>JAOPHQ010002567.1:0-389430 GCA_030340625.1 Merluccius polli
TTTTTCGTAGGGGGATGGGGAGCAAGGCAGGTGTGGGCACAGGGAAAATCTTTTTAAGGCCTTGACAAAGAATAACTAGCTGGCGAAGCGCATTTCATTTTTAAGGTTGGCCCGGATACTCATTAACAACTTGAAAAATGCCAATTAAAACTAGACTAGATTTGCAGCCAGCCAGAGGTCTTTAGGATATGAGGGGAGGCTGACAGTTTGTGAGCATGGCGTTTTTTTTCTTCTTTTTTTAAAGAATGAGGGGGTGGACTTGGACAAGGGGCGGATGGACTCCTCTAGATGAGGTCGGCAACGTTCATGGGCATCTCCTCCACGGTGGTGTTGTAGAAGGTCTCGATGTCCCTCAGGGTGCGCTTGTCGTCGTCGGTCACCATGTTGATGGCGACACCTTTCCTACCAAAGCGCCCTCCACGCCCAATCCTTCAGGGAGGAACACCAATCAGGCATTGTAAAAATCGGTTAGGGTCGAGTCGGCGCGCAGCACAACACGCGCATGCCGTCTCATCACGCTGTATTCAGCCAGTTAGTCTCTGATCATGGCCCCGGAAGCCGATGCCCTGCTGCGCTCCGGCCGGCAGAACGCCGACCGGTGCCACAGAGCACCAGGACTTTTCCAGAGTCAGTTGACACGCATGGATTTCATCATTACACAGCACGGACCATCAAGATACCGGGTCCAGTTAGACAAAAGCACCCACGTGAATGCACACTCAAATGTTAAGTAGCTGGTGACTTGTGCATCTAGGTAGACAACAGGTGTAAGAATGGACTGTCATACCTGTGGATGTAGTTTTCCCTGTTGGTGGGGAGGTCGTAGTTGATCACCAGGGAGACCTGCTGGACATCAATGCCTCTAGCCTGCAGAGGACCAATATTTCATTTTTTAACCACACCCTGCACTGTCTATACAACTATATAATATGCAAAATTACAGCAAATGTCTGCAAATTAGTTGCAAGTAGGGACTGTGAGGCCCAATCACAGTGGAGAGCAGACTATCATCTACCAAAGATCATTCAGTCCTTCACTAGCACTACAGCTGAAAGGAGAGGGTATCTTGGAGGAAATTGGGCTAAAAGCTGAAATTATAGGAAAAAAAGGGGCCAAATATTTGCATTGCTAGGGTCATAACTTTAACTACTAAAATGAGGTCAAGGGAGAACCGCAAGTTAAATGTCAGGACAGGGCAGCAGTCACGTGATGCGACGACCGGGGGCAGACCTAACACAGGAAGGGTTTGCAGACCTACCAGTAAGTCAGTGGTGATGAGAACTCGACTTGAGCCAGAGCGAAACTCTCTCATGATCAGGTCCCTCTCCTTCTGCTCCATGTCTCCGTGCTGCAGGTGTCCAGATAGAGAATGTGATGATTAAAGCAAGGAAAGGTACATGTTTGAATTGCTTGTTCCATCCCTTTACACTGGTGTCCTTTGAAATATCAAAATTCTTTAAAATGTTGTGCTGTGACCATAGCATGAAACAGTCTTGTTTCTCATAGAGTAGAGCTGACTGGGATGAGTATGGACCAATCTCTCTTCCCCTGCCAGATTAAGACCTGGTGCCATGTAAGGACACTGCCTTGCCCAGGCAGGGGTTACAAACAAAGATTCAAGACCAACAAGTCTAACTGCAGGCATTTGACCAGATGGCTCCTTTGTGTATGGTAACAGTGTCTTTATGCGTCTGATTTCATGTGCAGCCTTGTACCAGAAACAAGAGTCTTACCAGGGCAGAGACAGTGAAGTCACGGGTATGCATCTTCTCTGTGAGCCAGTCTACCTTCCTCCTGGTGTTTATGAAGATGACAGCCTGTGTGATGGTCAGAGTCTCATACAGATCACACAAGGTGTCCAGCTTCCACTCCTACAAGGCAACGGGACATCCACAAGTTAGACATGCATTTAATGTCAAAGGAAAAAGTAAGAGTATGGGTAATAACCAGCTTAGGTGATGTTGATATTTGACATTAGGTCAAATTTAGGTTACAGCTGCATGGCATACATCCTGAAGACTATACAAAGGGTTGTACAAAACACCAATCTGCCGGACGTGGATGGCTACAAAGTGGGTGTAGTTGCATAATGTACCAACCTCCTTCTCAACATTAATGTAGAACTGGCGAATACCCTCCAGGGTCAGCTCCTCCTTCTTCACCAGGATACGGATGGGTTCACGCATGAACTTCTTGGTCACCTCCAGGACATCAGTGGGCATGGTAGCAGACAACAGCACCACCTGGTGGCCAAGCACAAGAACACTTAATTACAGAGTAGAAAAATAAAATGAAAGCAAAGTGTACTGTCTGCGGTAGAAGTTGGCAGGAATAGTCAATGCTGTGCATTACCTGTGTGCTGGGCTGGAGCTTCTGGAAAATCTCGTAGATCTGGTCCTTGAAACCACGGCTCAACATCTCGTCAGCCTCGTCAAGCACAAACATCTTGATGTATTTGGACACTGAGGACAAAGCGATGCAGAAACGTTATGCTACCGTGTTCATCGTGCCACCTCCTAAACTCCACAATGTACTCTTAAGGCGAACCAAATAATGTGGTGTGTTACGCTGTATTCAGCAAGTTGGTCTCTGATCATGGCCCCGGAAGCCTGGTGCCCTGCCGTGCTCCAGCCGGCAGAACGCCAACCGGTGCCACAGAGCACCAGGACATTTCCAGAGTCAGTTGACACGCATGGATTTCATCATTACACAGCACAGACCGTCAAGATACCTGGTCCAGTTTGCCAAAAACACATGTGAACGTCAAAACTGTTTGTGTGCAGTGGAGGGGGGGCGCACTCACAAAGAAACTCGCGACTGAGCATGTCATAGACACGACCAGGGGTGCCCACCACGATGTGGGGTGCTTCCGCCTGAAGCTTGGTGACTTCATTGCGCACGTTGGTCCCACCAATACAGGCGTGACAACCAGCACCCATGTAGTCACCCAGGGCCAGGATCACCTTTTGGATCTGAAGGGGGGGAAAGATGACAATGTTTTTTCTTGTTTCAGAGTTCGCCTAAATGAGGGTTGGGGTTACACCGCAAACAAAGTGGCTTGCAATAATGTTAAGACTTGTAGTGCGCCCCAGGTTGGCGTACACCTTGTTAAATCAGGATTGAGGCAAGGAACTGTGACGCAAGCAGGCAAAGTCGTCACATCCTCTGTAAACCAGTTCCACCATGAATGCTGTTGATGTAGAAAATACAATTTCTGAAAGTACAGCAAATGTAGTCTGCAAATTAGTTGCAAGTAGGGACTGAGGCCCAATCACAGTGGAGAGCAGACAAGAATCATCTACCAAAGATCATTCAGTCCTTCACCAGCACTACAGCTGGAAGGAGAGGGTATCTTGGACTCTCAGTTAAAGCCGAGAAGAGACTACATGGCCAAGACCACAACACAGCCCAAACGGGATGGGCAATAAGGGGTTGTGACATACGTAGTGTATAAAGCAACATGACATGTTAAAATGTGCATTTTTTGGTAAGAAAATGTGCATGGCTGGACATGCCAATTTACTATGCGCATGCCAACGCTTGCACGGCTAATGCACAAACATGCCACGTTTCAATTCCCTGGGCCACTAGGAAGCAGACTTGTGGTTAAGTGAATAACGCTGGTGCACTTGGATGCATTTATTTGGGCATAACTGCCATGTTTAACTCAATAAAAACATTAACTACAACTCTGGTCCTGAGCAATTTAAAACTACAGAAAATTCTGATACAAATTTAAACCAAGTTTATTTCAGGTACTTCCCTTTCTTTGAGTAAATTACCCCCCCCCTAATTGAACCAGATTGACAATTACACAAATCAAAATCTCACTGATTACAAGTGGATGACATTTAGTTTAGGGCCCTAATTCAGAGGCAAGTTTTTTGTGACCCAAATATCATCCAAAACGTGTTGATATTTCTTATGTTTTTTATAGCTAAAGCTGCATGGGGTAAACTTGACCCGAAAGAACATGGACGCGTTCAAAATGAAGTTGAAATGATGTTACATGCAGTTGCATGTACATGTTCACCTAGTTGTCCCCATGAAATGAGGAAACATTAAATAGGAAGGAAAACAAATGTATGTCAATCGTTTATTTAGAGACTTTAAACATTGAATGGGGTCAAATTGACCAAAAGATAAGAGGATTACCTAATATAAAAACTGCAGGAGACGGTTATGGAAAATGAGGCAGAAGAATAACTAAAATAATAAGACAACAGTGTGGCTTACTTTGTAACCACACGAATAACGACGGACAACATTCTTACCAACTAGATTAGCTTCACTCAACAGCCAAAAACCAATGGAGATCTATTCAGTGGCTGGTAAAATTTGAAAATGTGAAATTTTTGGTTACCTGCTGAGCCAGCTCCCTGGTAGGAGCAAGAACCAGAGCCTGGGTGGCCTTTCGCTCCACATCAATCTGCTGCAGGATGGAGATGGCAAAGGTCGCAGTCTTCCCGGTCCCAGACTGGGCCTGAGCAATCACGTCATATCCTGGAGGAGGCACAAAGAGGCGTTCCAGTTGGCAGACAAACACCAAAAGAAAAATCTGTGACCATAGCATGAAACAGTCTTGTTTCTCACAGAGTAGAGCTGACTGGGATGAGTATGGACCAATCTCTCTTCCCCTGCCAGATATAAGACCTGGTGCCATGTAAGGACACTGCCTTGCCCAGTGGCAGGGGGACACTAGATATTTGACTACAGACCACTACAAGTGCCCTTAACTGAAAGGGTTGTGACTAGTGTTTGTTGTTGTACCTCAATGTCAATGACGTTAATTGCCAATTCCATGAGGGCATCATTGGTTACATCGGGAAAGCTCATTCACATGCTTACCCTTGATGCAAGGGATAATGGCCCTCTGCTGGATGGCAGACGGCTTCTCAAAACCATAGGCATAGATTCCTCTCAGCAGTGTCTCACGCAGGCTCATGATATCAAAGCTGTCCGTGATTTCATTCCAGTTACTCTGTAGCAGTAGGGTTTATTAAAAAAAATAGTTAGGCAAAGGCTGAATATGTTTAATGGGCTTACCAGGAACATTTGGTTTCATTTATGACTCACCTCAATGATCCCATCCGGCTCCATGCCCTCAGGGCCATTGTCTTTGGGACTAAATATGGGGGGGGGGGGGGGGCATTAAAACCAATTCAATACACACAAATGAATTGTCCAACATGCAATCACCAATCATGTTGCATTAACATTTAACGAGCATGATTGGTGTGTAAGGCTGTAAAACAATGGGCCACATGACATGAGCCCTTATGATCGTATTTGGCAACGAAATATTAAAGCTCCCGACTGTAAATGTGCCTGCCGACTGATTGTGCGGCTCTCGGCCTCGGCGAGGACTTCCCACTGCGAGGAGGGCCGCTACTTGTATTTCGACATCCAAGATGGAGGATTGGCGAACGCCGGCATGATCGACGTTGAGCTAACGCTAACGCACGAGCTAACGTACTTCCACGAGGAAGAACGAAAATATCGAATCGTACGATTGTCGATTAAAAACCCAACTCCGTCGACAATCCAGCGACATTGGTTACGTAAAAATCGTAATATCTGGTAAACTGCCAGATCAGATAAGGGCTTCCCCCAAACCGTTACCGTAGGCCGCACGGAACCAGCGAGGCCCCATCGCCAACCCGCGGCCTTTTCGACGCGAAGCGGCCATCAACCGCGAAACCGAAACCAGTCGTACCGATTTCACATCACTATATCCGTATCACTATATCTCGAGACATTTCATTCCCACGACAAACCAAACCATTTATTTTTTTAGGGCACCCGCAGAATCACCTCGCCGTGCAACGCATTGCGGCCTAGCGTGCTAGTTTAGCTAGCTTGGCTAACGTCGCCATCGCGACCATGTGCGCTCATTAAAAAAAACAAAACGCTGTAACGTTAATAGCGACACGTTTTCGCAGGTTTATCGGCGGTACGTCCTCGCACGCGCACACTTCGGGCCCAGAGACCACGCGCCGCACGAATTCGCTTCGAGTGGAATTCGGAGTTTAGAGTTCCGAGCGGACTCGATTCGCGGCCTTCGGGTTCACGTGCTGCCGAGGCGCCGGTCGGCGGAAAAAGCGCCCGTTCCGTTTTACGGTTAACTCGTAATACGGGTTTCATAAAAGTGCGTTTCGGGTTCTTTAAAATAAAACACAACATCTTGTTACGGCGTACATCGACGAGATTTATATACATTAGATATTATCGAGTTGCAGTTCCCTTGTCTAGTCAAGGCGGGGTCGGTGGCAAAAAAAACCCATCGACGCCACTCCGACTGGTGAGAAAAAACGACGATTGTGCTCAAAACACAACAAATGCCGTCCGGAGGCGCAAGTAGACCTAAACATCATATACGGTGTAATCTTAAAAGGGCGAAAATGTTGAAACTCGTGCGGAAACAATTGAACGTCAAGAAAAAAATCCTCTTACCTATCCTCATATTCAGCCGACATTATTACAAAGGAAGAAAATGTGGCACAAATGTACTATATACGTCGACGTAAGGCACAAATACGCCCTCTCATTGCAGCAGAGCGCCGTCGCTCACGGCCAGCCCCGCCTACCTCGGCCTCTGATTGGCTCACATCCGTGTCATTAAGACCGCGGTCGCGTCCCCGCCGCCAATGCGCGTCCATGTCGCTGGATACAAAGAGCGGGTCGGAGGGGCGGAGCCTGGCGGCGCGGCGCACAATGAGGGGGGAGAGACGGAGCCCCGCTCCCCAGGGCCGCCATGTATCACAGTATGAGCGACCCGTTTATACAAGGCAATGTGAATACTTTCAGCAAATCCCATGAATATGAGATGGTTTTGTGTGGTTTCACGTTCAAAGTGCGTTGTTGTGTGAATGACTGAAACGCTGTGAGGACCGATGAGTCACACACAGTCGTCAATTGTCGTCTGATTGTGAAGTCACGTGACCGTGTGCGGTGGTCTTATTGTTAGTGATGGATGTATGAGTCATACGTGTGACTACATGTGATGTGATGCTACAGTATGCATGGTGATAAACAGGTCATAAACATGACTCCACAAAGACGGCTTGTTTGCCATGTAGGTTTTATTTTTAGCAACCATAACGTATTGTAGAAGATATATAAAACAGTCAATTATGTTTCAACAACTTCAGTTTGGGAAGAAAAAAAACGTAACAAATAAAAACGATCAGAAAAACATAACACGAAGCTATTAACAAAGTAATCCTTAGTTACAAAAAGAATAGTAGAGGGGGATTAATACCACTGTGACAATGTTGCATCTGCTATTTAGCCGCCATGGTCCTGCACAAATGTGGCTCAAACTATAAAAAGAAATGTCTTCATTTTCTCAGAGAAAATTATGAAACCGAATTATTACATTTTGAAAAATGAAAACCGCCACACAGCAACACTTCACTGACAATGAGAAATAAACTGCGTGGTAGAATGAACACCATGTGTGAATACAGAAGAAACCACAATTTGTAATTTTGCTTTATGATTGGGTCACATGGAAAGACCGATACAGACAGGATGGGTAAAATACTTTGAATAAATGTATTTGTGTGGAGTCTCAATTGGCAGTGTGTGTGTGCATGTGTGCGTGTGTGCGCGTGTGTGGGGGGGTAAGATATCGAGAAGGCAGGGCATGACGGGGGCGACCAGATTTTTTTATTTTTTAGTTTATAATTTCACCCCAAAACAATTGGCCTTTTTCAACCACAATAAAAGAAAAAACCGTTAACATGTACTTCACATCAAAGTCGCCAAAATGGGGGGGGGGGGGGGGGGAGAGAAAAAAAAGGTGAGAAGTGGGGGGTTTGAAACAAGGCAAAATGATGAATAAGCATTGCCTGGGGAGGGGGTGGGGCGGGGGGGGGGGGGGGGTGAGGAGTGACGAAAAGTACAAATGAAATGCCTTCTGGATGTTGCCGTCAGAGGACTACAACAACGAAATGACACTCCTTTCTCTTGTTTGTCCAGCCAATCGCTGCCCTTTGTCCTTCGCCAGGTTTTGCGTTTGTGTCCTTGCCTCTCGCACACTTCACAGAGGTGTCGCCGTGCCGGGACACCTCAGCCCTGGGGTGCAGGGAGGTGAGGTGAAGTTGCCCTTGGAGCACTGACTTGAGCGCAAAAAAAATAGAGAGGAGAGCGAGAGAGAGGAGAGAGAGATAGAGAGAGAATCTGTCTTTGCAGCCCACTATGGGTAAGTATCATGTGTAGAGACGAAGACGAAGAAAAAGTAGAAGAAGAAAAAAAAAAAAACTACGACCGGCAGCACCAGCACCAACCAAGCCTATGGACCAGCTTGTGAAAGGCTAACTCCACCCTGCTGGGGATTCTTCCATGCAGCGTCTGCTCAGGTTGTTTTGCAGGCGTGTGGCATGTGCTGGTGGTGGTGGTTGTTGTTGTTGTTGTTGGGGTGGTGGTGGGAGCTGGGATGTATGGGGGGGGGGGGGGGGGGGGGGGGGGCGATAGAGGGGTCACAGCGTAAGTTTGCAGTGACACAGTTCTTTGTACATTTGCCTTCTCAGCCGGGGCATGTCCTGCTGTCCGAAGCTGAACGGCAGCCCCAGCGCCAGACACTTGCAATACTGTAAACATGGTGGTCGAAAAGAAAAAGAAAAGAAAAAGAAAGACAGAGAGCAATAGAGCGAGAGAGAACGAAAGAGAGATGGAGGGGTAGGAGGAGGGATGTGGAAACAGAAGGGAAAAACAAAAAAAAAGGTTAGATATTAATAACATCAAATCTTAATAACATCAAATCTATTAAAAACACATTACATTTGGCGAGGAGATCTTTTATCTTTTGTAAGATCAAATGAGCGATCTAAGCAACAGGGCTCTGAACTGAACCAACCTGATACTCAAGATTCCTTTGGTAGCCGTGGGAATGTGGTAATCAGTCGGTAATAGGGATGAACGATATATCAGGATCGGACAATGATAACCAAGAGTCTATTGAGCAGCGAAGTAGGAAGGAGTAGCAGTAGCAGAGACCGGCCAGCTGCAAGTTATATGTTGAGCAAACCATTGACATAAATGGCTATTTTTGTGGATTTAAACAAAGTGACGTGACAGTTGAGATCAGGTAACCCGTTCCAAACACGGAAGGAAGAAACGGAAATCTGCATTCTCCCTCTTGGGGTTTTCAATGGTATCGCCATGTGTTCCAGTAACTTGGTATATTACCAAGTGTTATGTCACGTATGGGGCAAGTATGAACAATAAACTCCATGATCACACTGGCGTGATGAAGTGGTTTCTCTATCAAACCCCACAACAGCTGAACATATTGTGATCATTTAAAGTTGGCCTAAAAACGCCATGTTCTAGTCTTGAATAACAAGACTAAATGCTAAAACGATTATGCGTCAACCGTTTTGACGACGAATATCTCAATATAGAATAAAATGGTCTGTCGTTATGAATGAGACGCTCCACAAAACAATTGACCTACACTTCCTGTAGTAGCTTGCATCAGATTTTAAAGGCCCTATGAAATGAAGAATACATTTTCCCAGTGTTAATCCTGTGTTAATTGTTAATTTATCTTGTTATATGCCTATACATAATACATAAATATGGGGAATCAAATAGCACTCTGACTTCTGTTTCATGGGGCCTATAAGGCCTATAAGAGAGCACTGCCCCCCCTGCCTCCATGACGCGATGGTTAGACCCCTGTGACCGAGTGACCTCAATGACCTCTGCTGGCCGGCTGATACCGCCATCATTAAGAGGACGCAGAGGTCGCTCAGCTAAGTCACAACACTTCTGTTTTAAAGCCGCAGTGGTGGAATGACCTCCCTGCCGCTGTCATGACAGCATAGTCGCTCACCAGCTTCCGCAAGAGACTTAATACTTATTTAGCCTCCCTCCACTACTTGCCCCCCCCCCCCCAAAAAAAAACTCTTATGCATTAAATAGTATTAAGCATCGTATAGCATCTTACCCTAGCTATCCATGCTGTATACCAGAAGTGGCAGCTAAACCTAGCAATTATGGTGCACTTCTATTGATATCGTTGCTGTACCCGACTGTGATATATTGTCTTACTTTCTACTGACAAATGTGCTTCTGCAGTCTGCTAAATGCCCTAAATGTAAACGGAAATTGACTTAATTCAGTGAGTGCATTCTGATCCTGATACAGAACAGTCGTAAGGAATGGTCATTGCAAGTGAGGCAAAATGATTCCAGTGTGAGCTGTGGACGACGTTGCACACCAACCTGTAGTACAAAGGCCCCGCAGTCGCTGTCGTTATTCTGGCGGCCCACGTTCTGCAACACACAAGCACACACAATACGTTATGCCTACTTATTACAAATAATGCACACACAAAAAGATTGCACTCACACGTTTTGACAAATTGTACTGTTCCTGCAACAAGAAAAGACAAGTTAATGAGCAGATGTACAACACTGGAGGAAAATATGAAAAAGGATCACCATTTTGAAGAAGCCATTCCATCCTGTTAAAAAGTCTTGCTGCTGCTTTTTGATGGCCTCAGCTTGAAGATACTTGAAAATGTGCTGAGTAAGAACAGATCACAATCAGTCAAATTATAAATATATGTATATACACATTCCACCAATAAGGGGATTGTCTCCATTTCATTATTAATATATATATACACATTCCACCAATAAGGGAATTGTCCACATGTCATCAAGTACAGAAATAATCCCACCCAATTTACATCCCAATACATACAAGTGCAAAATGGTGAAGTCTGTGCATCTTTAGATCCGAACAGTACATATTTTACCATGCTTCGACCATGGACACTAGAAGAAGAATTCTGTGGATGTGGGTGACTTGGGTCTATAACTTTAACCTCCCCTTGAGCCTGGGGACTTGGGAGTGTCCGTTTCCAGATTGAGAGTGAACAACATAACTAATGCAGTGAGCTAGTAGCCATTGATGCTACTAAATCTGCTGTACAACCTTTGCACTGCAACTCAGTTACTCAAATAGCCCCTTTTCACAGAGGTGTCATCGTAGGATGGTGTCGCTCATAACACTAATTATGGGTCTGCTACTTTCATGTATCACGGGCACGGGTAGTAGACTAAACCATTGAAGATATGCATGCAAGTGTGTCCTTACTTTATTAAAATGTATCAAAGCAAGTAAAACCAAAATATGGAAAATTATCTGAAAGACCAAAACCACTCTCTACTGTGCATAGCACAGAACAGCGAGAGAGGACAAGGGAGCTCCTTTGAAAGCTCCCAACCTATAGAATTGCTTGAGAAAGTAAAAGAATAGTCTGAGGTCAACTGATTGGACAGCAGGTGGAAGCATTTCCACAGTTTTCTAATCATTTGGTCAAAGTTTGCTTTGTCCAATCAGGGAGAGACCATGCCAAACCATCTGCAAATGACACCTTTCTTGCCTTCCGTGTTTGTGAGCAAAGTCAATTGAATGTATTTCTAGATCCATTTCAACGTTACTGCACCTTATATTTCTGGCATTGGTATAGATTTTAGTCTGCGTTTCAGACTAAAGTTTTGATGAAATACCATATTGGCACATTTTTGGCAACCTTAAAGGTAAATCCACCCATCACGGTGGTACATTTAGGTGAGCCCTTTTTCTTTTCTTTTTTTATCCAGGTTGAAAAGGAGCGGGAAAGCGGATTTCGTGGTCTCCGCCACTTTGTGAACAGGTTCGGGGGCTGACCTTTGGACAGCGGCGATTGAGGGTGCGCTGAGAGTCAAAGTAGGTGATGGCGCGTCGGGGGATGTCCACGCTGACCAGGGACCAGTGGACCTCCAGGTGGATGGGGATCAACAGGAGATCCTTCTGGAAGATGTCCACCTGGACAGGAAGAGGAAAGGTCAGGGAATGTGTGTGTGTGAGTGAGTGAGTGAGTGTGTGAGAGTTAGAGTGAGGGAAAGGAGACACGAAAGAAAAAACTGCTGCGTAGATGTTTTAAGTAGCCCTACAAGGCTACTTAAATATCCACAATATAAACAACACTAACCAAAAAACTTACGTTTTTCGTCCACCGCTTGACTCCGTCGTAACCTTTTGTCCGCAGCTTGTCATAGAAGAAGCTGTTGAAAAAATGCACCTGGAAAACACAGTAGGGAGGAGAAAAGAAACAAAATGAGAGGAGATATGCAGTTAATGTAGACTATTAGAACTGGATTAGAGCAGGCAAAGTATCTGAAAAGTTGAACAGATTCTAGATGATTTGCTTCAGGCCTCTTCCGCCTAATCTCAGAAAAAAAAACCATTATAAATAGCTCAGACGAACACTGTAAACACACAAATTTGACCAAGACTGTCACAAATGTCAAGTTAAGTCCAGAATCCCATTAAATGTGGCCGTTTTAACCAGAACTTAATTTACCAGAAATTAACTCTAAACTTTAATTTTGTGTGTGTGTTTTGCACCTGAATTGGAATTCCCTATTATAGGTTAATGAACCAATAGATGGTGCTTTTGGTATCCTTTATCGGTAGGTGGGATACCTGGGGATCACCTCCTAGACCCTGCCTCGGGCCACAGTGTGCCCAGCCCCATGCAACCCCATGATATCCGTATTGTTGCTCACTAGGATTAGACACCATTAGGCCATTAGTGAATCTTAATAATCTTAAAACTGGAAATAAAACGAAAATTGAGGTCATTGATCTTTATGGTATAATAATTTACCTTCTCTGGCACAGAATCCATGACGAGATCACCATACATGTTCATGACCTAAACAACAACAACAACAAAATATTTATTCAATCACACTTCAACATGGAATAATTGAATTCAATTGGTCCATCATGTCTACCATTAAAGCAGTGCGAGGAAATTCAGGCTGCAAATCCATTCATTTTCCGCTCCTACTTGTTTTTAACGTTCCTGCGATTACTTGATGGATTGATTGACTTTATTCGCTGAACTAAAATACGAAACACAAATGTACTAAAATTCATCAGGATATCGCAATTAAGTCACATGACTTATTTCCATAGCGGTCCTGAAGTCTAGGCTAGGAGGCCAACAGGAAAAGGGAGTAACATGTTTACGCTACTAATATCCCATTGTTACACTAATACAACTAATAAAAACATCAATATTATACAATCATGAAAATAATTTAAAAAACACAACTTCAGAAATCAGTCAAAACTTAGAGCTGGAGGGGCTTGAAGGGGGGGGTACCTGGTCGTTGAGCCAGTTCTGTCCGTACAGCGTGCTGAGGTCGTCCATGGTGAGGACGTGGCGTTTGTAATTGACGCGGAATGTCCGCACCAGGGCGGTGCCAGAGGAGCGCTGGAAGGACTGGATGAGGTGCTGCACCACCACTTTCCTGTCCACACGGGGAAATCACATCACAGTCAGTACGATGTCCACATAGTTCGGATACAATCCCAAGCGAACACGCTTGTTTTAGATTTTTTTTTTTAGGGGGTTGGGGAGTAAGATATTGCACACGTTCCGACAAGAAATAGGGAAATCCCAAGAGTATTATTATTTATAATAATAGAACAGAATATAATGACAGCAAAAACTTGCAGATGGCAGAAATTAACTAGAGACCATCGGTCTTTTTTATTGTTGTTATTTTTATTGTTGCACGTAGAGTTGAATCATCGTTTTGATGATCGCTGACGGTGCGCTTTCTATTGGTCTGATTAGACACAGTACAAATTCTAGACCGAGTGATGAAGAAGAGTTTAAGGCCTTCATGGATAAGATGAGTTTTTCTTTTATTGTGTCTTTCCTGAATGCAGTTAGTTTTTTGGATTGACCTGTGAGGCTGAGAGAAGCTCTCGCCAAAGATTTCTTGGAGCTTCTCCACGACGTCGTCTACGTGGATGGGGATCAAGCTGCCATACTGCTGCAAAGACTCGTCAAGAATCCCTGCAAGAAAACAATGCATGAAGAGTTATAACTTATATTGGCATATTATTATTATTTGAACAGTTCTTATTCTGATATAGAACATTCTTATTTCAATACAGAATTATTTTTACTAAGAAAAATTAGGCCCGGTAAATAAGCCATTGAGGCCCACATAGGCCCAAAATGTGTTCACTTGTGCCCTGTATTGTGCACTATTCACTAGGGCTTCATCATTTTGTGGTGAATCTGGTTCCCGATACAGTGCACTACCCATAATGCACCCTAAAAGTGTACAATTGATATACACTTATTTCTGCACTATATCCCATGATGCACAGTAGTTTTCATTTTCCATCCGATTCATCCAATACATCTGCATGCCCGCCGCATAATTGTGTCCGAATTCCCCTTATTCCCTGCCTTGTTCCTCAATAGTGCACGATATAGTGTATGGGAATTAGGGAACGAGGGCGAACAAGCGAGCGCCTTCCAACGCGGCTCTGAGTGTGCTCACGGCGTACCTGTCACGCAGCTCATGTGTTCTTCTGTCAGCGCCAGCTCGACAGGCTTGTCCCTGGCGCCATACGAGTTCTCCGCCTCCCTCCTCCCAGCCTCTGCGGCGCCGTCTCGCCGGTTGTTTGCCAAGCATCCGTTCAGCCGCTCGTCTGCGAGAGGATAAAAGACAGACGTTGACGAGCACGTAGGAACCATAATGCGACCAAGCACATCGTCCGCGCTAGAGAACTCGGGGCCATGAATTGATTACAGTTAGACATGGTTATTTACCGCTCCACACAGTATCTGCAGGTTTCCACCAGTTCAATTTAAGACTTTTTTTAGAACACAATTTAATACCGATTTTCCGGCCCAACGGCGTATAGGTAAAACATAGTCCTCCTCAACCTGAAATTGTTACTTAAGTATACACATTTATTTGTATTGTTATTTGTTCTAAATATGTCAGTTTATCTCAGCAGTACTGCTCCTCTGACAACTAAAGGTATCCTGCACGCGCATGAAGTTATCACGCCAGTGCAGCGGTCAGCACAGCTCGTGCATGCAGCAGGAGGCAAATAAATATCATCTTCTCATAAAACACAATAGTTGGACATTTATTGGTTTGAGGTTTATTACTTTTCCTCTCACCGACAGTCGCAAAAAACAGACCTAAGCAAATTATATGTTAATGCCTTTTAAGGCCTTAAATTGGCATTTTTTAATTTAAGACTAATACTTTTAATACCTCTGCGGGTACCCTGTACACAGCTAACCAGAAAAAAAATAAAAATAAATAATGAATACAAATTTGATAGGATTTACATGGCTTAAGAGTCACATTTGGAACCGGATCCAACTCTCTTGTCTTCTATATTTATTTAAATATTTCGATATTTTAGTTACTGACTAATACCTAGTTGCAGATACAAATTAGAATGCAATGCCCATGTAGAGAAAGGCTTCCCAGAAGCTCTCCCACCTGTCTCGGACTCTGAGAACCCCTCCTCGTCCTCCTCGTCCTCCTCGTCCTCGTCTGAGGATGGCGAGCTCCTGTGCCGGTTGTCCCTCTTCTGCTGGCCGTAGAACGTGTACCTCTGCCATCTCCTTACCCGCCGGTGCTTTACGGACCCCGCCCACAGGGCCCGCTGGCGCCAAGCCCTCCAGTGCTGGGCCAAACGGATGCGCCCACCGCCGCCGCCACCAGCTGCCCCCCCCTGGAGCCCCCGCAGGTGCCGGAGGCGGCGCAGCACGCCGAACCCGCTGAGCCGAGAGGAGCGACCGCCGGGCTTGGGCCTCGGCGAGTCGTCTGCGTCATCGCCAAGGTAACTGGTGTCGGCGACGTCGAGGCTCTCGGCATCAGGCTGGGGACCGCGGTGCAGGAGGAGGAGGTGCGGCTGCTGCTGCTGCTGCTGCTGCTGCTGGTGGTGGTGGTGGTGGTGGAGCGGCTGCTGTGGGTGGAGGGGTTGGTTCGACTGGGAGGGAAATTTGGATCCCTCCCACTCCAGCTCCGATTCCCCTTCATCCTCCTCGTCTTCCTCTTCGTCCCATAGCTCACCTTCAAATTCTTCCTCCTCCCCTTCCTCCTCAAAGTCGTTTTCGACCTCCTCGTCTCCTATTGTCTCGATATCTCCCATTCCATCCTCCTCCTCCTCTTCCTCCTCCACATATTCGCCCTTCCACACCTTCTCTTTCTGCCCCAGTTTCAGTTGCATGGGGCTGGGCACACTGTGGCCCGAGGCAGGGTCTAGGAGGTGATCCCCAGGTATCCCACCTACCGATAAAGGACAATGTGTTATATAAATGCCTGGAATGAATCAGAGAAGTTCACATTATAATATCAGGGTATCTGCAGTTTTTAAACACTTAGAACATAATTTAATACCGATTTCACAGCCCAGCAGCGTATAGGTAAATGACAGTCCTCAACCTGAAATTGTTTTATAAGTATACACATTTCTTGACATAGTGCAATATCGCCACTTATCTGACAACAAAAGTATCCTGCACGTGCCAGTGCAGTGGTCAACACAGCTCATGCATCAATGAATAAATAGTCTATATAAAATAACCACATAGTAAATACATCGATACATTGCCCAGCCGTACATAGCGTTATCTAGTCTGGCTCCGCCCGCCTACGTACTTCCGCTCAATTTTCATTTCACTTCAGCACTAAGGTCTGGCGGTGCTGTATGTTAGAACGATTTCTTTTCCCTCAAATGTGCCTTCCAATCAGCGAACAGGAGGCGCGGCCTGAGAACAGTGACGTAGAGGTCGTGCGCGAATTTCAGTTATTGAGTGGAAGTACGGAGGCGGGCGGAGGCTAATGCTAATGCTCACTGCATCTGCCGTTTGTATACTGCGCACAACGTGGTTTCTGGCGCATGAAATACGTCACGACCAAACGTTAGCGATTGGTTAAGGCAGATCCAGAGTGGCACTGGGCAGAGCCAATAGGTTTTAAACTTCAACAGCACCCGCCTTCAAGTGAGACATCGTTTGTCTCTACAGCACTACTAGACCTTTAGTATGAATGAAATGAGTACGAAGGTCTAGTTAGGACTAGGCTAAGCGTTATCCTTTATTCACGCCAAAGAAAATTCACATTTTTCAGCGTTTGCTACTGAAAAATCTGAATTTCCTTCAGTAATCTATCCATCGATTGTGTAGAAGAATAGTAATAAACATACAATGGTATTGATATAGCAGGACTGCCGTCCATGCATACGGCCGTGCCCTGGTGTCAAAGACAGACAAGTCAGAAGAATAAAGCTCACACCTCCTCCGGTGTCTTCCTGGCCTACAGCGGTCAAGACCAGATCCCCCTGCCAGCGGTTCTGGGCCAGGCTACCGCCGCCGTCTCTCATGATCCACGGGCACCCCACAACCTGCGCCAGCTCGTCGCCTGAAAACATAATATACGTGTAGTAATTATTTGCCTTATTGCAAAATGTTGACATGATAACAATCACACTCCGCCATCCATGCACCATTAAGAAGACCATGGCTGCAAAACCACCCGTCAGTCTTAACTCATCACTCCATTATTCTTTATTCATTAGAAAAGATTGGGATATTGGCCCTGATTATTTGTTCATTGTTTTGAATGTTTTAATACACATTTTACCACCAACTATCACTGTTACAACAACTCTCATAACTATGAATCAGGCATCATGCCCATTAGACTCACCATCAGTAGTTGGTTATGGTTTAGCACCTTCTCAGAATTAAAGTCTGGTTCCGATCAGTCTAAACACGACTCACGTTATCCTCGAGATGTTTCATTGTGTGCCAATTTATATTTAGTTGCAGATTTGCAATAAATACAGCATGTACATATATTACAGTAAAAATTACGACGTGGATATTATTGCAGCCCTATATTACCTGTTCAGCCAGAAATATTTAATGTTTCTTAATTCGTATGGTCCAGTTATAGCACAAAACCAATCAAGCAAAGTTACAACAGCTTACAATACATTTCACGTTTGCAGTTAGAATAAGCATAGCTATGTGCCAACAGTATAGTCCTCCAGACATGCAGGGCACTGCTACGTGCTACTTAGCCACCTGGAACACAATGAGAAACAGTGGACTGCACAGTAACACAAACCAATAGCATTCATTAATCACTTGCATGCTTTATTAGATCGATCAAATTCTCCAGGCAACTTCGCCATAGCTTCATATTTCATGAAATGTTTAGGGGGCTGCAGGAAAAAGTCCCACCCAATGCTAGTGGGGTTGCATGCAGAAACGTGTAGCTAGTTAGCATGGTTAGCATTCATTTAACATCAAGCGGTGAGCTCTCGCGTTTTTGTTTTTTTTTCCAAGCCACTATTTTCCAAAACAGCGCTCAGCATGCGGCTACAATAACGCACTCGTTTTGCGTCAAAATGGCTCAACATGCAAGAAAAAGTACTGGCGTGGCTAACGGGTATCAGTAAGGTACCAGCTAGCGAGCGAACCACACATTAAACGACTTTTAGTGGGCCCCATGTGCCCATTAGAAACCCACTCGTATCGCATACGTACCGTTTACCTGCAGTTTTATGTGAATGTGATTCCAGTATAGAGCGAAATGTCGGACGCGCCTTTTAATATTGCAACCGGATCAAATGCTAATGTTGCTAACCCCTCATTCAATGAAGTCAGGTGTAGCCTCGGTGAGATAGCCAGATGTCACCTCTTCACTTTGATCTTTTTCCGGTCTCCGGATGTGATCAATTATAAATAATTTGCGGACATAGGGTGATATTGATTGAAAAGCATGCGTCTGTTCTACACAGATCGTCTTATTTCACCGCAAAAGCGAGTTTGGAAATAAATAAGGCTGTGGATCGTTTAGCCGAACCATAACAAGCCCGTCGCGCAACATTTGCGTCATCTTTATCGGCCAACTCAACTCAATGGGGGAGACTCGCTGCGTGGTATCTAACCACAGCCCCAGCAGGTCCGACCCGCTGGTCACTGCTTCATACCAGGACAGCCAGAAGTGGACAAAGTGGGGACAGCTGCAAGGAGCAGCAAAAGAGGAGGACATCTTAACAAGGCTGAGGGCGGAGGACACAAACCAGACTTCATAAAACACTGCACAAACAAAAATCCCTCATTCATTTTATAGGCTGTTTTGTACTCATGTTGTACTGTAGTGAAAAAAAAAGTTTACTAACTAGTACTAGAACTAACATTTAAAGAAGGAATATATATATTATTTTGTTATTATTATTATTATTTTATTTTTTATTATTATCATTAAACAAAAATGTTGGTTAAGGGGATAGATAACTCTGGTCCACACTTCAACATAGTGGGTGGCGGTAATGGCCCTAAAGGCTGGTTGCCACCCGCCGTAAAACAGGAAAAAGAAGAAGACTTTCTACACGGTTTTGTATACGGTCACTGCCCGATGCTCCTGGCCCTTCTGCAACGAAAACCCACGACAATAATGGAAATAGCTCACATTGCTACTTAAATGTGATGTAGCCTATAAAGATGCACCAGGCAAGCCTGCCCAGTGTCCTCGGGGGAGTTGCTGTTGGGGATGTAAGGTTTAAAAAACACTACAACTACTCCTTCCCTGTTTGTGAGGTTACCTAACTTAGGTCATTCACTATTTCATTAAATACCAGGTCAGGGAAATCTCCCTTTAGAATGAGAGCACTTCCCTCTGTATGTTTAAGGTAGTTTAATATAAATATTGTGAGGCGCAGGCCTATATAATTGAATTACAATCAAATAGAAATACATTCACAATAAGCCTATTTTTCTCTAGAGAGATAGTGAGATTGGTGTTTGCAAGAACAAAGAGCTATACAAACTCGACAGATGTTGCAGCCATATATTTGCATGCGTATTGCCTTCACAATACCATGCTGCGCTTTTGTTTTATGTGGCCTCCTCCCTGTTTTGTCTTTCAAATAGCAAATGCAGTGAAGTTGTGTTGTGCGCAGGTTTCTGTGGTTCAGGACGGTCTCTGTAGCAAGGCAGTATCACTCCAAGAGATTCAAAGTGTATTCAGACACATACAGCATATATACAGTTCAGAGTGAGAGAACCACGCACAGTGCGTGAGAAATAGAGGACATCCTGACAATAACATACAGTATGTGGCCATTGCACTTTTGGCAATAACATGAAGCAACTAGTTGCGTACACGGTGGAAATGTACAAGCACACATAATACTAAGTAAATTTAGGAATACAAGACACAACTCCCAACAAGTTGTTAATATCCTTCTGCTCAAGGTGATTGCAAACTTACACGATTCATTATTCATGTCAACTATTGTTAGTTCGTTTTTTTTTGTTTTTTTTTTGCCCACATTTGGATTTATATCATACATGCATTGTATTTATATAACGTCTTTCGAAATTCCAAAATACACTTACAAGACGTTAAATACCATGGTAAAAAAAAACGTACAGAAAAATGTACTTAGCCTAAATAAACAAACCCTAGCCCGCCCCACCGGTAGTGATGTCACGTACCCTCACACTCCCACTGCCACATTTGGATTTATATCATACATGCATTGTATTTATATATCGTCTTTCTAAATACTCAAATACACGTACAAGACATTAAATACCGTGGTTAAAAAAACCGTACACAAACATGTACTTAAATAAACAAACCATAGGCCCCGCCCCACCGGTAGTGACGTCACGTACCCTGACCCTCCCACCTTCGGTCCGCTCCGTCCGCACGCACACCGCAGGTAACGAACGTCTCCGAGTCTGTCTGGTGTTTAAAGTAGTCGTAGTTGCAATTACAAAATGAAGTCCCACATACGCACACAAAAAAACAGCAACCAAATTGTATTATTCTCATAGCAGCGTTTGTGTTTGCGGCACAGAAAGAAGCGACTGCTGTTGTCAGGGGTGCCTGGTAACATTGGGGTGAGGTAGATAAACAAGGCGAGGATATTTGGGGGAGACTTGTCTGTTGTTGTCACCGCGTCCACGAGTCCAGCTGAGCGGTGGCCATTCAGTCAGACAGGCGGTGTGTTGTTAGTCTCTGCACTGGTTTCATCGGAAAGATTGTACATTGAACTTTGAACTTACTGGTACATACCGGTTTCACGGCCATTCATGTCACCTTCTGCTATTTTTCTGATTTTTTTTCTTAGGGAAGTCTGCTATTTATTCAGTTGGTCTGCAACGTCAATCTCCCCTTCATTCGTTGTTTCTGTATAACTGAAAGGTTACTTGACTTGTAGTGCGAGAATAGCCCTACTTTATACATCTGGCAACCTTTGGCCGAATTAGTTGGCTGCAATAAAATAAGCAGTCCAGCAGTCTGTCGTACTCATGGTCGCAGTTTAGCTTGTGTGTGTGTGTGTGTGTGTGTGAGAGAGAGAGAGAGAGGGAGAGGGAGAGAGAGAGCGTGCATGCTGCAAACAGTTAGATTTGCATGCAGATTTGCATTTAAAAAAAGTACAAACATGATTAGTGTCGTCTTTAAGCCTGCTATGAACTGAAGCACAAACATGTATATATTTTTTGTTGCTATTTAAACTATTTTCATAATTTGATCACCTAATGAAGCAAAACAACCGAAATGTGATTGAATACAATGATGTGTCGCTTCGTCCACCAGAACAGAAGTGCCTTGAGTGGAAGCTGTAGCCGAGCGTCCCAGACTCCTGTGGGGAATGATGTCCGGTCAAGCCAAAAAGATGCATCACCTCGTGCCTGACGTCCCGAGAGGCCCGCTGGACGTGTACAGGGAGAGGGCCTCTTTCAACTGGAAGGAGATGGTCCTGTTTTTGGAGGGAGAGGAGAATCTTGAGTATAAGGTAGCGCACCCACTGGGACCTTCAAACATAAAAAAACACATGTTTTTTGTTAGTTGACATGTCATGTTTGTCAACTGACATTTCATAGTTTGTGATGCGAATAGCTGCTCTGCACTTAAAAGGACAACAAACCCAATACAAGTATGTGCTAGATATAGATCTAGAAAGAAAGACAAGTTGCTTTTAGTTGGACAATGGACAGTAGTGACACTGTAATTATACAACATAACCTGCATAGACTATTTTGCATTAAGCATAATGGTTCAGAGAGTGACTCTTCTTCCACAATCTACTGTCCGTTGACATGTTGCTGTGTGTCTGCAGCAATATATATTCAAAACGCTGGAGAACGACCCCCTTTTTGCACGACAAGCCGGGGAGGACCACTCTGTGGAGAAGAAAAGAGAGCTCACATTTCTAAGGTAAACACACCTCTTTGCTAATGTAGATTGGTGTCATTTGTTTGAATGCTATGTAATTGCACTCAGTGTAAGCATGCACACAGTGCATGCTTACACTGCACTTATGCATGCATGTATCACATACACATATTTACACTTGTTTAAACTTGATTTAAATGCACACCAAGTAAATATGCATTTGCATGTGTGCAGTTAAATAATGTTTAAACTAGTTGTATCTGTTTAAGCAAATCAAATCATATTTGTTTAATAATGTGAATATGCATTGACATTGTGTGCCATCGTGTTAAATACAAAACACAAGGTAAATGTGAACCGGAACACTTCACAGGGTCAAACAGCTTTTTCGTTACAACTTTTTGGATCAAGAGAGGCTGATTGAAAACCCATGGAAGATGGCTGTCTTCAATGACTGCCTGAGCATGTATGACTGCTCCCTACTTGTAAAGTACAGCCTGACCACGGGGGTAAGAGTCGAATGGACAAGGATTATGTGCGTGTTCTTTCTTACACTAAATACTTTCATTTCTTTTAATTTCAAACCTTTATTTAAGCCTTAAAGATCATTGGGGGTTCCCTCATTTACGATGATGGGGTCGAGATACACTGTCAACATTTTTTAAATGCTTTCTCACCGACTTCTGGTAGATTCGGTTTTTTTGCATTTAGGGGCGGGGCTATATCTCTTGCACAAGTCACTCCCACTTGCAAGAAGCAGATTCTTTTTAGGAGGGTTCCGGAATGTTTAGTTGCCCAGTAATCCCAAACGACCATGTGTTTAACCGATAGCGGGCAATTTGAGTCCATATTTGTTTACATTGTATCCTACGTTTGTAAAACTTCCATCCATAGCACTACTATGTAACCCACTACAGCCATTTGAATATAAAATAAGTTGTTTTAAGGTTTAATTTTCCTTTAAATGATCTTCCAAGGCCATAATTATGTGGTGTATTTGATTGTGTCAATGGTGGATTTGATTTGATCAGAATGTGACATAATATACATTATACCATGGCCTGGGTGAATACTTGATTCTGATTGGCTGGAGAGGTGTGGATTAATCTTCGATAACTTCCATGGACATGACGCAAGCAGCCTTATCACCGGTCTAAAAATGAATGCGCTGAACGAAACGTTAACAACTGTCAACTTGGACCGGACTCTGGGGACTACGTTTTGAAAGCTTCCCCGTTGCCATGTCGTTACTAAGGTCATCTCTATTTACTGGTGTATTAAGGTAACGTTGCCATGTCGTTACTAAGGTCGTCTCTATTTACTGGAGTAATAAGGTAACGTTGCCATGTCGTTACTGAGATCGTGTCTATATACTGGAGTAATAAGGTAACGTTGCCATGTCATTACTGAGATCGTGTCTATATACTGGAGTAATAAGGTAACGTTGCCAGGTTGTTACTAAGATCATCTCTATTTGCTGGAGTAATAGGGTAACGTTTAGCCTGGCAAGCCAGACCTACATCAGAAAGATGTAGGGTCTGGCTCAGCTCCATTGGCAGTGTGGGCGGGATAAACGGTTGTCTTTCAAGTTCCCTCTGCACGCAATAGGATAGCGCTACAACCAATCAGAGCAACGAAGAAGGTGACGTAGTCAGAGCGACGGCTCTGACTACGTAATTAATCAAAACTCAGAATAAATATTTATTTTCGAGGAAAGACTTCAGTGTCGTTCTTTGTTCTTTTCTCAAATAAAATGTTAACTTAAAGTCTTGAAGAGTCGCGGCCAAAGCCGAGTGGAAAGACAGCCGTTCGCCAGCAGCAGCAGCCATTGTTTACCTCTAACACGGAACCGTCGCAACTCTGTCGTCATGGTAGCCCGGCTTTCGACTCCGCCCCTCACGCTGTGATTGGTCTGACATACTTTGTGTTTCCAGCACCAAAAAGCCGACGGAGCCGTGCTAGACCTACCTAGCTGCCAAATAAATTTGCTGCCGCTAGGGGGTGTCTAGAGTTCTAGGCTAGGTAACGTTGCCATGTTGTTACTAAGGTCGTTTCGTGTTAACTGACATTCGGCATTAGTCAGACCCAAATATTTTTCTGGTCATTTGTTGTTTGTTTACTGGAACACACAAAGTTGTGCGAGCTAAAAGTTGTACTAGACAGTTGTTGTAGACAGAATTACCCCAAAATATGAATCAACACCCATATATTTTATTGATTCGTAAGTGGCCATGGTATAAGCAGGTAAGTTCTTAGCCCCCGCATCATGCATTATTTTTCGATTACATGCACACCTCGTCGTGGATTATCCTTATACTTATTAGTCAGTCCTCATAAAGTGTGCTACAACTTGCATTGCATCTGTAATCTCTATTATCACATCCTCAATGTGCAAGAAATCACTTTGTTCTTGTGTTGCTTTTTATGTTTCTCTTCCAGATGTTTGGGACAACAGTTTCTAGTTCAGGGTCATTGAGACACAAGGGATACTCAGAGGGCAGCAAAGATATGACGGTAAGCTTTCACTTTAAAGCCCCCGCCTGTCCATATAAGTTACTTTGCTGTAGAATCCAATAATGAATAATAACACTTGTTCACAAGTTCTTCAATTTCAATTTCTCTGTCTCTGTGTCTGAGTCGAATACGGCAGCTCTGCCAAGTATTTCATTTGAATTTTCTTTATTATTTTTGTACTATTTGTTTTATCCTAAATACATATCAACTGTTATCTAAAGGGTCATTATGGGCCCATGTGTACTTCAAGACTAGTCTTTATGTCAATGTTTCGTAATGTATTCTTGTCTTTTAAACATATTGTGTAACGGTTTTCCCTTGTCTTGTTTATGGTCTTTTAAGTGATATCATTAATTAATTCTCTTTTATTTTGTAATCAAAGATATCTACATGATGTATTAATATTAGAGATGGGCATAGATTAAAATATTTAATCTAGATTAATCTAGACTAAGATTGAAATGAATCTAGGTTCATCTAGATTAACGTGGCTCCTTTGAATGATGTCGAAGGTGTCCATAATATGTGTTTGCTACCTAAATAATGACTCATATTACCTAAATAATGACTTATATTACCTAAATAATGACTTATATTACCTAAATAATGACTCATATTACCTGAATAATGACTTATATTACCTAAATAATGACGTATATTACCTAAATAATGACTTATATTGCCTAAATAATGATGAGGTCTGCGCGATTGTTGAGCGGGGGGGGGGGGGGGGGGGGGGGGGGGGGGGGGGGGTACTACTGGAGCCTTCAGTTGCCGAATTGTTGAGCGGGGGGTGCTGCCGGAGGATTTCGGTTCACGTTAATAACAAGTCTCGCGTTATCGCAGCCGATAACGCCGTTATCGGCCCATCACTAATTAATATACAATTGTATTAGCCTTAATCTAAAGTTTGTTATTTTGCCCTATGTCATTGATGAGGTGAGAAAACAATTCATTCATTGTTTTTGAGATCATTTGTCATTTCCAAACAGATGTTTGGGTGCTTTTCATTGACCGAGCTGAGTCATGGCAGCAACACCAGGGCCATGAGGACCACAGCTACCTATGACCCCAGCACACAGGTAAGCGAGCTAGCACACAGGTAAGCCCGCTAGCGAGTCGGGGTGAGCCAGCTAGCGTGTTGGGGGTGAGCCAGCTAGCGTGTCAGGGTGAGCCAGCTAGCGTGTTAGGAGTGAGCCAGCTAGCGTGTCAGGGTGAGCCAGCTAGCGTGTTAGGAGTGAGCCAGCTAGCGTGTCAGGGTGAGCCAGCTAGCGTGTTAGGAGTGAGCCAGCTAGCGTGTCAGGGTGAGCCAGCTAGCGTGTTGGGGGGTGAGCCAGCTAGCGTGTTGGGGGTGAGCCAGTTAGCGTGTTAGGAGTGAGCCAGCTAGCGTGTCAGGGTGAGCCAGCTAGCGTGTCAGGGTGAGCCAGCTAGCGTGTTAGGAGTGAGCCAGCTAGCGTGTCAGGGTGAGCCAGCTAGCGTGTCAGGGTGAGCCAGCTAGCGTGTTGGGGGTGAGCCAGCTAGCGTGTCAGGGTGAGCCAGCTAGCGTGTTGGAGGTGAGCCAGCTAGCTAGGGATGGGAATCGATAAGATTTTTACGATTCCGATTCCATTTTCGATTCTGCTTAACGATTCGGTTCTTTATCGATTCTCTTATCGATTCTCATTTGGAAAAAAAGGACAACAAACAGGTCGATTAGCATCATCTTTGGAAAACAGTCATGACCAGTCGAGCAACGAAGAGGCGTACACATGAGATGTCAATGAAGCAGAAGGTGTGCAATCTAGTAGAAGGTGTGCGAAGTGCGAACAGTGTGTGTGCATAGAGAAGAGAAGAAAATGGTTTGTGTTTGTGCTTTTCCCGGCTTGCGTTCGTCGCTCGACTGGTTGTGACTGTTTTCCAAAGATGGCGCCCGCTTGTTTTCGTGACGGTATTGGCTTTCTAAACTTTCTTTTTAATAAACTGTCTGTACACTTACAAAGTTCTCAATGCTTCGTTTTACATGTATGGACCCTCATTATGCTACTGTGGAAGTGTGGTGCGATTTTGATCCTTGTTAGTGGTATAGAATTGCGATTTATTTTACATGAATGTCTGCCCCCACAGCTAGCATTATAAGATAATTTGCGGTTTTCGAGAACTTTGGTTACATTCAACTAGAATGAAAACTGATCCCAGAGAACGGTCCAACTCGGTGGATATGTGTTATGATCATATGGTCTCATTTTGCGCCGGAATTGTCCTTTAACGTTAGTCCGGAGCGGATCGAAAACGCGACATTCAGAAATCGTTATTGTATGCTGTGTGCGCAAATGTTTTTGCATGTTGGAAGTATTTCCTCCCTTTGAGGAAATATCCACGTTGCAAGTATTGCAAGTTGCCCTGTTGTCGTCTTTTCTTGTGAAGTGTAACCAAACTTTCGAGCGTTTGTACCGCTTGGGCGCCATGTTTACTGTTGACTGCTGGCTGCACTGGAGTCGCTACGCAACGTGCGTGGTGACGTCATTCGCGTCCACTGGAATCGATAAGGGAATCGTTTGCAAAATTGGCAAACGATTCCAAGGAATTGAAACACTGGGAACCGGTTCACAACAAGAACCGGTTTCCGATTCCCATCCCTACAGCTAGCGTGTTGGGGTGAGCAAGCTAGCCACACAATTTCCAGGTCACTTTACATGGGCATAAATATATATAAATCATGATTATGATTAGAGCTCATATCCATACTGTGAAGCACACAGTTTGCTATACCACTGCATCAAAATGCGCGAACATTATTAACACCAGGCTATCTTCCTTGCAGGAGTTTGTGATCAACTCTCCCGACTTTGAGGCTGCAAAGTTCTGGGTGGGCAACCTTGGGAAAACAGCCACACACACCATTGTGTTCGCTCAGCTCCACACACCAGACGGAGTGTGCCACGGCCTTCATTCCTTCGTTGTCCAGGTAGCCTCGCTGTTGTTTGTCTGTTTTATATTGTTTAGCAATAGGTCACTAACTTACTATATACAGTATGCCAGCCATGATGTTAATCTTATTGTGTTGAGCTGAGTGATGGCAAAAAGTGACGCCAGTCAACCGAAATGTCAGGGTAGACAAAACGTGGCATTAAAGGGCCATTAAGTAGATGTTATTTATGACAGTGTTAGGCTTTCTTCCTGCATTTTATGACATGCTAACAACATTGTATAATGCATTAGAGTGTAAAGAGCGTTGGATGTTGCCTGGTTCCAGACCTTTGACTCCGCCCACTCCACCGAGTCGCCTGATTGGAGAGGGAAATGGAGTGTAACAAGTTGACAATATTTGCTGATATCAGGCTAGGTTGGATGAGAAGGGAAAATAGATCTGACTGCATTTCTATGCTTCTCACTTCTAGGTCAGAGATCCCAAAACACTGCTTCCCATCCCCGGTGTCCTGGTAGGAGACATCGGTGTGAAACTGGGTCAGAACGGGCTGGATAACGGGTAGGATAATGTGTGTGTGTGTGTGTGTGTGTGTGTGGCACACATAAACAAAATATAAATACTACCACAAAGAAGTAGTTAAGTCGTGTCAACACATTCACTTATTGAACCCACTTATTGAACCCTGTGGGATGCACTTCCATTGAAATATCCACTGAAATATGGAAACCTTTTGTGATTGCTTCATTTTGAATATGAATTGCATATGAAGTGTAAATAACGCCTCAACAAGGCATCTATTGCCTAAAACATTGTCAAGTAACTAACCTAAAAATGTTTAAAAAACACGCCCTAGGATTACCTATCTACTGGTATGTCAGTTAGTTTAGTGAATGGCAAGGGGTTAACTTTATTGGACAGTTTTTGTGGATATTTATGTCCCAATCTGACTTGGAAGACAATAGCCATCAAGGGCTCGTCTATACCTGTGCCACTAGATGGAGACACATTCACACAATTTAAATTAAATTGGACCGATGGACAAAAGTATGTGTGCGAGTACAGGGATGCAATCATAAGTGTAAAGTGTGAGAGTAAATTGGACCGAAGCCAGTGTACAACATCGTAATATATAAAATATATTAAAAATTATTACATTTTTACTTTTCAACAGGTTTGCTCTGTTCACTGATGTGAGGATCCCTCGTGAAAACCTGTTGAATAAAACAGGAGACGTCACTCCTGAGGGTCAATACGTAACGCCTTTCAAGGTGGGGCCCTAAAAGAGTGCTATTGTTTCACTCACTCACTCACACACACGCACACAATATTTTGCAACCATGATTGTGACGGTTAGACAACTTATTTTTTACTGTAGCCAATTCGGCAATATGTTGTTGAGATGTATAGCGTAGGCCTATTATCACACTACCGTCAAGTCTCTCTGACTCTGTCTCTCTCTCTGTCTTATCTGTCTATCTGTCTCTTTGTCTCTGTCTCTCTCATTCTCTCTCTACCTCCAGGACCCCAACAAGCGTTTCGGGGCCACGTTGGGGGCCCTGTCCGCCGGCAGGTTGTTCATTTTGAAGATCTCCGCCAGCAACTTGAGGCTGGCTATGACGGTCGCCCTGCGCTTCTCCGCCACCCGACGGCAGTTTGGACCCACCGACACGGAGGAGATCCCTGTGCTGGAATACCAGCTGCAGGTAGGACTATTAGGGCGATGCGTTAACACTCGCATTTTTACAGAATCACACACACACACACACATTGTCCTCCTTTCAGACAACACTACTTAAAGAGGCCAAGGAATCAAAGCAACAACCAACAAGCAACAACCTTACTTTTTGACCGGCTGAAGGCTCTGGTCTCCAACCCTGAGCTACTCAATGTGTATCAATGCTAGACCCTTTTCCCAGGGGTGACATTGTCGGACAAACACAAGTGTCCTCACTAGTTTAGTCTACTACCCGTGCCCTGGTACATACAAGCAGCAGACCCTTAATTATTGTTATGAGCCACACCCGTGTTTGTCCTACAGTAACACCTCTGTGAAAAGTGTCTACTCCCTATAGACAAAAAAGTATACAAACACACAAGTTTACCCTTGTATGGCAAAACAACATCCCAAACTGCTGCATGCCAAGGTCCCCCAGAATGTGCTCAACCCATGCCTACCCACTGAACTTCAAATAATTGTATTTTTAAAAATATCCCAACTAAGCTGCTGCTAATGGGCCTTAATTACCTAGCAGCCATCTTGGGTCTAAATGCTAGCTGGATGAGGGGAACTGAATGTGGTTAATTTCCCCTCATCCAGCTAGCATTTAGAACCAAGATGGCCGCTAGGTGAATGCCATGTTCATGTCATGTTGGATGGAAGGTAGCGCTGGGAAAGAATCTCATGTATGATAGGTAGACTTGGTTGTGTTGGTAAAAGCGAAATGTGACTTAATTCATTAATAATTCATGATTTTAGGGGTCAATTTTTGTATGCTTTTTGTATGCTCTTCAGTCAATTCCGCATTGATTGAACGCCTGGTTATTTGTAATTACCAGTTGGACGTTGGGACGTTGAATTTACAAGTTTGAACTTTAAATCCCATATGGCGTTAAATCCCATATGGCGTGAACGCAACAATAAGGCCCATAAACTAACACTGTTGTTAGTGTTAGGTTACAGACCTTTGGAAAGAGAGTAGTAGAGTAGTATTTTGACTAAGCGAACACAACCCAACAACGCAGCAAACACAAATATGTGTTTGTGTTCTTTTGTTGGTTTATTTGTTCACTAATAAGACGCTATCGCGTCTTATTTTGTCTTTCTGTGCTGCTTTGTTTTACAGCAATGGCGTCTCATCCCCTACTTGGCAGCCGTGTACGTCCTGAACCACTTCTACAAATCCATCTTTATGAGCTTTCTGGAGTTGCAGATCGGCCAGATGAGCAAGGACAACAGCATTAGACAGGTGAGGAGTGTGAAGGTGTGGTTCTGCGTGTGGTGTGTGTGTGTGTGTAGTGTGTATATGTCACAAATGCCTCTACTTGTGATCAATGTTGTGATGACTATTAACAATATTCAGATATATATTATTGATTCATATCTACATTCTATCCAGTTGTGGTCGTTTTTTTGGTAACTAGGTCATGCTCAAACATTTTTTTTGTAGCCACTCCAATTTTGATTGTATGCTAATGACTAAATGTGTGTGTGTGTGTGTGTGTGTGCATGTGTGCGTGTGTGTGTGTGTGTGTGTGTGTGCACGCGTGTGTGTATGTGTTTCTGGTCTCCAGGATCAGCTAGGCAGAGAGATCCATGCCATATCGTGTGCCATCAAGCCCCTGGCAGCGTGGACCGCCCAGCGGGGGATCCAGGAGTGCAGGGAGGCCTGTGGGGGACATGGATATCTGGCCAGTCAGTATCTCACACACACACACACACACACACACACACACACACACACACACACACACACACACACACACACACACAACGTGTGTTGGGTAGGAAGATGCCCTGTAGATATCTATATATTATGAATGTTTGTTTTTCTTCTTTAATCTGCACTTTCCTTGGGATTGTACATTCAATTTGAGAACAAAGAAATTTGAAAACAATGTGATTCTGGCTCTTAAAATTGTTATATACACTAAAATGTATCCATCATCCATCCTGGTCTTGCATGCTGCTTTTTTTTTAACTTCTCTTCTTACTCTTTATTTACTGTGGTCTCTCTCTCTCTCTCCCTCTCTCTCTCTCTCTCTCTCTCTCTCTCTCTCTCTCTCTCTCTCTCTCTCGTTTTGTATATATACACACCAAAACAATGACAGCATTTTTTTTTTTTGTTATGTGTGCACTTTATTTTATGTAATTTTAATTATTTAGTGAACCGGCTGGGTGATCTCCGTGACGACAATGACCCCAACTGCACGTATGAGGGCGATAACAACGTGCTCCTCCAGCAGACCAGCAACTACCTCCTCTCCTGCCTCCAGGCCAAGCACATAGGTCAGCACGCACGCACAAACACACACACACACACACATAGAGGCGCACGCACACATGCAGCACAGAGGTCAGTACCCACCACAGTGACACACCTTCTAGCCCATTGGTCGATATCGGACCAGTCACATGCCAGCGTCTGCAACACCGCACACCCCTATCTATTTAAAAACTCCTGACATGGGTAATAATAATTATAATGATAGTAATACATTTTATTTATGTTGTGCTTTGCTACACACTCAAAGACACTTTAAAATGGCAATAAAATACGAGAATCAAAACAAAACGATTAAATATCAATAAAAAGTGACATTAGTAGCCGAAAGAGGGGACGAGAGGTGAGGCAGGTGAGACATTAAAAGCAACTTTTATAAAGGTGTGTTTTTGAGTGATACTTTGATAGAGTCGTACTGAGATGTGAGAAGTAAGTTCATATGTCCAGTACCATCTCTGGTTGCTGTGTATGGCTGCAGACTGGGGAGATGTGAGATGTGTAAGGCCATGTGTCCAGTACTATCTGTACGGTTGTTGTGTACGGTTGCAGGCGGACCACCTATCCAGTCTCCTCTAGAGTCCATCAACTTCCTGGATGATTACGACAGGGTCATGGACAGCCGCTTCACAGCAACCACCATGGACCAGTGTATGGACCCCGCAGGTAGGATGCACATTTGGCTATATTTGACCAATCAGAATCGAGTTCTCAGCAAAGCCACGGGGGGGGGTGCGTGCAATCACAACACACCCCGGACCGACGACCGACGGTGGGGGGGGGGGATTTCCGGGAGATTGTACATGATTTGCTTGCATCAGGGAGACGCCATTAATTTGCGGGAGAGTCCCGGAACTTCCGGGAGACTTGGGATGTCTGCATATATGCACATTTATTTGTATTTATTTATTTTATTAGTCAGTATTTATTTTAATGTATTTATTTGTATTTATTATTATTTATTAGTGTGAATGCTGAAGACACTATTCTTCTAATCTTTATTATTAGTGTGAATGCTGACACACTATTGTTCTTCTAATCTTCTGTATGTTTCTGTACGTTTTAAGCTTAACTACTTTTGCTTTATATAGGCATTCAATTTTCGTATTCATAGTTTTTGTAATTTTCAAGATATTTAAGTTTTATTCGTATTTTTTTCCCCATTGAAATGAATGATGGAATGTTGAGTGATGGCAGTTGATTTGAAAATATTCACACATTTTGCTGCTACTCCTACAATTTACACAGTACTTTCACATGTTAGACATCAACATGTTCTGCTTTTCATGCTCACATTCAACTCAGCTCCACTCTGTCGCAGCTTGTCATTTCAAAATGATACCCATCTCCCAGTGCTACTATTATGTCAAAGTGCAAGATAGTTCACCTACATTTTAGCATTTCATCCGTTAGCTGGTTCTAAACCATAGCTGGTTCTAAACCTTAGCTGGTTCTAAACGTTAGCTGGTTCTAAACCATAGCTGGTTCTAAACCTTAGCTGGCTCTAAACGTTAGCTGTATAACTTTAGGTAATGCAGTTCAGCTTCCAATTCTGCCAGTTTTACATTTCAGCTTCCAGGTGTTTCAACAGTGCAGTGCGACGCATTTGACACAATTACACATTTATGCATTTTCAGCAGTCTTTTGCAATTTCATTCAGCATATTATTTTTTTTTTTTCTTCTATTATGTATTATTATTATTTTTTTTAAATAGTATTTTTATGTTTTTATTTATATTATATGCGTCTTACACCAAAAATGCAATGCCATTTATCATGCCGTTTACCTAATCGTACATCTATTTCCCATTTAGCCTGACGGTCCCTGATCTGTCTCTCTGTGTGTACTCAGCTCTGTCTCCGCTCTGTTACGCTGCTAGCGCTGTCATTATTATTTCCTGTTTGTACTCTAATCCAAACACCCTACTGTGTGTGTGTGTGTTGACTACTAGTGGCGCTGGCGGCCTACAAGTGGCTGGTGTGCTTCCTGCTGGGGGCGAGCCAGACAAGGCTATCCCAGGAGAAGGCTTCTGGGAAAGAAGACTTTGAAGCACGCAACAACAGCCAGGTGAATGTACACACACACACACACACACACACACACACACACACACACACACACACACACACACACACACACACACACACACACACACACACGGACGGAGACATATACAGGCATTATTATTAAAGCACACAGGCACGTATACACAAAGGCACACACACATACACACATGGACATGGGGAGATGTGGAAGTTATTCAAACTCACTTTACTTTTACAGTCTAGTTCGTACACATGCACACACACACACACACCTGTATGTTGGATCTTTAATATTTATAAGTGCTGTCAAATGTAATGAATTGTAGAGACATTTGTTACAGCTCAAAATGTCTCATCCTTTTTGTTTTTCTTTTGTTTTTATGGAATCCCTTTAGCATCCATGTGTTTAGTCTGGTCCGTCCCGGTCCTGTCATCTGTTTGAGAGAGAGAGACCCAGATAGAGATTGAGAAAGAGAGAGAGAGAGTGTTTGTGTGTGTTTGAATTAGTCAGTTCAAATGAATTCTCAATGAGCAATAAGAATTAGCGTGCTGTGTTATGACATTGAACACACACACACACACACTCTCAATTTAGCGTATCTTGGCTTTAATGCAAGTTGTGAGACCTTTAAAATCCCCAGAGATCTTTATCGCATTTCTCTGTAGTTCTCCAATGGATGTGCTGATGAGAATCAGATGGTCTGATGACGACATTGCGTGTCACGTTTGGTGTGGTGCGTCTCAGACGAGGAAGAGGTGGATTAGGCGGATGAGGTCACAGACCAAGGCTTTGCGTGGCAAACGGACGTACGAGCAGTGACTGGGCCGTGCCAAACACACACTAGGATCACGGATATTTACGCTCACTAAAATTGGTTATTTAAACAGCTGTGAAATATGTGCAGCGATGGTGTGTTCACATCTCCTCTGTTTTTGGGATGAAAACTTGTTACTTGTATGTACCTGGGCACGGGTAGTGGACTTTAATAATGAAGATAACACACATTGACTATTGCTGGTGCTTTGACAGACAAATAAAACCCTGCCTAGTGCCTACCTACCCAATGTGAAACGGGTCCTTGGTCAATATATTTCTTCTTCACTAGTTTAGTCTACTACCCGTGCCCTGGTACATAAAAGTAGCCTGTGTTTGTCCTACGATGACAATGTCCTCTGTGAAAAGGGTCCTATGGGGTCCTTTTTTAGGAACGTTGGAAACATTGGAAGCTTATTCCCTTTCTATAAACTAAACAGTGCATTGGAAGTTTTCCCCAGTTAGTCTCAGGAAAAATAACTTGTTGCGATGTCAAGCGGGAAATTGCCGCTTGTTTTACGCTTCTGGCAGCCCATTCCCATCAGAGGAAAACCAAACCCACCTGTCCCCCGCTTCTCGAAGATGAACTGAAGGGGCGTTTACAGGGGAGCCGACAGCCCTGCAGCCCCAGAATCACATAGAATGACAAATAAGCAAAGGACAGGTGTGTCGCATCAGTGCTTAATCAGCAGGTGACTGCCGGGTAACCCTGTCAACCAATCAGAGGTGATGCATGCAATACCATGTGTTTAACCTAGAGAGGGTCATCTAATGCAAACCAATCTACAAGCGGTGTTGGTCCTTTAATCTCTGTCCCTGTCTCTCTCTCTCTGTCTCTCTCTCTCTCTCACGCAGGTGTATTACTGCCGTTCGCTGGCCCTCGCCTACATTGAGCACATGACCCTCCAGAGCTTCTGTGTGATGCTCGGGTCCGAGGAAACCCCGGCTGGTCTCAGACCAGTGCTGACGAAGTTGGGCGCTCTCTATGGCCTGTGGAGCCTCAGCAACCACATGGCCACACTGTACCAGGGTCAGTTCTAGTGGAGTGTATTGTTATAGATGGATATCGAGTTTACTGGTACGGCTAGCGTTGGCCTAGCCAGCGTCATTAAACTGACCCGTCGATTCTAGCTAGCTTAATTATTCTGGTAAGCCAATGCTAGCCGGCATTGTTTTCTCTTCTCTGTAGTGAGTGCACAGTAGATCTACAAGAAAAACAGTTTCAAGAGTTTGTGTGTGTGTGTGTGTGTGCGTGTATTCACAGGTGGATATTTCTCTGGAAAAAACGCTGCAGAGTTGGTTCACACAACTATCCTAACTCTGTGCTCCCAGGTACAGAACGACTCCTATATCTCTCTCTCACTCACTCACTCCCACACTCCCACACATTTTTTTCTCGTTCTCGCACCAAAACATCAACATGAACAGAAATATAGAGGTAAATATGTTACATTTTAAGTTACAGTCTTGTTCTTCACACACATCAAAGTCTCCTCCCTCCTTCTCCGTGTGTCTCCAGCTCAAGGACGAGGCTGTGGCCTTGGTGGACGTTATCGCCCCTCCGGATTTCATCCTCAACTCTCCCATCGGCAAGGCTGACGGCAATGTAAGAATCCCCCCCCCCCCCCCCCCCCCCCCCGATTCTACCCTAAAAGCCTCACGCTTTCATCCAAAGCGACTTACAGTGAATCGTTTTCGGTTAGATGCATGTCATTAATGAGCAGGTATAGAGGGGGTAAGTAGCTATCTTAGTTCATGGACGCCTACAGCATGTAAGACTGTGGACATTGGGGTTCATACCCGGAACCCTTTCAACTGGGAGTCATTCAAACACCCCTGACCAATAGACTTTCCCTTTTGTTGCTGGCGCTCGCTCGCGTCGCATTTAGCGCACGGCATGAAACAAACATAAACATGGACCTACATGACACTTGAAATGGAACAGATGTATCTGCAGTTCAGCCATTCCCGCACGCAGGCGTACCAAATTCTTGCTATCCTCCTCACCAACCGTATTATATTGGAGAGCGGCCATGTTGTTTACACTCCTTGTGTCTTTATGGGAAGATCGGACTGGCAGGATTTAACTCCCGGCTCTTCCCATCTTCCAGGAAAACCACTTTACAAACAAACATTCAGACCTCTTAAGGCGGTAGACAAAACTGGGAGCGCGTGTTCGATGGCAGCTTTTGTCATACACACGCACGCACACGCACGGGAGATTAATTTACAAGAGGGTTTAACAGTGCTTTTATTAGTGGAAGCCTAGTTATTAGGAATGTGTTTTTCATTACCCACTTTATATAAACTTTGAGGGCCACTGAAGGTTTATCTGACGGGGCCCTAAGGAGGGTTCCCAGGGTTCTCAGGTTGGGGAACATCCCCCTACATCCAACATAATATTCTCCTCTCTCAGTCTCCCTGTGTGTGTGTCTCTCCCTCCAAAGTAAAAGAGGGGTTTTAAAGGGACGTCCATTGTGCACTAATGAATCTGTGATGATTCAGAGGGAGGTGTCTGAGAAAAATAGTTTTCCACTCCCCAGGGAAACAGAAGAAAAAAAATCTGAAATGAGTCAGAGAGAAGCCGCAGGCCACAGGTAGAAATGCTCCACAACATGCTGTGTCCTCTCTCCCATGCTTGAATAGACAAACCATTTGAATGAAACTATTGTTTAGGTTTTTTTTGGAGATGAAGTCTCACTACGTCGTTGTCACACCCGACGGGTGAGGCATAAAGAAAAACAATGGTTATGAGACACCTTCGAACTTTTCGAGAGACAAAGAGGAGAATGCCTTGTTCTGTATTCTCCTCGCAAAGTGAAGCTCAGCAAAAACACCCCCCCCCCCCCCCGCCCAACCAGCTCTGTCTTTAACTAGCTTTTAACGCATGCATACACACACACATAAACACACCACCCCTAATAATTACTTAGTTAATACAAGCCAGATGCACAAAGAGTGTCAGCATCTGGAGCTGGGACTGGCAACACCCTGTGTGTGTGTGTGTGTGTGTGTGTGTGTGTGTGTGTGTGTGTGTGTGTGTGTGTGTTACTTCATAGTGTGTGTGCGTGTGTGTGTGTTGAGAGGTCGTGGTAAGGACAGGCTTAGCACCCTGATGACGTCGCCTGCTGGAATATCGGCGTCAATAAACGCGAGCGGGAATCAAGAACATATTATTTTGGCTGCTTCTCAAAGCAGGGTCCAACCCTGTGTCTGGAGATGGTTTACCACCAGTGCCTTAGTAGGGACAGAAGTATTGGTGTGTTTGTGAGGGATTGGACAAGCAAAACAAAACGACAAAAGAGAATAACTGCAATTGTCTGTGATCAACTTTTCTTTTTTACACAACCTCTCTTCCCCTACAGTTTACTCGCTGCACGATCCATCTAAACATGTAGCAGAATCCAGAATTAAAATGTACTCCTACAAATCAACAGTTTCCATCAAAAAAATAGTTTTTATCTTAATTACATTTTTTTCCCGGGTTTGCGTCTATTGGGAACCTCTCACTGTTTCACCAGAGGTGGTGCTGTCGCTACAGTTTAATTTTCACCCTTTGGTTACTCTTTAACGCTGTGTTCACACCAAACGCAAAGTGCATTTTCGCACGGCACAATTACATACAAAGTCAATGCAAAGACGCAAATAGACGCAAGTTGAAATCTTTCAACTTGAGCGGAAAAAATTGTGCGAATGCCGCAAGTAAACAAAAATTATCCCACGGTCAAACTCGTGCGAGGCAAAAATGCACTTTGCGTTTGGTGTGAACACGGCATAAGTCCAAAATGCCGTTGTGTGTGTGTGTGTGTGTATATAGATACACGATTGGTGCAGGATGCAGGTGCAAAATTCATTACGACCTCAAATCTAACTTGTGGGTGTGTGCGTGTGTGCGTGTGTGCGTGTGTGTGTGTGTGCGTATGCGTGTGTCCTCTCCTAGCTGTACAAGAACATGTGGTCGGCGGTCATGCAGGGCAACGAGGTGCTGCAGCGGCCCTCCTGGTGGAAGGAGTTCTGCTCGAACAAACCCCAGGTCGGGTCGCTCGCCGCCAAACTCTAGACCCCCTTCCACCCTCCTCGCCCCACCGACCATCAAGGGAAAGACTCTAACTGATGATTCTTCATAATATGAAGAATCATCAATAATAACAATCATAATATTATTATGATTGTTATTATTGTTATGAACTAATATTATTAATGATATATAACTGTGTAATTAATGTAATTACTTTTGTGATCGTCAAACACAACATTCCAAGTTCATGCCAAACCCGAACTTTTAGATTACTGAAATAAAGAAATACCCATAGGTTGAAGGTTTTTAATGTTAAATGATGACACTATTTTAAAGACTATTTTAACTATTTTACAACACCACTGAAGGTATATATATCTATATATATATATATATATATAGATATATATAGATGTGTATGTATGTATGCATGTATGTAGAAAGAGCGAGATAGAGAGAGAGGCATCTACAACAAGCGATATTGAATGCGATATTGACACTCACTGTCCTGGCCATGCTTGTCGAGACTAGGTATATGTTTTGTCTATTTAAATATCTATGAAACAATAAACAATAAAAACAATAAAACAAATAAACAAATAACAAATAAAAATAATTCTAAAATGTATTTTTTCTTTTGTGCCTATTTCGAGAATATCTATACTAAAGTTTAGGTAGTTAATGTAGTTGGTCAGCTAGTGACTGCGGCTAATTAATACCATGGCATATGTAAAAGTTATGTTTACATAACATATTTATTAGTTGTTGGTTCATAAATCTCTCAAAACATCTCTAGTATTAGTAAAACTAGTATAGTAAAAAAAAAATGGTTAAAAGAACCAACTTGTGAAAAACTCATCCAATTCCAAATTGCAGGTAACAGTCGGCGGAACTTGAACAACATCATCATAGTATCAAAAACGCGACCCAACATATGGTATCATATCATGGAGTCCGCCACTTTGTAACTCAAAAGTATTTATAGAAAGCCATACATACATACTCGCCCACAAACAGAAACGTTAAATAACCATGTTGGTCTGGGAGCTATAGTTGGCAGTTTTGAGAGAGAGAGAGAGAGAGAGAGAGAGAGAGAGAGAGAGAGAGAGAGAGAGAGAGAGAGAGAGAGAGAGAGAGAGAGAGAGAGAGAGAGAGAGAGAGAGAGAGAGAGAGAGAGAGAGAGAGAGAGAGAGAGAGAGAGAGAGAGAGAGAGAGAGAGAGACCACAGTAAATAAAGAGTAAGATGAGAAGTAAAAAAAAAAGCAGCATGCAGACCAGGATGGATACATTTTAGTTTTAGTGTATATAACAATTTTAAGAGACAGAATCACATTGTTCTCATTCTCAAATTTAATGTACAATCCCAAAATCAAGGTCTGTCTTGACAAATTAGTAATCATTTTTTGAAGAACTGCATTTATAAAGTTAACAATGCAGGGAATGCTGATTTTCCTTTTTGGGATATCTTAAGAAAAGTTGTTTTTTTCACATGGATGTGAGCCAAAGAGCACATATATATATATATATATATATATATATATATATATATATATATATGATATATTTTTTGTCAAGATGATCAGACGCCTACATGTAGGCTACCTATCTTCTTTCCACACATTATCTTGTTGTCATCTCAAAAATGGGACATCAAGTGCACATATTAATCAGCGTATCTCCAAGACATGGAAAAACTCCTGCGGCCTCTATGAAGCTCCATTGTTGAATGAAACTGTAATTTAATTAAATGAAGTCAAAAGATCATATCAAGCATAATATTTGCCTGTGATTAAATCCAAACAACACTGTGTTGATACAGTGACATGGTGAGAAAGGTTGGTCAAGTCAACATGGGGTCAGTGAGTCCACTACACTGAAGACTCGGTTCTCTGCTAAATTATCCCGGATGTCTTAGGGACTTAAGATGTTTCAGAACAAAACACAAGATCTGCAGGCCATTCAGCAAATAGTTGAGTTAAAGTTTGTTCAAGTCAAGATCAACACACAGATACTGGATATTTTCTAACTACACTCCTGTGTTTAGTCCCAAAACACAAAAGGTGTAGGAGTGCCCAGCTACTTTGTTGAAGTAGTACAGCAAATGTTCTATGGTAGAATATAATATTTTATTTTTAAAATAAATAATACATTGTTTTTGTGTACATTTTAGGCTTATCTTTACAGAGAGCTATGATGATTCATATAAGCATGCTTAAGTGACTGCCAACTCAAATATGTTCTGGTGCAGTGTTTCTCTTCAAAGTGGAAGACCAGGAGTCCTCTTGGATATCGCCCTTGTTCAGCTCATGAAACACAAATACAGTATGCAAAAATGTGCAGTCGGCCAGTCCAGTAAAAAAGTTGGGGATGGGAAAAGTGTGAGGGAAACCTGAATCTGAAAAAGGGTCCAACATTGTGGTTTCAGGGTCGGTTGCCACCATTTTACACATTTTGCACTTTGTGCAAAGATCCATTTTATATCATATCAACAGATCCAATCCAAACCAAACAGATCAGCATCTTGGCTGGTGGTTTTGTTTGGGAGGTTATCTTTATATTTTGTAGAGGGTTGGAAAAGGGCATCATATCAGTTTAATAAAAAAATGAAATTAATAGGCTATATAAAATATTATAAAATATTCAAAACCAAATAATTTCAATGTCTCCACTGTTTGCCTTGATGGCGCTATAGGCCACGGTGTCAGAAGGAGGCTTTTTGACCGTCCGAAAATTAGAAATCGGGATCACGAATAACTATCAAGGTTAGCTACCGAAAATACACACGACCTTAACAACGTTGTGGGTATGAAATGACACAAGTATTTCCAGGTTTGTATTCTGTGGTGTGGCATCGGTTTGGGGGGGTTATAATGGAGTAAATTCACACAATCGACACGAAAAACTATAATGCCGATAGAACAGACTCGAAAATTGAGAATATTGTTAGCTAGGTAAAGATATGCTACTATAACATGCAATTTTTGCACGATAATTACATTACGGACATAAGCTGTTACGGTGTTTATATCTTGTTAGCAGATGTTGTGGTCAGTCTCTTGACAATTATAGTTGTACATCAAAAAATGGCGTCGATCAGTAACATTACGTCATCGTGTGTGTGTGTGTGTGTGTGTGTGTGTGTGTGTGCGTGCGTGCGTGCATTTGCGCGTGTGTGCATATCCTTATAATTTATAGGTATTATAGTAAATTAGTTGGAAAGATAAAGAAAGGTATGTTGAAGTTAGAGACTATGCCATAATTGTACCAATATTGTTGCCATAATTGTCAGTGTTTTTAAGTGGAACCAGTAATGTTTCTGAAAGTCAGTTGAAGTAGGCCTACTGGGCTATCTTTGTATTTGTGATACTTCATGATGCATGCTGATAAGATTGAACTACTTACTACTACATATGAAAACAATAATAGACAATAGACTAAATACATCGCGAAGATCATCAAGAAGAGTAACATGTCATCCTTTATACAAGTGTGTCTGGTTCAGTGAGTTGTTTTGATGACTGTATTGGGACGAATAAGACCTGCTGTCTGTGTACACATACGAAACCATTATGGAGCACTTTCCACAAGAACAGTAGGGCAAAATATGGACAGATTAGATGTACCTAAACAGACCATAAAACAGACACTAGTGCATGGGAGATGATAATAAATGTTCAATATGCTGCAGGCAGAGTTTACAGTAAGGCGCAGAGACTCCACAACCAAATAAGGAGAAAATATTGTATTACCCGGACTTTCGTATCCCCAGGTTGAAATCCATATGGGTTGTGCTTTTACTTTATTTTGAGGATTTGAACTTCCTTAGAGGGTTATGGAATATCATATCAGTGCACGTGATGATGACTTCACACACACACACAAACATATATATATACACACACACACACACACACACACACACACACACACACACATGCCCATAAGGAAAGCATATTCATAACAAATGATGCAGATAAGGCCAAATACTCTGTAAACGATGACAGATGAATGAGGTATCAGTAAAAACAGCAGTTCCATTAAATGCTTATTTCGGAAGAAGACTAGAGTAAGAATAAGAAGAGAAAAAGAGAAAGTAAAACAAATGTCGTAGAGTAAAACTTCATATTTTAAATTACATTAAATACGTTTACATCTTTGGGCTATTCACATTTTTCCATTTGTGTTCTGTTGAAATAAAGTCAACGCACTGAAATCGTCTGGTTAACAAAGGCATACCAAATATGCTCGTTGGTTCTCCATCAGTCGTTCTTCAATATGTCATACATAACTTAAGTGGTAAAATGCTAATGGTATCATGTTTTTAAAAAATAGGCTATTTGAGTTTGAGTTGACTTTTTCCAAAGTGCTTTTCTGAAATTGTGCGATATATAGAGAGGTTTTAGCTGTTTTTGGCTTCATTAAAAAAAGCCAGAGGGGAAAAACTAAATGGAAGTTTTGGTCAGGGAAGAGATAACTGCTTGGTTGGCCTGTAAAATCTCTGGCTTACTCTACTGGGTTCACCAGTGGAGGTCTCACATATTCCACCGGCTTCTTCCAAGACTTTTTACCTTCGTAGGCTGCAGCCCAAAAACTTAAATTTCGAGTCCCAATAGCATTGGGGGGGGTGTTACTAAAGCAAATAAAATAGAAATCCCAAACAATACATTTCAGCGTCTCTACAAACTATTTTGTTTTTTTTTGGTGGGTTTCTCACCACAGTGTTGCACAATGGTCCCCTGGCCAACACGAGTCTAGACAGAATATATAGGTCAGTGTTACTGGCAACCAAAGCACTCACAGGCGGCTGTCATGTAATAAGTACCAACCTCCCGAGAGTAGTTATAGAGGAAACACATTGAATGCATTATATTGCTGTTATTTAGTTTTTACTAAACTCAAAAAATACATACGCAACCTGTATGTCCTAGATATAAAAAGCAAGGACTATAGCCGAGATTACGCAAATGTCATGGAGTTACACAAACTTGTTTTGGAGACAAAGTTAATAAAAATGTTTTTATTTAAAAAAAAAAGAAAAAGTTTGACAAAAACATTTGACAGTTTGAGTATAATAATCATTTTTCATACTAGAAGCACAAGTCAATGACACATAAACAACAAAACAAATACTCCAGCAGTAGTGAGTGATGCATAGTTTTAGGTTTTCACATTTGCATATGAAACGATAACAGCGTTACAGTGTTGGGGGTTTTGAAAAATGTAACTCACATTGGACACAAAAAAGGGACTGTCTAATGTTGAACTTCTCCATGTTGTGTTGGGTTGGTCTAAAACAAATGAGCATTAGCTCACACACATATATTCATATTGATATTATATTAATTTATATTCAGGACTGTCACCACCCAAACCATACTGTATGACACTGTTTCTTATTTGTTCTTCTTGACTTTTGGGATCCATTTTTGAATTGTATTATTTATATTACTTCTTGACGTTGTACAGCACTTTGTTGTTTTTTAAACGTTCATTAATACATTTGGCTTCACTTGACTACTCTTTTATTAAACCGTGTAAAGTTGACTTGGGAATGGATGTTCATCACTCTGTATCGTAAAGTCAATATGTTTCGCCACTCTCAGTGCTCTCTCGGGGTTTCTAATGTCCACATGCGACCCATTTCTTAAGGTCAGTTGGTCATCCTCAATCGAGGCCCTATGGGCCTTATTACACCTAGCGGCCATCTTGGTTCTACCGCAAGCTGGGTGGGGACGACTCACGCTAGCAGGGTGGGGGAAACGGATTATGGAATCTGTAATTCAGTAGCCATCTTGGTTCTAAACGCCAGCCAGGGTTTAGAACCGTTTAGAACCAAGATGGCGCCCATCCGGACGGCGACGTCCCCGACGGCGACGTGACTACTACTGCATGATGACGTCGGGCTCGATGTTGAAGAGCAGGTCGTCGTTGCCCCTGCGCACCTCCAGCAGCAGGGCCGTCTCCTCCAGCAGCGCCCCCTGCAGGTCGGCCGTGGTCATCAGCGCCTGGCCGTTGAGCTTCACGATGATGTCGCCGTCTTGGATGCCGCCCCTGAGAGAGAGCAGAGAGAAAGAGAGAGAACATTGAACATCGGAGTGGATTGGAAGTCAGATGAATTTGATTGGATTTGATTAGATTAGATTAGATTAGATTTTTCTCTGTATGTATTGTCACTATCTACACCCTTACACCTGCATTAATGCTAATCTAATCTGAATGAATACAATATATAATATAATAATACATTGAGTCAGACAATGTATGGCAATGCATTTGGAATTCACTACTTTATAAATATGACTATATATCAAATGACTATACGCACAAATGGCATCGAGTATAAATATTTAATATTGTGGATCTTGACGCATCGACTTATTAGCCATATTAAGTGCTCAGTTCATGTGAGTCTGGGGTGATTGCATTGTGTTTTACAATATGGCTGCTTCTTCCACTAGGGGAGAGCCAATCACAGCAAAGGACCACCTACTTCTGCGCGGGGGATTGCGGCACCACTTCATGGACGTAAATCCCACGGGTCCCCTCAGGGAAATCGGGATTCTGCTGCTTCAGCTCCTCCACCAGCCTGGGGAGTGTACGCACACACACACACACACACACACACACACACAAAAACACACTTACAAAAATGGTTTATTACATAATGCGAATAAAACAGAGTGGTTTCCCTTACGTAGGTGTGATGGTCAGCATCCGTATACCAATGAAGCGCTTCTTGATGGCTCGGACCTCTGATATAAAGAACATGGGGAGAGAGGAATCCCATCGTTTGAACTCAAATATTCACTGCAGTTCTTTTTTTGTTATTGTTGAAAGGTCAATAGTATATGAATACAACTGAAATGTGACAGTGCTAAAAACAAACACTAAGGATGCAGATACTGGTATTGGTCTGAAACATTGTGAACAAACATAGTGGTGTCACTAATTTATTTTATTTTATTTAACCTTCAGTTTACCAGGAGAGCCTTTTCTGATTAAAATCTCTTTTACAAAAGTGTCCTGACATGAAAAACAGCACAACAAATCACAAAGTTTCCACACATAACACATAGCACATTACTATACAAACAGATGCGGGGGGGAAAAATATAATAAAATAATTACCAATACAAAGCTCCAATACCAAAAGCTATATCATCGTTTTTATAAATACATGGGGATGTCAGAATAGTAATCTGAAATATATATTTGATACATTTATGCGGGGTACACTATTATGAAGAAAAACGCATTGAATGCAATCAGTATAACAACAGTATGATCTCAACAGTATGATGTCATATGATGGTCATACGTGTCTTTCCTCCTCACAATGTGTATAAATACTATGCATGTGTTTTTGGGCAGTTGGGGATGTGGGGGTTGGGAAGGAGGTTGGCACCTTTGCTATGCTTGTCCACGGACTCGTTGAGGAAGCGGGTAATTCTGTCGGATGGAATGGCGAAGGAGATTCCCGCCGCCACCTTCAGGGTGTTGATCCCAATTACCTCGCCATCCTTCAAAATACACCCCCCACAGGTTTCAAATTTCATTCACAGAATAATTGTTTGGATAAAACTTGAGCAAATGACTTAAAAACACTTACCAAGTTGACCAGAGGCCCTCCTGAATTGCCATACTACCAAAGAAATAAACAAATAAAAAAAGGTTTTTATGCATTTTCTTTACATTGATGTTATGTGTGGCTATGGACGTGTACACAAATACCACGCTCTTAAGTGGGAAGAAAGTCTTAACTTTGACAACAATAGAAACTATGAAATCAAATGTATTTCATGTATTTGAGAGAGAGCGATTGAGTGTGGTGGTTGACTCACATTGATGATGGCATCGGTCTGTATGTAGTCCATGTCGGAGTCTCTGATGCCCAGCTCCTTGCCGTCTCTCTGGGCCGTGCTCACTATCCCCGTGGTAACGGTGTTCTGGAGGGCAAAGGGGCTGCCGATGGCAACCACAAACTCCCCCGGTCGCAGGTCCGCACTGTGGCCCAGCGACAGCACCGGGAGCCTCTTCTAATGAACAACAACACAAAATGGAGAGGTATTATTGATATGAATATGGATATATTGCAGGTGTGTGAGTTTGAGAGTGTGTGTGTGCGTGTGCCCGTGTGTTGAACAGTCCCATGTTTGTACCTGTATATTGCTTTTGACTTATAGTTATATATAGTTATATTAGTTAGTATACACTTTGAACATTTTGAACTCAAACCTACTTAAAACGACTTCTCCACAACTAAGTTGTTTTCTTACAGTGCGAATTCCACCTGCATTAAATCTTTCTGATTGGCTGAAATGCATGCCAGATGATGGCACTTGCCAATAGTTTGTAGGGTTACTGACATCACTCGGCTCTCATTTGAACCAATCAGAAACTGTAACGTGCAATAAGGAAAAATGTCACAGCAGTTTGAGTTCAGAGTCTCAACGTACTGTAGCAGTTGAGCGGTAGAGACAGCGATGAGGGGAAAAGAAGGAAGGGAGTGTGTGCGAGGCAACAGAGTGATGTAGCTAAGTTAAAACACATGCTCGCAAGGCAGGTGGCGCAACCAAGGGAGGAGACAATGAGGAAAACAGAACATGTCTGTTTAGGAAATTCCTCATAGGTGGATTATCCTGCCGTTGTTGCCGGGTGGATTAGCCCGCCACTCATTCCTCCCACTCCTACTGGGAATACAGTCCGACAAAATAGCTTTACGTATCATCACGTTACGCTCTAAAGTCCCCCATGTGTATGAAGTACACACCTGGGCCTCAACTTGGGATTCTTTTCTTGAGTTGTAACCTATTTCACACCACGCCTTATTAACCCAACCGACAGCGTGACACATCGTCTAAACATGTCCGTTAGCAAAACCCGGAGGAAATTCCCACATTTAAAAAAAAAGACGACCCCCCCCCCCTCCCCTCGCTGGACACGGTGTGTTTTGACAGCTATCCCCAGGAGAACCCCCAAACCACACGTGTCGGAGACACAGGCGAAGAGCAGCAAGAACAATATGGAAAAATAGCACGAGTAGACACTAACACTAACACGATCTGTCCTGACGGCAACTTTTCTTATGCTGTTAAACATACAATACACACATACTGTAATAATTTAAAAAAGCAGCACTACATCAAAGATTACCCCCCCCACCCCATTTATTATCTAGCAGTGGGTTGAACTTTAGAAAGTAGTTCACGTTTCTAAACTAGTCATGGATCAGAAAAAAAATCCTTGTATGTGCAAACTTCCCTGGCAATAAAGGTCACTCTTTTTCTTTCTTTCGGATTTTCTGACTCTTTTTCAGATTAACGATCGATAGTGTGATTTTGAAACAGAGAATTGCAATACTTAATAAGTGAGTCAAGGTTATCTTGCTGCCAAGGATTTATTCCAACGTTTTTCCAGCTTATGAATCTATGGAGTCCGATGAAACAATTTGCAATGAAAACAAACAGTTCTGGTGGCTGTATGTTGGGGCCACCGGAACCATAATTGCCTTGTGTGCATGTGTGCTATGGCTTACATGCTATACTTTACTTAAGGTTATGCACGTATGGTTTAGACTGGTATTATATATATGAAAGATATATACAAACGCAACTGCAGATCCCTGCGTAAAACCCAATGCTTCTCGCCTTTACTTTACTCTTTACGACCCAACTTCCGACGTGAATCTATTTGAAGAAAATCATATAATTTATGGAAATTGTTTTGCGCATAAAATGAAGTCACCCAATCTGGCAGTGCAGAGCTCTATTTTTGACCAATGTACTCGAAAAAAACATGACGTCCTTCACGGTCCTGACTCACCAGTGGGTTGATTTTGATTGTAGCAATGTCCGACTTTTTGTCAATGTCTTTGATATTCGCATCATACACGTCGCCGTCGCACATCTGGACCTTCATGACAAAAAAAAAGGAACAGGAAATCCCAAATCATCTCACATACTGACTGTTGACTTGTTTTTAGCTCTCTATACACACTTGAAATGTACAATGAAATGTACTACAGTACATGCTTGGATTGTTCTCCGCCTCACTTGTAAGTCATTTTGGATAAATGACCAAATGTAAAATAGTTATGAATTTAAAGTAATACCACACAACCGTATTTAACCTTTTGACCCTGCACACATATACATGCATGTTTTTGCTCTAATGATCGCTGTGTATGTTTTACTTTTTCCCTCTTCCCATGTCTTGATTAAAGTGTAACCCATATTGGTTACTGCTAAACTGCTTTAGGTTTGCAAAAACATTGTGTCAGGGGACATCATGTGAAACTAGTGGTGTTCGCTGTTCATGATCGGTGACTCATGTGCCTTATTCACCTAGCAGCCATCGTGGTTCTAAACACTAGCTGGGTGTGGGGGGTGACTCATTCAGTTCCCCCCACCCAGCTAGCGAACCAAGATGGCCACTATAGGTGAATAAGGCCCATACCTTGAGCTGCTGTTGTCCAGAAACGACAGTAGAGCTGGAGACTACGTGAGCATTGGTTACGATGAGGCCCGTGTCGGACATCACAAAGCCCGACCCGCTGGACAGGGGGACGTTGCGACCAAACAGGGGGTGCCTGGTGGGGGGAGATGTTGGGGGGGTTAGGGGGTGAGGTCAGGGGTCAAGTTACAAGGCTCAATGAAGGTATGAGAAAAAAAGGTATTCCTTGGTATTTGATATGGCACAGTATGGTAATGAAAGTTTAAGAACCACTTTGACATTGTGAAAAAAACTCTTTCATGAGAAACATTCAAATATGTCGTTACCTGAGGAAAAGCTCAATGTGGACGACAGCGGGCGCTATCTTCTCTACGACGTCGGCGATGAAGTTGAACTTGTAGCGAGGACTGGTGGGATGGGACACACCTATACTGGCGAGAAGAATGCTGTATTTTAATGGCACCTCTAATACTCAAGTCAAGTCAATTCAGGTTTTAACCGTTTTATGAATCTGCTCTATAACCAGCAACATTTTGTAATGATAAATGTAAATGCAGTAAGTTGTTTTACAGGGTCAAACTGATATGTATTTGTTCACTACAAGTTTGAGTTAGATTTTATTTTTAGGAAAGTTAATTGGCAGTACTGAACTCCCACTCAAAATAGCTGTCTAGTTTCAGCCTTGGATGTGTGTGTGTGTGTGTGTGTGTGTGTGTGTGTGCGTGTGTGTAATGATGCAAACATGAAGAAATTAGATAAGTGGACTGGAACCACAGCCTATGCTGTTCTTAGACCAAACCGGTACATTTCCCAGATACAGTAATGACCGTTTCCATACCCACTCTAACCCTGGTAGACAGTCAGACTTTCAGTTCACAACACATGGCTTTTATTACATGTCTGTCAAGGTAAAACAATGGAAATATGGAAACATCTGCTCCAAAACGTGCTGAGGTCACCCTAAGAAGTAAGAAATGCAGGAGTCATGCGAGGCTTCCATGCACGGCAAACCTGTCCATTGGAGACCAATGTGTTATTTCCAACATCGATGTGGCCCTGTCTCAGTGTTGAGGTGTGATTAGCGTTTGTTCTTACTTGTGCGACGTGCTAGTTTTTTTTTTAACAAGTTGTAGAGCACTACACGGCATGAGCTAAATGATTAAGGGAACTATTCACGCTTCTAAGGCTTGGAAAGTATCATTGACCAGCAGGATAAGTAGACCGTTGTCTCTTTGCTTCACATCCCCTATGCTCTTGAAACACCAAAACGCAAGCTAAGGGAATTTATTTTATTCAGTCATCTATTAGATTCCCCGATCTTGGCAGTGTGCCTGGAAAATCCTACTTCAACATCAGTGCTGGTTGACTAGTAATCACGACTTGAGGGTTTCGGCTTCGACCAACGTTATTTTTACCGTCAGCTGTGTCTTCCTATTCCAGGGTTGTTTTGGGGGTGGGGGTGGCGGGGGGGTTGTATGGAGAAATTTCTAGGAAAATGTGGCCTGGTTTCTTTTGTAGATCAAAGATGAACGGCTCTTCCATTGGAAAGAATGACCCCAAAAGATGAAAAGAGGAGCTGGTTTGCTCCATTTGGTCCTAGTAATTACTAGGATTTTTGGGGGGGCCTGGAATAATGATTGTGAAATAATGATACTGTGTGAGCAACAATGAAAGCCTTTGCAACAGAAGATGCGTTGTGGGTCAAAGAATAGCTCAGGAAAAAAAGGGACTCCAGGGACTCGCCAATTAGGGAAATTATCGTCTACAATTTACTGCAACCTCTTTTGAAAACCATTAATGCATAAATACAAAATACAATTTGATTTCCACAGAAGGGCAAAAGTTTATCTAAGTGGAAGTTTGTGTGTGGCGTGTGTGTGTGTGTGTGTGTGTGTGTTTGTGCATTCAGTGTGGGGCAGTCAGGGTTTTACCGGTTAACATGAAATAGTAGCACATATTTGGGGAGCATGTTTTGCTATTATTTGTATTTGCATCGATCGGTTGTTTATTTGGGGTGGTGGTGATGGGGACTGTAACACTTTAATAATTATTAAAGACACCTGTTGTTGTTTACGAAACAGGTTTCACATTTTGTTTGTTTGTCCTTCCCTTTCATCCAGGTTGGTATGCTCACACAGGCGCACAACCTGTGTCACATATTGATTTAACATGAAATATGCTAATTATTTGACAGGTTTACCTTAAAGGGGATGGTTCACTTTTGGGCTCAGTTATTACTAAACCTACACTTTCAATTATGCCTAAGAGTAATGCCGTAAATATACTGTTACATTAATGATACTCGTTCAATGTGCAATAAGCCGTGCATTGAATAGGGCAATATATTGATATTATAGCGATATCATGATATGAAACTACATATCGTCTTAGATTTTTGGATATTGTAATATCGTGATATGGCATAAGTGTTGTCTTTTCGTGGTTTTAAAGGCTGCAATACAGTAAAGTGATAAAAAAAGGAGAAATGACTTGTATACTTCGTACTTTTCATCGCTGGCTGCGGACGGGGGGGCGGGGAGGCTCAGTCGCGGGGACACAGCTGTGGGTGGTGAGGGTAATGAAGGAATGTGAATATACATATGCTCACGTATGTTGTGCTCCGCCCCCACAGTGAGACCGGGTCCAGGTCCGTTGCAGTAAGACGTCGTCCGACATGTTATCCTGAGGCACGGAGTGCTATACTGTTGATCGTTCTGTTATTTTTACATGCTCCTAAGTTCCCGAGATGGGGCAGTTTTGTGAGGTGTCTGTGGCCACCAGACAATACACAGTGTACCGTGCAATCCGCCTTGCGTCGCTCCTTCCGAACCCCCCCATGGTAACCTATACCAGGCTACAGTAGGCCTACCAGACCTGAATCTCAACCCTGCTAGTATGTAGGCCTATGTGTACCAGACCTGAATCTTAACCGCTAGTATGTAGGCCTATGTGTACCACCTTAAAGCTTCCCCCTTCTCCAGGAAACATCCCCATCCCAGACGTCGACTGTAGGAGCCACTCTGCGACCAGCCCAGTGTTTAGTGGGCTGTGGAAGAAGCCGACGATCTGCAAATACTTTTCCCTCCTCTGTAATCGATCGGTTGAGATGTATACCGAAACGTTTTAAACGGCAGTTAGCCTATTTGAGGTGGTGAGGTGCGACGGCGTCAGGGTTGGTTTAAAACGTTTTTTGTTTTTTTTTCTTCGACAAGCATCTGCTATACTCTGCATTTACAAGCTAAGCTAATAAACACAAGGGGAAACTGGGGCAGAGTGACGTGGAGCCCAGACACCCCCTCCCTTCCTGGGCTCAGGATGGAACAGTGCTGTCCCCGAATGATGGAGTGTGTGTGTGTGTGTGTGTGTGTGTGTGTGTGTGTGCATGCCTGCATGTGTTTGTGTGTGTGGGTGTTTGTGTGTGCATGCTTGTGCGTGTGTGTGGATGCACGTGTGTGTGTGTGCATGTGCATGTGTGCCTGCAAGTGTTTATGTGTGTGTCTGTGTGTGCACATATGCATGCCTGCATTGTGTTTGTGTATGTGTGTGTGCCACATCTTGTTGAGGACATGGTGCATGTGTTGTCCTAGTCCTTGGCAAACTGTTTTAAATCATGACCACACACACCTACATAACATATTGACAGTCGTGTCATGTAAATATTACCAATGTTATAGCTGGCAAGGGCAACTTGTGAACGTTTTCATTGGAGAACGTTGTAAAAGTAAAATGAGGTCACCGGACACCTCGAGGAAGAAAGTAGCCTACATACAATAAAAGTCCCCTGCGTGACATGTACATAAAACGAGATAAGGACCGTAAAAAACACACTGGCATTTATGCTGTGTGAGTGAGTGAGTGAGTGAGTGAGTGAGTGAGTGAGTGAGTGAGAGAGAGAGAGAGAGAGAGAGAGAGAGAGAGAGAGTTCTACATGATCATGTTTTTACGTTCATAATCATTCATTTATAATTTCCAATAGGGCTATGTTTTGGTTTTAGAATCACCCCAATGAATCATAGCCAGCATAGGTTACAGATATGATACGGTAAAACTCTGCAAACCCAACAACGGATCGACACATGCTTTAATATTGACAAAGCAGCAACTATATCCCCCTAAAGGTATTCACACAGCGTTTATTCAGACGGGGGTATGGCGGTGTACAACCACTCCTACCGCCTGTACTCCCACATGCACTGACCTCATACATGGACACATGGACTCTTTTCAAACACTACTAAACACTGTCAAAAAACCTTACCTACTGTGCAATATTTTACAATGTGCAATACTCTACAATGTGCAATACTCTTTCTTTTAATGTGCAACACTCTACAATGACTCCTCAGGACTGTGCACCTTACCTCCCTTTTCTTTGCCTATGTTTATATTATATTGTATCATTTTCTATATTTTCTTGCCTATGTTTATATTGTATGTTTTTTTCACTGTTGCACTGTTATTGGAGTTGGCCTTTTAATCTCATTGTACATGCGTATATTGACAATAAAAGCACTCTGTTCTGTTCTATTCTGTTCTGTTCTATTCTCTTCTCTTCTATTTTCTTCTATTCTCTTCTATCCTATTCTGCACAATCTTTTTGCTTCTGCTGCTGATTCCCAGCATCCCCCCCCCCCACGCCTCGCCCATCTTACCGGTGCCGCTCTCGCAGGGCCCCTTGTGCGCCTGCTCCACGTCTGCGCGGCCCCGCTGCAGCGCCGCCCTGCCGGCCGCCCGCTGCTGGCACGGGTTGCGGTACGTCTGGCCGTCGCTGCCGCACACGCGGTGGCCCTGCTTGCAGCGGCACGCGCCCTTGAGGAGGAGCGGGGACGGCGGCGGCTTGCACTCCAGCCCCTCCCCGCACGGCGGCTCTCCCTTGCGGCCGCACGGCTCGCCCTCCCCGCGGGCGCACACCAGGCAGCAGTGGCAGCGGTCCGGCACGTACCCGGTGGGGCAGCTGGGACTGGGGCAGGCGGACACGTCGCAGCGCGCCGCGCACTTTGGAGCCGCTTTGGGCTCAGCGTCCGCGGCGCGTTTGAGGTAGAGGAGCGCGGCGGCGAACAGTAGTAGTAGCTGCATTTTTTTGTTTTGTTTTTGTTTTTGTTTTTTGGAAGTGTTCAAATGGCGTTAGTAGGTTGGAGTACAGCAGCGGGGTTCAAACGTGGAAAAAGAAAAAGGAAAAAAAAAAGGGGGGGGGGGGGGGGGGGGAAACAAAGTAACAGCCGTGTCTCAGAGGTGTTTGCAGTGGTGCCAGTTGAGCGCCAGTTTGGAGAAGGCGAACCCGCAGCGGTCCGCACTTTTACGCATCACTTTCGCGAGTTTCTCTAATTCCAACACTATGGCGAGTACATGTCTCCATCGTATACACATCGGCGGGGAAAAGCAGCGAAAACAGCACTTAAAATAAAAGTTCATAAAAAAAAATCTGTGATCTGAAAATCTTAATGTGAAAAAAAAGAAAAAAAAGGCCGAGGTTGTGAGCGCAGTCTCCGGAGGTAGACGCAGTCTCCTCTGTGTCCTTAGTTTAAGAAGTGTCCTTAGGTCTGCCCATCCAGGCGACTGGAGGAGGAGAGTTGCATTAACCCACTGTGGTCCACAGTCATCCCCCAACCCCCCCCCCCTCCTGCACGTCAACCACTTGAACTGAAATAACGCAGCCAAGTCCTGGCTCCTTCAGCCAATCAGACGCGCAGCCTGGCTGACCATGTGACTCGGGCTATTTCTATTAAAAAAACATTAAGTAATTCTTTCCTTTTTGGGTTTCTAGAAATATGAGGACATATTTTTCAGTCACCTTGTAAGGGGCCATGTAAAATGACCAGACCTTTGCAGCTGCAAGCTGGCGCGCGCGCACACACACACACACACACACACACACACACGTGTGTCTTAGCTGGGCTGTCTGTCTACCACGGATGAAAGGCAACCCAGGTTTGTATAGCCATAAAAAAGGGCTGGGGGGGATGTCACATGTAGGGTATTTCACCGTACCGTGGCGCTGTATATTTTAAATAGCGTCGTCAATCACTAGTTACAGATGAAGGAGACATAAGAGTTATTGTCTTGGGGTTAATGGAGCGAGGTAGCAGTTTGTAATATTTATTTGTACCGTTGTCAGGCCTTACTCGATACTCAACATTTAAAGCACACATATTTTAAGAGGGTAAGAGAAAATGGTATGTTCATTGGGTCCAATGTGAAACCGTTCAAAATCCCTAATAAAAGCGTAATAATGTGATACAACACTAAATATAGGCCTACTTAAACAAATATATTTAAATAATGCAAGTGTTCCTCCGTAGATATAAAATCCTGAGTGGCCCACAGACAAAATAATGACTCTGAAGTTGGTGCGAATCCCACCGTGTACAAAGTTGACCCCTGACCCCTTTAACAAAACAAGAAAGAAGAAACTTAAAATCTGTGACCTCTGGATGGTTCGGCCTCTGGCAACGTTAACGCAACTACAAATTGTGTGACACAGAAGAATAAAAGGGATAATAATTTAAGGTAATTTCATTTTGGTTTGTGGTTATTGTGGAGTAGTAAACTATCTACAGTGCATATATCACTGAACTGAACACAGAAGTTGCACAAAAGGACCCACATATAGACGCATGTTTTTTCTCAATCTGTTGAGAATTTGTTGAGTTCATTTGGGAGCCAAAAGCAACACAACGGTGCCAATTTATTACAGTCTTTGCATTTTTACCTTCTCAATCCATCTCTTCCCCCCATCTGGGAAACTCTCTCTCTCTCTCTCTCTCTCTCTCTCTTGCCCCTTGTGTTATTTAAAAAAATCAACATCTTCATTTATCATCGCAGGCCATAGTTAATGTTCGGTTTCTGCGTGAGAGAAGCTTTTATTTCTTTCGGCATTCAAAGACGTGACTCTTTAGCTTGGAATCACTAGTTGGTTTCTTTTATTCACACAGAGTAAAAACAACCACAACAAAAATCATTGTTTCAACGTGAGGAAGATTTGAACTCATTTCAACAAACGCTTACATTCACATGTTTATATTTCGAAAAATGGTTGAACTGGAATTTGTGTTTTTTTTTAAATTGTATTTCTGGAATGTGAGTCACAAACTTGACAAACAAAACTGCTTTGAGTGCGGCCAGTTCAGATTAGTTGTCCTTTTAAAGTGCCACAAGTTGTTCATGTTTCTCCTCTATACAGCTTGCAATACTGACTGAATTAAACGACACAATCCTTTACAACCAATATCAGGCTGTCTAGAACTGCATTGTTATGATTTGTTTTTTAAGCATTATAAACCATTATACATTTAACTGAAAGTAAGAAACATGTCAACTGACACAACAATTTGAACAACAGTCTTACAGTGTTTGTATTGTATTGCCACCATAGACCAGAAAAAAAGACAACTTCTATAAACTATTGCAATAGGGCTTGTACATCCGCCATTAGGAGCATTGTAATGTTAGTTATTATAGGTAGTAATGTTTTGGTCATTGTTTAGTAAATAATTGCGAAATGATTTGTCATTATGGGGAGACATTGTTGTGTTTGAAACTGCCACAGCGTTTCTGATGCGAGACGTGGCAAAAACAAGTTTTCATTAGCCTAGGTTACGGTATATTTGTTGATTTAGGATTTTACAGTACTGCAACTCTCCTGAGTCCTCTCAATATTTAATATAAATCTCATGATACATTCGGATGTACCCTGATGTAAGCCCTATATTACAATAATTAGACATCACAGCCTTCCCATTGTACCCGCATGCAATCTCTCATCGCCTCATCGCCGTGCGCTGCGATGCGGAGATGTCCACTCTGCGCACGTTGAGCTCGGTGGCAAAGGCGCGCGCCCGCTGGTAAAAGGAGAGCGAGAGCTGGCGGTCCACCAGGTAGTTGTGGTAGATGGTGGCGAGTCTCGTGCACAGACGCAGCTGCGCACGCTTGTTGCCCAGGTCCATGGCCGCCGCCAGCGCCAGGTGGTAGTAGCCTGCCGCGTCGTGCGGGTCCTGTTGGTCAGACCGGGATCAAAGGTTAGTAGAGGTCAAGGGTCGTTGTGTTTTATTGTGCCTCTGCAAATAATGTTGGATTGAAACAAATGGAAAGGTGACGTCACGCAAAATGTCTTGGGGAGGGTCTACTACTGCATCCGTCAGAATTTATTTTAGCTTGTAATTATTATTGTTATACATAAGGTAGAATGAAGAAGGTGGGATTTCTTCCATAACACCAATATTGAATGTGAGTATAGTTGTAGGGGAAGTGGAAGCTTGTGTTGCAGTACTGTTTTGTTTTTATTTTTTTCATATATGGATCAATTTGTAATATATGGGTGTCAGTATGGCTCACAGACTCACATACACATATACACACATGGCTGGTATAAGTGGTGGAACTTTCCACCTCTTGTTTAAAAGTCTCTAAGGTCAGAGGTCAGAGGTGGAGTGGCCAAAGAGAATAATCTTGGGTGTAGCAGGGTGGATTTCACAAATCATACAGTTAGTAACATACAGTTCACCAAAAAGTACATTGCATGTTGCGTTGTGTTGTGTATCGGACGTATGTATGAAGAACACAACACAAAAATACATCAAATCCTACATTACCTTCAGGTCATAGAAGATGATGTCGCCCAGCGTCTGGTACACCTCGGCGTAGTACAGGGTCTCCTCGTGGAACTGCAGGGGCGCGGGGCACAGTGACAGGGCCTTCAGGTAGTGGTGCTCGGCCAGCTCGGACTGGCCCAGGTGTTGGTAGAGGGACGCCAGCCGGTGGTAGGACACCCTCTCGCTCAGACTCTCGTCTGTGTGTGTGTCACGGGTTGAAAAAAAACAACTTTTGTGTGAGGTCATCCGTATTCTACCTGCTTTCTCACACCAAATTAAACTTTTGCAGTGTCATGGGTTCGGGGTTCGATTTAATATAATTTAATATACGTATTGACCTTGTTGACTCATTTTGCCAGTCACGTTATTCACCTATTTAACCAAATATGCCAAAACATATATCCATCTGGTGGTCGACTGCTTTTCAAAAACAACAATAGTTAGAGGTTAAAGAGGTTAGCGTAGATGCTGCTTTAGCATCAGTTATATCTGAACTGGAGAGAATTTCTTAATTGAAAAAAGAGCACTGCACTGCAGGCTTTTCTCGATGGAAAAGATGTTTCCGCTCTACTACTACGTCATATGGTTTGTTGATCTGATTGGTGGAAGTTAGCCCGTGACAGACGGTGATAGATGGTTCATCCAATCACCTGCCAAGTATTTTTTGAAAGTGCCCGCCCTTTTCCAGAGAGTTTCCACGGACGACTTCCCAGATGGTTCCCAGAGCCATCTGGCGGGTCAGGTTAAGTCAAATATGGGCCACTAGATGACTTGTATTGTACATTAGCTGTACATTTGCTTTGTCTCTCACAGTGTCTCCTAAATGCCTAAATAATAGCTTAGTCGTCACAAGTGCTTCACACTGTGATTGGGGTTCCCTTACGCAGAGTGATGCTGATGTCCAGCGCGGTCTGAGCACATTCGACGGCGTCCTCGTACCGCTTGAGACTGAGCAGGAGGTCCACCAGCTTGTGGCACAGCCTCAGTCGACTCCGCACGCTGCCCGCCTTCAGTGCAATGGGCAGAGCGCGGTCCTGAGGGGGAGGAGGACACTTTGTATGTCAAGAATATGTTCTACAGGAGAGAGAGACTGTGTTCTACAGGAGAGAGAGACTGTTCTACAGGAGAGAGAGACTGTTCTACAGGAGAGAGAGACTGTGTTCTACAGGAGAGAGAGACTGTTCTACAGGAGAGAGAGACTGTTCTACAGGAGAGAGAGACTGTGTTCTACAGGAGATAGAGACTGTTCTACAGGAGAGAGAGACTGTTCTACAGGAGAGAGAGACTGTTCTACAGGAGAGAGAGACTGTGTTCTACAGGAGAGAGAGACTGTGTTCTACAGGAGAGAGAGACTGTTCTACAGGAGAGAGAGACTGTGTTCTACAGGAGAGAGAGACTGTTCTACAGGAGAGAGAGACTGTTCTACAGGAGAGAGAGACTGTGTTCTACAGGAGAGAGAGACTGTTCTACAGGAGAGATAGACTGTGTTCTACAGGAGAGAGAGACTGTTCTACAGGAGAGAGAGACTGTTCTACAGGAGAGAGAGACTGTTCTACAGGAGAGAGAGACTGTGTTCTACAGGAGAGAGAGACTGTTCTACAGGAGAGATAGACTGTGTTCTACAGGAGAGAGAGACTGTGTTCTACAGGAGAGAGAGACTGTTCTACAGGAGAGAGAGACTGTGTTCTACAGGAGAGAGAGACTGTGTTCTACAGGAGAGAGAGACTGTGTTCTACAGGAGAGAGAGACTGTTCTACAGGAGAGATAGACTGTGTTCTACAGGAGAGAGAGACTGTTCTACAGGAGAGAGAGACTGTTCTACAGGAGAGAGAGACTGTTCTACAGGAGAGAGAGACTGTGTTCTACAGGAGAGAGAGACTGTTCTACAGGAGAGATAGACTGTGTTCTACAGGAGAGAGAGACTGTGTTCTACAGGAGAGAGAGACTGTGTTCTACCGGAGAGAGAGACTGTTCTACAGGAGAGAGAGACTGTGTTCTACAGGAGAGAGAGACTGTGTTCTACAGGAGAGAGAGACTGTGTTCTACCGGTAAGCTCGTTAGCTGACAAGACAGTTTTGTATGGAGACGGTGTGACATCACCTGGCATCAATTCCAATGTTCAACCAATCATCATTTAAACCGCAAAAGTGCTATTCCTGGCTCGTTTGGGGATGCCATATTTGGTGACTAATAACCGCCACCAGAAGAGCATCTTAAGAACAGAAACCACATTAACATCACCAAAGGAGGCGTCGTACCCGGTAGAAACAGACGGCCTTGTCTCTCTCCTGAGAGCTGTTGAAGAAGACGTCCCCGGCCGCCTCCAGGAGCGTGAGCACAAAGCCGGTGTCTCCCGTGATCAGGCCTATGTCCTGGGCTGCCTGGAACAGCACAGTTACGCAATCATTTTAGAACAGCTAGGGGGCGGTGTAGGCACAACGCAAAGTGGAGTTATGGTTACCAAAAGGGTACTAAACCGGTTGCTATAGACTACATTGTAGTCTATAGCATTGACAACAATTCTTCTGCCAAGCAATATAGTTCCTCAAGGCAGCAAAATGGTGCCAAGCAACACAGGCTAGCATACAGACTTTAGCATACAGGCGCATAAATACTAAAAATGATTTGTCATGCGGTCACATGTGTGTGTTTATAGAGTATTTTACAATAGCTTCAAGCTAATCAGAAACAGGACCACACACACCACGAGAAAAACAACAGGGAGTTCCCAAGGTACCAGACAAGGAGGAGGTGGTGTCAGAGTTAACCAGTACACATATTACTTTTTTCAAAGCAGTGGTTGGGTTATTTTGTATCTTGCATTATTTTCCTATTATTATGTCATATATTATATGATCTGGAAGTCACTGTTGGACATTTTGGCCTGAAAAAATTGCCAGAATTTTTTTTAATACCAGATACAATTTCATTTTCCAGCCAAATAAATCTAACAAAAGACATTATGTAATTGCTCTTTGACAAATGAATGTATGATTATCCAAAATGCCACACCCACTCATCTTGATACTATTTCCTCCTGCAACTAGCAAGACTACAAATAAGCAAGCTAGCACCATACATATGGCTGATAGGATCCTTACTGTAATTTTAAACTAATTTCATGTTCTTGTTGTGTTGTTCGCCCTTCTTAAACACTTTGCACTGCTGTTTTGTCCTTTATGGTCACTATAAATAAAGTTGGATTCAAACTGACCTGTATGTACAGATCCACCAACTCCTTCTGACCCAGCATGTGATAGATCTTGCCAGCCTGCAGCCATCCATAGGCCTCCTTCTCCCTCTGGCCCAGGTCAATAAAAATACCCAGACTCCTCTTGGTGTTGTCCAGCGCCGCCCGATATGCCCTGGCATGCGCAGAAAGCCATCAATAAATACATACAAGCATATGACCCATATACATATCATGGTACACTTTGAATTTCAATATTAGTGACAAGGGCACACAAGTTTTGCAAAGATGAAATGAGATAAGACACACACACACACACACACACACACACACACATAACACACACACATACTTCTCTGTGCCCAGACTGAGGTACAGCTCGCTGATGGTCTGCAGGACGTCTCCCTCATGGCCGCGGTCCCCTCGGGCGGCCAGCAGATGGAGCTGGTGTTCGTTGTAGATGATGCAGCAGGCCTGGTCTGGGCTGACCGTCCCGTACAGGTGGCACAGGTGCTGCGTGGCTGTAAGCTGGCCTGGGGGTGGGGGGTACGAAGAAAAAGAGAGAGAAATGATCACTCTATTGACTAACTTAATTACTAACTAACATACCAGCCGACATAATGTCTATCTCTTGCAAGCATGCTTGTAAAACAATATAAATCGTACTCGGGTTGACCTTGAATTTATGATTCAATCATTGATGATTCATTGATGATTCATTTTATGACGATTTGTCACATTGTTTTTTGAGTGTTATTGTGCAATTCGAATGTCCCGAGTTGAGATCTTAATCTTAAAAATAGACATTGAAGACATGAAGCTAGAAAGTGACTATCGACCGTCAATCATCTATTCAACTATCTTTTGTAATCCCAGATGGGAAACCTACTAAACTAGCCTCAGATCTAGGAGTTTGCTTTACGTACAATCTGATTGGCCAGCTTTGATGGCCAGCAGCAGAGCCCACTCGTAGCAACCCTTCCCATAGTGCAGCTGGCCCTGGTTCACGTAGTGCTGCCCCAGCTCCAGCAGAACGGACACAAAGTGGAGTTCCAGTCCCTCTTCCTCCAGGGCAGAGAAGAGCTCCAGCGCTCTGGTTAGGTGCCTCTCTGCCAGTGTCTTCGCCCCGGCTTTCAAACACAACAGGCCTGCAGGAAGAAATAGGTGGACTTGGTGAATACAAGTAAAAGTAGTAGAGCTGAGCAGTATGTATTGTGAATAGATAAACATGCAGTAAGTTTAACGTGATACACTGTCATGTCACTATTGCAATGTGTGTGTGTGTCTGTTTGCTTAAGTAACATTGCCATTGCCAGAAAACAGTGAATATAATCATTTTTTAGGGGGTCATTTGGTCTTGTAAATGACATATCGGCACTTATCTGCTGCTTATCTGCAGTTATCACACGCGGTAGCACCTTGCTCTCGATTAGAACACGGCGATGTAAACATGGGAAGAGAGTTAACATGCAAAGGTTTACCGAAGTTGGCCTGAGCCACAGCCCAGTTGGGCATGTCCTCAAACTCCTCACAGATGTCGTCAGCAGCCTGGTAGCTCTCTGCTGCCCTCCGCAGGTGGCCCTGGCGTCGCAGCGCGATGCCGCGCATGTTGAGAACCAGACCTTTCGAGTTTAAAAATCACACCAGTGTTGACAGCATGTCGGTTAAAGGAGTTAGAAGTTGAAAAATATTGTCGATTTGATAGCAGAACGCACACCAGAACGTGTGATAAAAAGATCATCGGACAGAAAAACTATAGCTGATCAAAATACGTTCTGTATGAACTCTATTTTGGTCAAATAAATGTTTTGAACTAAACTAAAACCTGAACAAACAGACAGAATACGACAGACTAATACAATAAAAGGACCATGAATAGTACCACAATGATACCAATATTAGAACCAAGGCGCTCGTTGTTTCACATCTTTAACCAAACAAAAAGTAAATCACAGAATTGAAAATATTATTCAATAAAAAAACCGTTTAAAACAAACTGAACCACAAAAAAAAAAGTATATGACAGAGACAGACCTTCCTGTGGGGAAGTGCAGTGTTCAGGCAGGGACTCCAAGATGGCGTTGAGCACGTCCAAAGCCGCGTCCTCCTGCTTGTTGCAGATGTGAAGCCAGGCGAGCCAGATGAGGGTGCTGCGTCGCTCCGACGCAGGGAGGCTTAGCGAGCGTTGAGGGCAGTTGACGAAGGCGCGCACTGTGTCGATGGCATGGGCGTCCATACCGTGCTTCTGGAAGAGCCGCGAGAGGCAAAGCGTGAGCGTGTGACTCAGCACGTGCCATTCGCCTTCCTCCTTCCGTGCGTCTTCGCTCGGTCCCCTCGCTGAATCGTCCACCAAAGACAGAGCTCGGCGTAAGTACGCCGCGGCATGAGACGGGAGTGAACCCTCCTGACTCCTCAGCCAAAAAAGTTTGCTGGAATTCTGCAGAGCCAGAGCGAGTCCGCCGAGACAGTCGCTCAGCGTCGCGGTGGCCTGGAGAGCCGCTCTCCTTGCCGAACAAACGCTGAGGTGGGGCAGGGAGAGCGTACTGTAGATCCTCCCCAGGCTGAGGTACACATGGCTGGGGGGGATGTTACAGGAGCCCTCCACAGAGAGATCCAGGAGCCTCTCCATGTACGGCAGGGCGCTGGTCTCTTCGTCCCGCATCAAGTAACACTTGGCCAGCACGAAACAGGTGCGCGCCTCGGCCATCTTGTTCTGAGACAGCACGGCTTTCTTGAGTGTGTACTTGAGCACCTTCGCATGGTCTTTTATGCTTGCTATGCATTCTGGGATGGCCATGATCAAGGCGGTGAGGCGCTCCGCCGTGGCAAAGTATTTTTCCGTGTTCTTCTGAAGAAGGTATATGTGGGCCAGGTTGGCGTAGATGGCGGCCAGCAGCCTCATGTCCACGAAGCCGTCCTTGGGCACGCTGAGAGCTTCCTCCAGGTAAACTCTGGCCTGGCTGAACTTTGACCTCCCCGCGCACAGCTTGCCCAACAGGAAGCAGACGCGGCTCTGCGACCAGTGGAAACGCTTCTTGCGGGCGGTTTCCCTGGCGACGCTCAGAAAGGCAGTCAGCTCGTCTTCGTCCGTGTAGCCCGTGAAGACCGAGGAGGAAAGAAGTTCTGCGGTTTCTCCGTAGAGGACGGCGAACTCTGGTCTGTAGTCGCCGTCTTCGAGAAACGAGAGGAGGGGGCTGAAGTTCTCGACGTTCGTGTTGCCCTCGACAGGCGCGTGAACTGTGAAGCAGGGTGTCTTGGGATGTGATGAGGTGGGAGAAGCCTGTAGAATGGTGTCACCGCTACTTTCAGTTTCGCTTTCCCACCTGCTGTGGGATGATGTCACCTGGCCCTGCACCAGGATCCTCTCCATGTTTGCTTTTAATTCCACTCGCGCGTCTGCGTCTACGTCGCCGAATGAATTTCCTGTCGAGGATGGCAATTAGAGTGTATAACTTGATAATGAAATATGAGGAGGGCATTTTATATGAAAATAATAATGCACCTAATGAGCATGTAGAAGCATATAGGGGAGAACAAGACTTACTTTGTGTCGCTAGCTTCTCACCGTCTTGTTGGGGAATTAGATCTGAGAGGGTGGAAGCATAATAATAATTATTAGGTAGGTACAAAAAAGGCAATGCAATGTTTGACTCTTTAAAGCATCAAGCAACATGCTTTAAAGATGCTTTTAAGCAAACAAAATGTTTAGGCAATTTGAAAACAGTTAGGATTACTAGCAGTAAATATCGGCAAATATAATTAAAGAGCACTAAAATCCGTTGACGGTAGAAAACAGGTTATTGCAATTGTGGTTTATTATGAAAATAGTGCCAGCTGCAATTTGCGATGGCCAGAAACAGCAGGTGCAATAACTTATTTTAGGGGATGGCATTGTCCCTGTGGTTTGATTTTGGTGGTTGGTTACTCTTTAAGTTCTGCTTTTAGTGTAGTTTGCCAAATCCATTAGACACATGGTTTCATTTGACACCCTACTGGGGATTTCAAAACCAAAGAAAAAATATTTAATTTCCATCCTACCAAGTTTGTAAACGTAACCGATGTCACTTTGAGAGGTCTTCTTTAACAAAGCCGTTGTCTCCTGAATGATCAGCTCCTCTTTCAAACAGAAGAAGCTCTTTTCCTCCTTGTCCAAGTAGATGTCTGTTGACCTGTAAATATGACATTTTAAAACCTATTTTGTATACTCAAGCACAATTATTGACTATAGGGGTTGTAAGACATTTGGCATGGAATTACTTTCTTTCTTTCTATTGTTGGAAATGTCATTTTAGGCCAACATTATTTTTAAGTCCTATTTAAATCCTGCAATTGGGTAACCTCTCATTTTAATTACCCCATTTTCTCGATTTAATTATACATTACAGGAAATACTTACGGGATGGAGACGGGGACTCCGTCCCGTCTAGAGCACCGTCTTTCGGATGAGACGTTAAACCGAGGTCCTGACTCCCTGTGGTCACTAAAGATCCCGTGGCACTCATCGCAAGAGTAGGGGTGCTAACCCCGGTGTCCCGGCCAAATTCCCAACCCGGCTCTTGGCCACCTAATCATCCCCTGGTCTCTAATTGGTCAGTTTCATTCCTCACCTCTCCGCTGTGCCAGTGTGTGGTGAGCGTTCTGGCGCATACTGGCTGCCGTGCATCACCCAAGTGGGTGCTACACTCTGGTAGCGGATGAGGTGTCATATCTCCCCCACACACACACACACACTATGTAAGCGCTTTGAGTGACCTCCAATAAAGCGCTATATAAATCCAATCAATTATTATTATTTATTATTATTATTAATGCACAAAAGGCTGTAGGAAAAACCTCACTTTCAATGATTTCAGAACACTGGATTGGATTCCCACTCCTCCAACAACAACAACAACAACAACAACAACAACTCCAAAATGGTAAACACGTGGTGTCACATGGTAAACACTTACTCACAAAGGTTATCAGCGGGTTCGACCAGGGTTGTCTTGACTAAGCCCAGCGCTCCTGTGGCCTCCGCCCTCCCCATGAACCAATCGAACCCGGACACCAGGAGTCCCACGATGGCGATGCGGTCCCCGGGCGCCACGCTGAGCTGGTCGGGACCCTCGGCGCGGTACTCGGCAATGGCCAGACAGGTTCCCCGAGCTGTGCAGAGCGATGAGGAGCACAGCACCAGGAGAGAGGGGGGTGAGGTGAAGTAGAGATGGTGGAAAGAGAGAGACAACCTAGACAAACTCATGGACGTCGGGGTATGAGTTTTGAATTTCAGATTTCCGTGTGCCACGATTTTTGTTTTATGCTGTAATGATAGTATGTCTGAACTCATTTTTTTATTCTATTCTGTCTCTCCACATGGCATTGATTGCACTCCTAGACATTTTAGGACTGCTTTTCTGATTTTCCTACATTGTGGACTCAAAATGAGCCACCATTAGTAAGTTACAAGCAGTGACTTGCTAATGAAGTTGTCGGAGCTAGCAGGCAACCTCTAAGACATGGTATATCTTCTAATTATATAGCCAAGTCAAATCTTCGGGATTTATTATCTATTACCATGTGTGTTTCCCTTACCTTAGGTTTAACACTTGCATTGTGTGATTTGAATGAAGATTAGCGAAGCCCCATTAGATTTCATTAGAAATGTTACGTGTGAGAAGTGGCTCTAGTACCAACACACATCACCCGTATTGGTTTGGTATGAATAACAAGATGTTATTACCGAAGTGAAGGGGAAAGTTGCAGACAGGCTTCCCACTGCCCACTAGAATGTTCTCTGGGCAAGACTTCAGAAACCATCTGTGGGTTGAATAGAAAACGTCTAATCAGTGTCCACCATTGTTACAATCCGGAGCTATTAGTGTCCATTTATTTTGATGCCTCTGCAATTTCAGCCTTAAATCACAGTTTTACCACAGCTTGCCTTCCAGAATTAACTTTAAATAATATAATAATTGAACTAGTATACATTTCTACAGTGAATCTTAATTACAACTTACTATTGTTAAGATTTGGACTTTTGTGTCAGTTGTTAAAAATAGCACACACACACACACACACTACACTTACTGATAAAAAGGAATAACCGGCTCCAGGAAGGGTTTGAGTTTTGTTCCCCTGGCTCCGTCGTTCAGGGACATCACGCTCCATCCTGAGCCCAGGAAGGGAGGCTCAAACTGGGCTATGTCCCCTTGCTCCAGGTACAGGTCGCCTCCGGAGGTGGAACTGTCAAATATCTGATTGGTGGAGCAACTCGCAAAGAAGGAGCCTATAGGGCAGGAAGGAAGACGTAGCTGTACTGTATGTTTTTATTATTATTCCTTACACATCCTCGATTCAATTTGAGATAAGAAAAGCTTTGATTTGTAAAATGTGCTGATAGGCTTAGGCCATGGCTATTTGTGTTTACAGAGTGTTGCGGTTGGCTACAAATAATCCAGAACTCAACTCTTGGGGTTTTGCTAAACCGCTGCAGTCGAAATGGGACAGCAACAGAGTTTTGGTCTCCTATACCTTCCTGCATCAGGAGACCTTTGAACATCAGATGAAGGGTGTCCTCTGGCACCGAGACATCGATGCCCAGGTTGTCCCGGTCCAGGGAGTTGATCCAGAACTTCTGATCAAATAGGAGATTCTCCATGCACTGATCCAGAAACCCTGCCAGTCCCCAGGGATGCAGAGAGGGGAGGAGATGGAAGGCGAGGGGAGGGAGACATGAGATTAAACACATAATATATGCCAATCAATTAGACATTATATGTATGTTATGCTATATGTGTATTCTTGTCGTAAAACCATCACAAATAATTCTATATTTTACAGGGTATGTAATTCAACTGAATTCAATGACTTTGCTATTATTTAAGTTGATATTTTCTTACCTAATGAATAATATGTTGTAAACTTCCATATTTCATCAAATGTTTTGAATGTCAGCAATATAATACTTTCTTCACTGCTAATGGAGTGGATATGAGTCGCCAGCTCCTGGAGAGATGAAGAGTGAGCAGCATTAGGAAATAGAAAATGTTGGATCAAATTGGATACTTTATTTATTATATACATAATACATATACATGGCATATACACATATACATTAACTGTATGTGTGGGCATATCGTGTGTGTGTGTGTGTGTGTGTGCGTATGTGTGTGTGTGTGTGTGCGTATGTGCGTGTGTCTATTTGCGTGCACTACTGCAGTAGTACCGTGAACAGAGCGGTGACCTCTGTGCTGTCAGGCTGCAGAAGGCGAAGCTTCCCTCTCAGCACTTCCTGTGTGTCCTCATCCACAGGAAGTCTATCAGGGCCCTCTGCCATGGTCAGCAGCATGGGCAGAGCTGAGCCCACAACACCGCCAATCAAAACACACACAATGGAACAACACAAGCACCAATCAGAACACACAACGAAAGAGCGCTTGGTTTTTTTTTTGGGGGGGGGGGCACTTTCAAATGATTGATTAGATTGGATTAGATTCCAACAGATTTTTGTTTAGATATGGATTGTAAAAAAACAACAACAACAATATTGATGTATTTTGTTTTGTCTCAAATCCAACCCACAGTCCACTAGGTTATTCTACAACATACTAACACTGTCCACTTGTAATACATAAATGTTGTCTGTTATCTTAATCTCAAATGCAATCATATGCATGTTTACTCGATAGTGAAGCAAGCTAATTGCTTACCATATCACCACATGTGTGTATTTGTCAATACACACATGTGGGTGCCAGGGACTGGGAAAATACAAACTACCCATAGAAAAATGTAACTCCTTGTGAAATCCACAGTCACATTAAACACACAACATCTTATTACTAGAGACAGGCTAACGTTGAAAACTCACCCTATCTCAGAAGATACATACTAGCTGGCTGCACAAGAGGCCATTATGACCTCAATCGACAAATCACATGATTGGTTACCGTAATATGCTTTTAATGGGGAGATCAGAGCCTGTGATGCCAAAAAGGTTAAATCTTTCAACATATGGCGCTATATTTTATTTTATGGCGCATGTTCATCGACTGAAATAAATGTCCCATCATGTTGGCTCGTTAACCTTGCTACCCTGCTGTGACCACTGGAGTGCCACTATATCTGACACAGCAAAGGAGAGTGTGTTTAATAAATAACTCACAGGTTCAAGGTATAAACCATTTCAAACCCTCACATGATTTCCCATGAGTCAGTGTTACCTCTGTGAACATTTTGTTGGAGGGATATAGTCAGTGGAGCCTGTGAAGGAGGTTGTACACTATTTTAAGTTGCTGTTGAAATGTATTTATTTATGGATGTATTTATTTAAAGCTAGAACACATTTTGTCATGATAATGTAGGCCAAATTAGTCTTTTGTGTGAAATGTAATTTACATATTTACACCTGGCACAACATCTCATTCAATTACATTGTTTTAACAAATTATCTGTTAAGTCACAGGCAATCAGGATAGAGAGTTTATATTATGCACATATTGATGACCTCATGGACTCTTAATTCACACTGACTGAGTGACTGACTGCCTACTACTACTACCATGAGTATCAAGAACTCAACGTCCAATCACAATCTAAAGACATGAGGCAGCAGGTTTCCAGAAACAACAGAAAGTCCTGCTTGTATACACTCCCATGTCATCAACAGGATCACCTCAGGCGGTTGTAATGAATTCAGAGGTTCTGTGAATCTCTGGTGGCTGTATAAAGATGATGGAGGCCAATAAAGAAACAAGATATGGTTCTTTGGAAATAAATGCTTTTAAATGTTTGCCGACCGAGATATTGTTGACTGCTAAAGGCCCAAAAGCACCGTTTTTCACACAACTTTATGATTCTGTTTTCGCAATGACAAGGCCTACCTGTTGGGAAGATGTCCTCGGATACAGACATGGTTCTTTGCAAGCTTCCAGTATCCCTGGAGACGCCCCGCTCTAAGAAATATCAGACATGTGTTTATGAATAAATAAATAGCCAACATAAATATTGACAGAGAGCAATAGAAATGCAAAACTGACAGCCATCAACCTTTAAAGCCCATAGAGGGATGAAACAAATGTTTTATACCACTGATCTATTGCTGTCTAATCACTTAAACAGTCATTTAATAAGAGTTGACACCACATTGGTTCTCTTTATAGACTTGACCCACCCTCACCAGAGTATCCATTCTCAAGTAGAGGACCTACCTAATGTCCTCCTTTGGTTTACAAATGTCCCCCTCCTCACGGTCAGGACACCGTGTCTCAGCGGCCCGGTGGCGGTGTCTCCTGGTGTCCTGGTGGTGGTGTCTCCTGGTGTCCTGGTGGTGGTGTCTCCTGGTGTCCTGGTGGTGTCTCCTGGTGTCCTGGTGGTGGTGTCTCCTGGTGTCCTGGTGGTGGTGTCTCCTGGTGTCCTGGTGGTGGTGTCTCCTGGTGTCCTGGTGGTGGTGGTGTCTCCTGGTGTCCTGGTGGTGGTGGTGTCTCCTGGTGTCCTGGTGGTGGTGGTGTCTCCTGGTGTCCTGGTGGTGGTGGTGTCTCCTGGTGTCCTGGTGGTGGTGTCTCCTGGTGTCCTGGTGGTGGACATGGTGGGCGCAGTCTGCCGTCCGCTGTCTCAGCAACAACACCAACACCCAATCCGTCACGGGACTCCGGGGCACAGCACACTGTCTGACATTGGTAGAGAGTTCAAAAAAAAAAAGTTCTAAATGTACAACAAAAAAGTAAAAATGAAGACTATCCGTGTCACTGATTCACAGGAGAGGAATAACCGGTGCAGTTTGGTCTGTGGTCGGTGGTGTCTGTGCTGTGCAGCCACACGGTGCGCACCGAAAAACAGTGTTATCGTGTGGCGCCTCCAGGTTAATAATCGCTGACTAAACAAATACACTTCTTCCTTTAGAAACACGCACACTGTGGCCGCGGAGCGACATGGGTTCATTTGCTCATTTATTTCAATTATATACATCAAATACGGTTACTATATTTACTATATCTATATAACAGGAACTTAAAATTCTCGTACATGTTCTGTGGTGCGTGTGTGTGTGTGTGTGTGCGCGTGCGTGTGCGTGTGTGTGTGCGCCAACTTCCATGGCCATACTCAGCACTTCCTTTCCTCGTGTTGTTTGCGTGTCGTGACTCGTGGGGTGTCGGTGGTCACGGAGTCGGACGCGACGCACGCACGCACGCACACACACACACACACACACACACACACACACACACACACACACACACACATACATTCAAGTTTAAACAAGACATTGTTTCTTGCGCCATTACATTTTTCTTACAAAAAATGTGTCATTGTGCAGCACTTAGCCTATAGGCCTACCCTCTTTCTTATTCATGGTCAACATGTAACACCATATTGTAATCCCCGTTGTGCTAAACCCTCCAGGTACCCCACAGTGTCGTCATGTCATCTGCATGTTGGGTCAGCCTTTACTTCTAGTGTCTCGTGGACACGTTACATATGCATGGCGAGTTGGGCTCCTGTGGATAGTCCCCACAGGGGGGCGGTCTGGGGGACAGGACTAGATCTGGTCATCCACTTTCTGTTTATCAATGGCAACAAAGCAATTGCATAAAGAAGACCCCCCCCCCACACACACACACACACACAAGTCTTTAATTCTTAAAAGTGCAAGAAAATTAGTCAAGAAGTCGAGTTTCCTCGAGTTGGGATACATTCAGAGAGAGAGAGAGAGAGATTTGAATTTCTACATATTTACATTTTTACATTTAGGGCATTTAGCAGACGCTTTTGTCCAAAGCGACTTACAATAAGTACATTTGTTAGGAGAAAGAGCAACACTAAATCACTATCAGTAGAGTAAGGATTTCACAACAACGAGTTTCAAGCATACTAATTGCAAATTTCTACAGTAGGCTTAATTTGACTTACCTCGATTTTATGTAATTAATTTGTTGCTACTGAAAAGTAATTACAACCACCTAGCACCCTTTGTCTAATCGTAACATTTGGTTATCAATCATATGTAAAATGATGGTAGACCCAGAGCATTTGTTAAAACATTTTAATATTTCTTTATCTCATGATGATATATAGGCCTGTGAACATGAATGGTCTGACGTGCATCTTGTGATGGATTCACTGATTCACATTAAGCGGTTGAGGTCGCTGCGCCAGGTTAAGATCAAGGCATAGCATGGTAAAGTCAGGCTGGCGAGAGTTTTGTGTATGTGTGTGTAGCTTTGGTTTACATGGTAACAAGGAAACAGGATAACACAATATAATACTGAAATATATCATGAAATTTAGCCTTCAAAATATGTGCCTCGCAAACAAAACATCAACAATAACAATGTGTAAAATGGCAAGAGACGATTTTCCCGCACAACGAACGACTCCTCCTGTGATTGGCTGACGCGGCTCCGAAACCCTCGACACGAGACGTGATTGGCCGGGCGTCCCGCTGCAGGAACCCGGATGGAGCGCTCGTCTATAAATGCCAACGCCGCCAGGCGGGCGGTGCATTTGAAACTAACTAGGCGACGTCGCTGCTTGGACTTTACAGGGGAAACGGTCTTAGCGATCACTAAAAATATATAACAATGGTGAGTCTCCACAACGAGTAGGGATTTTTTGTTTTAAATTATTAAATAATATCTACAACGCTTAACCCATTCATGTTCCTGTTCCTTTAAAAAAGAAAAAAAAAACGTGGGTCATTGAATCGCGTAGTGTCTGCTGAGTTAGCGGTGTGCTAGCTTAGCATGCTAGCTCTACATGCTATTGTACATGCGAGCCAGCGGCGGTTTGTCGGCGGCGCGTGTTGCGTGTTGCGTGTTGGTGGTGATGTCTACCCCCCCCCCCATTGTCCATGATGGTTGAAACTAAACACAAAGATGTTGTCTCCCGTGTTGAGACGCCGGCTAATCATGTAGCATGTGTTGTGTTTCACAGGCCGGCGGAAAGGCAGGTAAAGACTCCGGGAAGACCAAGACAAAGGCTATTTCGCGCTCCCAGAGGGCGGGCTTGCAGGTGTGTGTGTGTGTGTGTGTGTGTGTGTGTGTGTGTGTGTGTGTGTGTGTGTGTGTGTGTGTGTGTGTGTGTGTGTGTGTGTGTGTGTGTGTGTGTGTGTGTGTGTGTGTGTGTGTGTGTGTGTGTGTGTGTGTGTGTGTGTGTGTGTCCCAAAGCACCAATCAAACCCTTTTTTTTGTCTCTTGCCTTCTGTTTGGGTTCAGTTTCCAGTGGGTCGTATCCACAGGCACCTCAAAACCAGAACCACCAGCCACGGCAGGGTGGGCGCCACCGCCGCGGTCTACAGTGCAGCCATCCTCGAGTACCTCACTGCTGAGGTGAGTGAATTTTTTTTTTACCATGTCAACCAAAGCCACACACACATACCCCAAAAACACATGCCAGCCTGGCATTTACCATGCTGTGCCTTGACCTGCTGTGTATTTGTATTCCAGGTGTTGGAGTTGGCAGGAAATGCGTCTAAAGATCTGAAGGTGAAGCGTATCACCCCACGTCATTTGCAGCTCGCCATCAGAGGAGACGAGGAGCTGGATTCGCTCATCAAGGCAACAATTGCTGGTGGTGGTAAGTGGATGAGGAACTCGACGCAAAGGGACAACAAACCGATCGGTTGCTATTTTTGGTACTCATGCAATCTTTTTGTTTCAGGTGTCATCCCTCACATCCATAAGTCGCTAATCGGAAAGAAAGGACAACAGAAGACCGTATAACCTGAAGTGTCATGAATGTTGTGCCATCTCAGGGCAAAAATCTGCATCCATTGTTCAATGTTTTAGCTTGGTACACATGTAGGCATATGTGTATTGTTCAGCTTTCATTTACTCACCTGGGGTATTTTTTTAAGTGGCTTCAGAGAAGCTGGGTTTTGTTTTGGGTATTTTGTTTTGGTACTGCCAATTTATTTCTGTTGTGGTGTTAAAAGTGGAGTTTTAATAAAGTTCATTGCCTTTACTTGAAGTCTTTGTTTTTGTGCTATTGCACTGATTATCTAACTCAGTAATTACAAAATGGCAAATATATTTTTAATTGTAGCCAATGGCGCCTTACTTAAGTCACTAACAAATCTAAACTAAATTGCCAGGAAATGCTACATGTTGCATGACTGTTACGGTCTTGCATTGCCCAAAACAATGGGATGTTTACATGACTTAATCGTAGTGTTACTTTTAATAATCACTTGCATTGCTACGTTTCAAAAACTGGTAGACCTTTCTTTCACTCAAAATGAAGGGGGTTTCCTCCGTGAAAGTTAAGACGTTATCTAGAGCTGTAACCGTTTTGACATTGATGGCGCCTAAAACGCCAGCTGTTTGTTTGTTGTCCAAGTTGATTTTGTCCACTAGGTGTCACCATATCGCCTATTGAAGGGCATACGTTCAACTCATGCCTTCAACACGATCACCCCTAGGCGTCACCAAAGTCCTATAAACGTTCGCAGACTCACTTTTGTGGCGTAATAAAACCAACCCCACTTAATTAATGTTGCATTGTATCGCCCAGAATAGGGCTGTTTTCATGGAAATCCGTGTAAAATGATGTGCACAATTAAACAGCCGCAGTGAGCCTTATGTCTAATTAAAGAATAAGAATGTTAAAATGCAAACTAAATGAATTATCCAACATTGTATACTAACTGGATGCACTTGTAGGCCCACACAAGTACAGTACATTAAAATACCTATAGGCTACTCTTCTTTTTAATTAAGTATTTTAATCTTAGATCAGGGGAAGACTAGCCTGGCAAGCCAGACCCACATCAGAAAGATGTAAGGTCTGGCGCAGCTCCATTGGCAGTGTGGGCGGGATAAACGGTTGTCTTTCAAGTTCCCTCTGCACGCAATAGGATAGCGCTACAACCAATCAGAGCAACGAAGAAGGTGACGTAGTCAGAGCAACGGCTCTGACTACGTAATTAATCAAAACTCAGAATAAATATTTATTTTCGAGGAAAGACTTCAGTGTCGTTCTTTGTTCTTTTCTCAAATAAAATGTTAACTTCAAGTCTTGAAGAGTCGCGGCCAAAGCCGAGTGGAAAGACAGCCGTTCGCCAGCAGCCAGCAGCCATTGTTTACCTCTAACACGGAACCGTCGCAACTCTGTCGTCATGGTAGCCCGGCTTTCGACTCCGCCCCTCACGCTGTGATTGGTCTGACATACTTTGTGTTTCCAGCACCAAAAAGCCGACGGAGCCGTGCTAGACCTACCTAGCTGCCAAATAAATTTGCTGCCGCTAGGGGGTGTCAAGATTTCTAGGCTAGGGGAAGACAGTATAGGCATATACATATTTTTCCATTTGTATTGTTTTTTTTTTTTACATTTCCTCAGAATGAAGTGACGTAAGACAGATTGAGCACATACTTCAATCCCAAGCGCAGACTATTCACAAATCAAATGCCAAGTGAACTTGAGAACACTGCAAAGTAGACAGCAACTGCGAAGTGGGGGTTTTCTCCTCTGTCGTATGTCTCTGTTCAAGTTCAGACTGCACTGCCTCTTTGTGGCAGGTGGCTCCAGTCAGAGCAGATGAATAGCAGGGCAGTCCAGGGGAGCGGTGGGTCCATCACACATGGCTAAACTAGGAAGGGACACAATGCAGGCAGCGGCCTGTAATCCTTGTTAGGGATGATCTCCGATTAAAAGTCTGCTTTGACACATTTTAGTCAACGACTATTTTTTTGTGCTTTCCAATCTGCGAGTGTAGTGTGTGTGTGTGTGTGTGTGTGTGTGTGTGTAGATTCATACAGGGTGGCCTGGGGGGTAGGGTAGGCAGAATGTGTGTGTGTGTGTGCTATGCTTTTATTTATATATATATATATATATATATATATAAATCCACCTGACCAGTGGGAGTGTTGGATTTATTTTCTTGTAGAAACCAGAATTAAAAAGTAAAGTTAAACCAAATTGTTGGAAGTTAGGATGACAAGTAAGTTTTAAATATGTCATGATAGCTTTAATAGGTGCGACTGGTTAGGGCAGGCTACGGTCTTATGTTTGAAAGATGTGCAAGTAAGTATTACTCAAATTAGTTTTTCTTTTAATTAAGTCTACATCTTGGCCGATACAAGTAGGCCAAATAACTATTAATGTCGAAACTAAACCATTGCCTGTTCATTATATTCCTCCACCGTCAGAATTAAGGATCTCCTTGCAGGGTTCCTACAGGTTTCTTCAAGTCAAATTCAAGTCTTTTTAATACCTTTTTAAGACCATTTATATCAAAAATTAATACCTATTTCTCGGCCTATTTCACATCCCTACCGGCAAAGAAAAATGAAATCCTTGAATTTCAGCATATTCGTTTATTCAACAATTCCATTTATTCTTTCAAGTCACTCCTCAAAACTCACATTTTTAAAATCGCCTACTTCATATGATTTTTTTTTTTTTTTTTGAGCCCTTTTCCTTTTTCCTTTATTTTTTTTTTTTGTTGTGAAGCGCATTGGGTCCTAGAAATGCGCTATACAAGACTGATTTATTATTATTATTATTATTATTATTATTAACAAAATAGCAGTCCATAGTACTCCTGTACAGGTTAAATACAAATAAAACTAGAAAATGCATTTCCTGCAGAAAATGCGTGTGAATGCTGGAAGCTGAATGATAAGCGCAAAGCAGAAATATAAAATGAATTGATCTGAAGAATCTGAAAGTAGTAGTAGAAGCTGAAATAGTAGAAGAAGCTGAAAGTAGTAGTAGAAGCTGAAATAGTAGAATAATCTGAAAGTAGTAGAAGAAGCTGAAATAGTAGAAGAATCTGAAAGTAGTAGAAGTAGTTGAAATAGTAGTAGAAGCTGAAATAGTAGAAGTAGTTGAAATTGTAGTAGTAGCTGAAATAGTAGAAGAATCTGAAAGTAGTAGAAGTAGTTGAAATAGTAGTAGAAGCTGAAATAGTAGAAGTAGTTGAAATTGTAGTAGTAGCTGAAATAGTAGAAGAATCTGAAAGTAGTAGTAGTTGAAATTGTAGTAGTAGCTGAATTAGTAATACTAATAGCTGAAGTAGAAGTAACTGAAGTAGTAACAACACTGCTGAACATCCTCAAAAAGTAGCCCAATCTGGTAACACTGTCTGATCCTCAAAAAGCAGCCCAATCTGGCAACACTGCTGAGCGTCCCCTCGCTCGAGCGTCAACGTGAAGTCAACTGAAAAGGAATCAGTTAAACTGTGAAACTCTTAATAAATATAAAATGCTATCGAAATTTCGTTTGGATATTATGGGATATACAAGTCTGTAGATTTGTGACATTTTTTGAATGAAGGTAAACGATTGAGAATTGATTTAGTTAGGCCTACGATGTGTAACTGTCAGAGATCAATGTGTAATCGATGTGTAACTGTGAGATCAACTGAAGAGAACCCGAAACTTAAACTGTGATTCTGAATAAATATAAATGCTATCGAAATTTCGTTTGGATATCGTTATTATTGAATATACAAATCTGTAGATTAGTGACATTTTTTGAATGAAGGTTAACGGTTGAAAAGTGAATGAATTAGTTACGACGTCTTAAACAGTGGAAGGTCCGCCGGTTACAATGGGACGAATGGTAGAATATGACGATTTGAAACTAAAACTGCGATACAGAAAAAATTACAACAGCTATCGAAATTTCGTGAACACGGCTAGATAGATACAAATCTCTAGATTTGTTTAATTGTTTGAACGATGGGAAACGGTTGAAATTTGAATTAGTTACGACGTAAAGCATTGGAAGAATAAGAGGCGTCCGCCCATTGATTTATTGGAAAAATAAAGGTGGAAAAAGTAGAATAATTTGAAAAGTTGAATGAATATGAAAAATCTGAATAGAGAGCCATAATGTCATAACTAATCTAAACATTTTGATATTTGAATGGTTTCTGTAGCTCAGTGGCGTTGTTAGGCCTGTTTTAGGGGGGCTGAAGCCCCCCTAAAATATTCTTAAGCCCCCCTAAATAGTTTGGTGTTTTTATTTTATTTTTTAAAAATTTATTTATTTATTTTTTATAAAAAAAATGCCGACAAATTCAATATAAAGCGGCCAACATCATAAATAATCATATAACCTGTCATTAAGGACTTAAATGTGATCATAAATCTGTCAGTTTTCCTTCACTTCGCAGTAGGGTGGCCATTCATCCGGCTGTAGGCCAGACTGTCCGGTTTTTCAATGCCCTGTCCGGGCCGAGGACAAATACGCGTCCGGCTTGATGCTGCGCCGGACGCATATTTGTCCTCCTTTTTGAGACACTAGGCTTGAAGAGCGGAGTAATGAAGAGTTCAGATGCAAAAGCCTCTAAACACCACCTCTGTCAAAAATGAGATAAATATATTGAGTGACTGCTCTCCGCACGTAGTATATGTTAATCAAATCATTTCGCGTCAAAACCCACAAAATACCACTCTTTTTCTGGTCTGAAATCTCGATTTGTAGGCATAAACCTCTAAATGCCACTTCCCTTTGTCAGCAAAAGCCTCTACGTTCCGAGAACCAATCACAACGCAACATGGAATCATGTGACTTCACCCAGTTTCAACATGGCGGCGCGCTGAGGCTTAGATCGCTTCTAAGATAGATTATAGATATAGATAGACTCTTTATTATATTATTCTTTATTATTTATTTATATTCTTTATCTTTATTATAGATAATAGATAGATCCTTCCTCAGATCGCATAGATGCGCGATCTATGCGGATCGCATAGATGCGCGATCTATGCGGATGCATAGATGCGCGATCTGAGGAAGGCCAGACGGCCGAAACATTATCGCCTTAATAAACTACCTACATTGTTCTCAACTCGGAGTGTGCGGCACCTCTCTCCTTTTACTGATCTTCTCTCTCAGTTGCCAGCACCTCACATTTGGTGTGTGTTTGCACCTCTCCTTTCAAGCATGGGGAATCCTGACCCATAGCATTGAAGCAATTACAAAAACCAGACCATTTTTTTTTTTCTCCATAAAATTAATCTTGGACAAGGCACCTCAAATGTTCAATGAGGTCTCACTTCTTTTGGCCTTTTTAAAAAAATCAGATTTACATCTTTTCTCTTATATACATACTTGATTATATGCCAAATGTTTTTGAACGTAATAAGCTTTTTTATTTAATGTAATGAGCTTTTTTATAGTTGAATCTGATGCCCAAACATAAGAAATTAACTTACTTGACCACTTTTCACTTTTTTTTCATGTTTTATTTTTTTATATAATTTATTGTTGGAAAATGTATTTTATGTTTCGTTTTATTTATTCCATCATTTACATTAATTTCTACCTCATATATTTATATTATAATTTATAATATAAATATATAATATATATAAGAGGTTTTTGCCAAAAAAGTACTGGTGGATTTAGCTGTTTTTGATGCAAAAAAAAAAAGTGTTTGGTAAAAACACATAAAAAGACTAAAGTGACATTTTTGAAAAAAAAATATTTTATTCATTAACTAATAACCTTATCATTGCCATTCAAATAAAATGACTGAACTTGAACATAGAAGCCTGATAAAAAATGGTCATTTAGAAGAAAAGTGGTCAAACGGATTTAGAGGCTTTTGCATCTAAACTCTTCAGTTCTAGACCAGTCAACGTCAACTGGCGGCCAAATCCGGCCCCCAGCCCCCCCTCCCCGCCGGTCGTAGGTCCGGGGTGTGTTACGATCGCGCACAGCCTCCCCCCCCCCCCCCCCCCCCCCCCCCGGTCGTAGGTCCGTGGTATGTTACGAATGCGCGCCCCCCCTGCGCCGGTCGTAGGTCTGGGGTGTGTTACGATCGCGCGCACATCCTGTGCATCTCCTTGGGGCTAAGCCCCCCCTGTCCTTAAAACCTAGTGACGCCTCTGCTGTAGCTGAAAGTATGAAGAAGGAGAAGAATGCCAAAAACGTTCGGAAGAAGAATAAAAAATAATAAAGATTTCGATATCTAGAGTGTGAATGCTCGAGCATTCACACTAATAAAAATGATTCACACTCCAGAACAGAAGGTGGCGGTAATGCACCAATAAGCTGGATGCCGACCGCCATTAAAAATAAAGAAGAAAACAGCGCTAACTCGCGCTAACAGCCATAGACATATATACATAGACGCCTCATGACGTGATGGAACGTAACCCAGCGTCGCCGCCATATTGGTAGGGACTCCTCACTCTAGTCTAGCATAGGAGTCAACGGGAAAGCAAGCTATGCCAGTATGTTGTGCAGCTTACGGCGCAGTATTGACACCAGATCGTGTGGGATGACCTTTAACAAGTAAGATTGAACAATAATTGTTATTATTTAAAAAAAAAAAAAAAATAAATTAATTCGTCCTGTATCATAAATAAATCTCTGCCATTTGTAACAAACCAAACCGTGTGAAAATCCGGTAAAAATTCGGGGAGTTATGCTTATTATTGTAGTTGGGGATACGCCTTCCTCCATAGAAATGAATGCACTGGGGACGCATGGGGACCCATACAAGATGGCGGCCGCGCTGCTACGTCAGCTCTAACGGGCAGCGTCAGTCTATGAGGCGTCTATGTATATATGTCTATGCTAACAGCACCCAACACAAACACACAGACCACAAACAACTGTTTGTGAACTGACCCAAATTTCAATCTATTAATCCATGCATGGTAGGCTACCGTTGTCATGGGGGGTGGTGAGTGGGGAAGTGCAAGTATGGACCCAAACCCAGGGAATTTAAACAAACTATGTGCTGAGGGTTCAGTACCTGGAACCTCCACACTGGATGAGATGGAGCACTCAGCTGGCCATGCGACTGTAAAATAGTGCATAGAGGAACAAGAACTGGTTAGGCTATCACTGCATTCATTTTCTACTTTCAATATGTATTTTTATAGATGGGAATATTTTAAACTCTCAACAATAAGTTCTTATTTGATCTAGTCCACCATTTATTTATTTCATACAAATAAATATTCATACAATTCAAAATGAATTCAAATTCAGATATCAACCTGAGGCTGAGGCACGACGTCGCCCTCCACGCCTCCCCCAGGGTTTGCCTCGTCCTGCACTATCCCTTTTAGAGGTCTGTGGAGGAACTCCTCCAGAGCGTGCTCGTTTCCGCTCCTCAGATGCTCTCTGTGTGTTGAAATGAAAACTTGTGTAAGTATGATGTTAAAGTATGTTAATGTTCAGTGAGCCCTAGTGCCCTCTGCACTTTGTCACCCGTCTGTTCAAGTACACAATGAATGAGATATATTAAATACCCGGGCTTCAGCTAAAGTGTGGTCAAAATCAATTTCAACAGCCGTGCGTCTCCCCTTTTTGTAGTGGGGATGTTTGGGGTCACTGATATATCTGTAGGTCATTGCAACACAGACAGATACCGACAGACAGACAGATGAGTAATACAAATATACAAACAGACAGATTCTGTATAGGTTGAGAGATAGACAGACAGGGCTAGATAGACAAACAGGTTGAGAGATAGACAGAGGTAAATATAAAGAGGTTGGAAATATAGACATACATAGCCTATAGAGAGACAGATAGAGATTGGCTCTTAAAAGTGCCGTTGGTTTTGTGGTGTGGGTGTAGTATGTGTTGTGTGTTGGTTGGATGCAGAGAGAACAGAGACAGTTAATGTACTTACCAAATACAAAATAAATAAATATGATTTACAATACATATATTTTTTTTATGTAAACATCTCAAAACATTTTCAATGGCTATAATAGGCATTTTGCACATTCTAGACCGTTCTTTTTTCTCTCACCAGGGCCACTGCTGAGTGGAGAAAGCTGGAGAAAAAAGATGTTATCAAATAGTAACTCTGATTCTAGTTACTACTCTTTTGTAATATGATAACATAATCCTGATTAGCCTACATATAATAATTTACCACTCAGTCGTGCTTATATTAATATTGAAAGGTTTGCAATGTGCAATTGTAATTTTTTTCCGTTGCGTCTTCAGTAATTACGGTAAAAGACTGGAAGTTCGGGGTCGTCCACTTCCTGTAATACTGTTAAAGGCGCGTAATAGCGTCTGTGGTTTCCTCACTGAGACCTAAAGGGCCTGTGCAGCAGGCTGGTCAGGCTGAATTAATATTGTCATTACAGATACATTCATGCAGGTTGGGAGGGAACTTTACCAGCCACAGACAGATAAATGTATAATTCACCAACCACTCAACAGTGAATATTGTATCGACCAGGTTTTGAATCATTGGCCTAATGAATAAACCATGCGAGTTATGGCGAAGAACGGCATCATTAATGACATTTCAGCCACACATGCAGCAGAATATTATGAGCACACAACTTACCTGGACAGGAGTCTGACCGCAATGAGCCGATCCATCTTACAGTAAAATATATCTTATCCTAAATATAAAAGCTTTCATTTCTAACTGTGCTGGCTTTTAAAGGTACAAATAAAAAGTACAAGTTATGTTCACAGTGTGTTAGCCTACATATCTGGGCCAGTTCAGCCAATCAGAAAGCTTCAAATTCTGTTTCCTGTACCGTTTGCGGCTGGTCGATTTTTATTATACACACATTATTTTCTTTACATTTCAATATAACTGCTACAGGGCAGTATTTCGCCACGATGACAACCATCCATCGGCAATGTAAAACGTTATACTAAAAGCTGGTCGTCACCATAGCAACGGTCGCTGATACTCATGGGAACTGCAGTGTAAATTCACGCAACAAACCAATGAAATTACGATATTTCTCGGAAAAGAAGCAGAAATATTTCTTAGGGATGGCCACTACACAACTCTGCAGTATCGTTATGATCAGTATACATTTATTTTATTCTGACCCGAAAGAACCACGAAAACATATGTGCCGCCTGCGCATGAAAACGGTGCTCTTCCGGGACCTACAGAAAGACAAGATATTGAATTTTAAATGTCAATTAAGACATTAAAAACACATAAATGCAATCATCAAAACCACGACCGCACAGCTGTAAAATACGTGGTGCAAGCACGAAAGATGCTTCCTATTGAAATACATTCGTTTTAAAGTCGTCCTGAGCAGCACGAAAAAAAATGTTAATCGTTGCGGGGAGCACAAATTAGATAGTTTAATTTTCGTGAAAGTTTCACAAACTGCCGTGAGACTGGGTTGCACCTCCCGAACATTATTTTGCAAGGGCACCGTCGCTGCATCCTGGGCTCAGCCAAGACGATTGTGATTGGTTTAAAGAAATACAAAAAAAACTGAGCGTTTTTTTCCAGATGATCTGACACTTATTTTAATATCCTTTCTGAACTCCAACAAGGGGTGGATTTGAAGGAGGTTGCTCTTGGTTACGCCTTAAGCTGTGGTTGTCTATGCATTTCTCACTTTCTAATCTTCAACGGACACTCTCCTCCCTGGTCTCCTCCCTTGGTCTCCTAGCTCACAGCCTGCAACTATAATTGTATCATCTCCCACCGCACCAGATGGGCCTTTTCACATCATTCATAATGTTTGACCTTGATCATTCTTGGTTCACTTGAAAACATTGGTGTCTCCATTTGCCCTTGAAGATCAACACTTCTCTCACGTAGATTTAGTCAATCAACCTTTATGATATATACATTTATGATTCAATTATAATGTTTATAACCTGTGTACTTCTATTGATTTGTGATTATATGTCCTTTATTGTTAATATATTTATTATATATTTTCCACATTAGTTATCACATAGTTGAGATCATAGAGCTGGGGCCAGGTTTGATCAGATACTTTTCCACACTACATACACACTAAAAGTACAGCACATGGTTTTTCATATCCACCACGCACACACTCCCTAGTAGAGCAGGATGAGACGCTTCAAGACACCGCCTGTACATATCCTGCCATCGCGGGAGTGTTGGCGCCAAACATGCGCTGGCTTTGCATGTCGTCTACAATAGAGACTGGTCTGGAGCAAACCACGACGACACAGGAACAAGCTGTGTTTGTTCGGATCCAACATTAACAACAACGGTTAAATAGGACGATGGACCAGATGCTCAAAAGCACCGCGGAAGAATATTTAAATTTCAGCTGATTAAGTCAATACAAAAACAATAATGTTACAGATGACAGTAACTCATATCTAATCATTGTGGGTAACTATAACTGGAATAAACCACTGCGAGCTGCCCTGTTGCTGAAAATAATGTAGGCCTACATTGGCCATTGTATTATTTTTAGTGGTGGGCCGTTATCGGCGTTAACGCGCTGCGATAACTATTTAGGTAGCACACGCATATTATGAATGCTTCGACAGAATTCAAATGAGCCATTTTAATCTAGATTAATCTAGATTAATTCCAATATTACAGTTAGATTAATCTAGAAATCTATGCCCACCACTAATTATTTTCCAATAACGTGACAACCCGTTTATTCCTTACATGTTCATACTGGTAAAATGTGCATTGTATTTGCATATTTTGCGCACCTCTTTGGTGTAGGAGCCATTTCACCACCATGCTTATTTAACAGGTATCTGGGGGTGTCGCCACGCACACACTCCCTACTAGAGCGGGATGCAACACTTCAAGACACAGCCTGTACATATCCTGCCATCGCGGGAGTGTTGATGCCAAACATGCGCTGGATTTGCATGTCGTCCACAATAAACTGGTCCGGAGCAAACCACGATGACACAGGAACAAGCTGTGTTTGTTTGGGGAAATTATCTTTAACGTCAGAACCCGCGTCTAAAGTTAACATTTGCATTGATTGTTCATCGATAGCGAACACTGCTGGATGTTGTGTTGACAGAATTGAGGAACAGCAACACATTTGAATGTCATATCTATGCAACAATTGTCCCATATGTTTGGGGATGCAAAACATGATGCTGTTACGTGTCTGAGGACGGCTGATGAGTGGCTGCTGTCCCCCTGCCTCTCTTATTTAAAGAGATTTCTCTCTGAGACTTTATTCCCTCTCTTCTCCGTGGACCGTTGGACACTTGGGACCCGTGATGGAGAGGCTTTTCATTGTGCTCCTGCTGTTTACAGGTAAGTGAGTGTTTACATATTGTGTACCCCAGTGTTGGTGAATACTTGATTCTGATTGGTTGATAACGAGGGTGTGCATTATTTTTCAATAACAGGACACCTGACTTTTAACTATGGAGCCAGAACAGTCTCATAATGGATACATGCACACAGAAATGAATAAATGCACGAAAAAGGACTCACAAATGTATTGGGGAGTATATGACTCAGTACACAAATGCATTTTCAATGCACACACAAATATGCTTCAATCCATATAGAAGTTTTTAAAAAAAATCAAATATATAAATAAGATTTGTAAACATATTTGTGATGCGCACAGCGAAAAAAGGAAACATGGCATCTGGAAGCGGCAACCGCGACAACTTAAGTGTGCTGTCGTCTCCTTTGGCCCATCTAGATCATGATCTAGATCCATATCATTCTAGATCCGTTGCACGCTGTAATGACGACAGTTAAAAAACCCTTGTGGGGAGGCATTCATGTGATTGGCTGTAAAGGAGTGAGACATCTGATTGGCTTCAGACGACCCCCTTGTAGAAAAAATGCATTTGTGGATCGGAGTCACGTCTAGCCTAGAACTCTAGACACCCCCTAGCGGCAGCAAATTTATTTGGCAGCTAGGTAGGTCTAGCACTAGCCTGGTCACCAGCCTCTCGTACTACATTTCATTTGTACAGAGAGTCTGGCCACTCACCATTGACAATTGTTAACTAACTGAAGGCGGGTGCTCTGTTGAAGTTTAAAACTATTGGATCTGCCCAGTGCCACTCCGAATCTGCCATAACCAATCGCTAACGTTTGGTCGTGACGTATTTCATGCGCCAGAAACCACGTTGCGCGCAGTATACAAACGGCAGATGCAGTGAGCATTAGCATTAGCCTCCGCCCGCCTCCGTACTTACGCTCAATAACTGAAATTCGCGCACGACCTCTACGTCACTGTTCTCAGGCCGCGCCTCCTGTTCGCTGATTGGACAGGTAAAACTTTACCGGGAGAAAACCCGCGAATATGCCGAAAACCCAGACAGAGTACTGAAGGGAAATGAAAATTGAGCGGAAGTACGTCGGAGGGCGGAGCCAGGCTAGGGTTTAGCGGGTCAGGCCATCCTATTTATTTTCTTTTTGTCTTTTTCTTTTGAATATATATATATTAGTTCTTATTGTCACGAAATAATTAAAGTGTTAATTTGTTGGTTTAGCATCTCTGGCCAGAGACCCTTTTTCTATTTTCCCGTTTTGATTTCTTTGTTTTGTTGAAGTAATTTGGTATTACTTGGATACATTTAATTCTGTTCGTCCTTTAATCTTTGTTGATTTCTAGTCTTGGGTTGTGCAGCAATACTTCTTTTCTCTTTTGGGTTGTTTTATTTTGATGTCTGCATTTTACCTACTTGTATTATTATTGTGCAGTTTGAGTGTGTTTTGCATTTGACTAATTGTGCCCTTTTCCCCCTCTGGTTGCTGAGAGCCAGCGTTGGTGGTGGTGGTGTCCTGGGTGTCGGTTCCCCTTGGTGTGCTGTGGTCCTGGGTGCAGTTTTTCCTTGCTGTGTTCATTTATTTTGGATTCCCTTCCCCCTGATTACCCCGCACCTCCGTCTGGCCTCAGTTGCCATAGAGGGGCCAGCAATTCAGTCTTTTGAAAATACTATATTTTACAATTTTTGTTTATTAAATAAATACTTGGTGTTTGTTAAACTGGTGAACCACGTCTCCTGCCCTTCCTTAGTATAACGTATGTGTGCCTTTCGCTTATCAATACCTATTTAGAATTCCCTGGGCGAAATTCCCAGGGTGGTGTTGGTTCTCATTCCTCCCTCGTATCGCCACTCTTGTACTCCTAAATTAGCTGGAACCCACATTAACGTTATTTCCCTCCCCTGTTGTGCTAATCTGGATGTGTTTAACAGTATTTCATATAATATTTCCTGATGTGTTTTCGCTGTCCTGTTTTTAATGCTTAAGAGTGCTGAGAATGAATCACTACATATGGCTATTTTCCTGTCCGTCTTGTCCTCCACCCATTCTATTGCTAGTAATATTGCGTATAGTTCCACTGCATAAATGCTTAAATGATCTGATGTTTTTTTAGACTTTGTGATATGCTGACTGGGAACCACCATTGCTGCACTTGTTGCTCCTGTTATCTGCTCTTTGGATCCATCTGTATATATGTAAACATAATCTCCATACTTTCCCTCTGCATAGGTATACAATTCCTGTACTAGATCCGCTGCTTTATTTCCTCTCGATGTTCCATATTTCTAGATCTACTCTTGTTTCTTGTAGCATCCAATCTGGTCTTGTTGTCCAGAACTGTTGGGCTGAATTCTATCTGTATTTTTAGTTGTTCTACTATTCCCTCAATGACCCACCCAAAGCTTGATTTTCATTATTTCCCCTTTTCCCAACACATCTCCAAAACTCTCTTCATTGGGTGATCTCCACTGTGCCCTTTTAGGTTTATCCAGTAATTGTCTATACGCTGTTTCCTTCTAATCCATAATGGCATTTCTCCTGTTTCCACCTGAAGGGAGCATACTGGTGCCATTTTCATTGCTCCTAGACAAATTCTTAATGCTCTAGCTTGAATAATATCTAGCTGCGAGAGGACCGATGTAGCTGCTGATCCGTATCCCACACTACCGTAATTAAAAAATTTTTTAAAAAGTGATAGAAAAAAATGGAGAGAATAAAAGATCGAAAAAAAGACTGATAGAAAAAAGATGGAGAGAATAAAAAATCAAAAAAGAGTGATAGAAAAAAAATCGAAAAAAAGTGATAGCAAAAAAAAATTCGAAAAAATTGGGTTAAAAAAACTCGAAAAAGAGTGGTAGAAAAAAAAGATGGAGAGAAAAAAAAAATCGAAAAAAAAGTGATAAAAAGATGGAGCAAATAAAATATTGAAAAAAGTGCTACAAAAAGAAATCGAAAAAAGAGGGTAAAAAAATCGAAAAAATAGTGATAGAAAAAAGATGGAGAGAATAAAAAATCGAAAAAAAGGGGGCAAAAGAAATTTGGAAAAAAGAGTGATAGAAAAAAAGATGGAGAGAATGAAAAATTGAAAAAAGTGATAGAAAAAAAAATCGAAAAAAAGACAGAGAAAAAAAGATGGAGAGAATAAAACATCGAAAATAAGAGTGATAGAAAAAAGATGGAGAGAATAAAAAATCGAAAAAAAGGGGGCAAAAGAAATTTGGAAAAAAGAGTGATAGAAAAAAAGATGGAGAGAATAAAAAATTGAAAAAAGTGATAGAAAAAAAAATCGAAAAAAAGACGGAGAAAAAAAAGATGGAGAGAATAAAACATCGAAAATAAGAGTGATAGAAAAAAGATGGAGAGAATAAAAAATCGAAAAAAGGGGGCAAAAATTTAAAAAAAGAGTGATCGAAAAAAAATGGAGAGAATAAAAGATCGAAAAAAAGACTGATAGAAAAAAGATGGAGAGAATAAAAAATCAAAAAAGAGTGATAGAAAAAAGATGGAGAGAATAAAAAATCAAAAAAGAGTGATAGAAAAAAAATCGAAAAAAAAATGGAAAGAAAAAAAGTGATAGCAAAAACAAATTCGAAAAAAGTGGGTTAAAAAAACTCGAAAAAGAGTGGTAGAAAAAAAAGATGGAGAGAAAAAAAAAACGAAAAAAGTGATAAAAAGATGGAGCAAATAAAATATTGAAAAAAGTGCTACAAAAAGAAATCGAAAAAAGAGGGTAAAAAAAATCGAAAAAACAGTGATAGAAAAAAGATGGAGAGAATAAAAAATCGAAAATAAGGGGGCAAAAGAAATTTGGAAAAAAGAGTGATAGAAAAAAAGATGGAGAGAATAAAAAATTGAAAAAAGTGATAGAAAAAAAAATCGAAAAAAAGACGGAGAAAAAAAAAGATGGAGAGAATAAAACATCGAAAATAAGAGTGATAGAAAAAAGATGGAGAGAATAAAAAATCGAAAAAAGGGGGCAAAAGAAATTTGGAAAAAAGAGTGATAGAAAAAAAGATGGAGAGAATAAAAAATTGAAAAAAGTGATAGAAAAAAAAAATCGAAAAAAAGACGGAGAAAAAAAAGATGGAGAGAATAAAACATCGAAAATAAGAGTGATAGAAAAAAAAGATGGAGAATAAAAAATCGAAAAAAAGGGGGCAAAAATTTTTAAAAAAAGAGTGATAGAAAAAAAATGGAGAGAATAAAAGATCGAAAAAAAGACTGATAGAAAAAAGATGGAGAGAATAAAAAATCAAAAAAGAGTGATAGAAAAAAAATCGAAAAAAGATGGAAAGAAAAAAAGTGATAGCAAAAAAAAATTCGAAAAAAGTGGGTTAAAAAAACTCGAAAAAGAGTGGTAGAAAAAAAAGATGGAGAGAAAAAAAAATCGAAAAAAAAGTGATAAAAAGATGGAGCAAATAAAATATTGAAAAAAGTGCTACAAAAAGAAATCGAAAAAAGAGGGTAAAAAAAATCGAAAAAACAGTGATAGAAAAAAGATGGAGAGAATAAAAAATCGAAAAAAAGGGGGCAAAAGAAATTTGGAAAAAAGAGTGATAGAAAAAAAGATGGAGAATAAAAAATTGAAAAAAGTGATAGAAAAAGACGGAGAAAAAAAGATGGAGAGAATAAAACATCGAAAATAAGAGTGATAGAAAAAAGATGGAGAGAATAAAAAATCGAAAAAAGGGGGCAAAAATTTAAAAAAAAAGAGTGATAGAAAAAAAAATGGAGAGAATAAAAGATCAAAAAAAAGACTGATAGAAAAAAGATGGAGAGAATAAAAAATCGAAAAAAGGGGGCAAAAATTTAAAAAAAAAAGAGTGATAGAAAAAAAATGGAGAGAATAAAAGATCGAAAAAAAGACTGATAGAAAAAAGATGGAGAGAATAAAAAATCAAAAAAGAGTGATAGAAAAAAAATCGAAAAAAGATGGAAAGAAAAAAAGTGATAGCAAAAAAAAATTCGAAAAAAGTGGGTTAAAAAAACTCGAAAAAGAGTGGTAGAAAAAAAAGATGGAGAGAAAAAAAAAATCGAAAAAGAGTGATAGAAAAAAATGGAGAGAATAAAAAATCGAAAAAAAGACTGATAGAAAAAAAGATGGAGAATAAAAAATCGAAAAAGAGTGATAGAAAATCGAAAAAAAGATGGAGAAAAAAACAGTGATAGAAAAAATAATCAAAAAAAAGGCCAAAAAAACTCGAAAAAGAGGGTTAAAAAAAATCGAAAAAGAGTGGTAGAAAAAAAAGATGGAGAGAAAAAAAAATCGAAAAAAAGACTGATAGAAAAAAAGATGGAGAATAAAAAATCGAAAAAGAGTGATAGAAAATCGAAAAAAAGATGGAGAAAAAAAGAGTTATAGAAAAAAAAAATCGAAAAAAGAGGGTTAAAAAAAATCGAAAAAGAGTGGTAGAAAAAAAAGATGGAGAGAAAAAAAATCAAAAAGTGATAGAAAAAAAAGATGGAGCGAATAAAAAATCAAAAAAAGAGGGCAAAAAAGAGGGCAAAAGAATCGAAAAAAAGAGTGATAGAAAAAAAAGATGGAGAATAAAAAATCGAAAAAAAGAGTGATAGAAAAAAAATCGAAAGATGCAGAGAATAAAAAATCGAAAAAAGAGTGATAGAAAAAAACAATCGAAAAAAAGAGGGCAAAAAAGACGGAGAGAAAAAAATCGAAAAAAGAGTGATAGAAAGAAATAGAAAAAAGAGGGCAGAAAAAAAAGATGGAGAGAATAAAACATCGGAAAAAGTGATAAAAAAGATGGAGAGAATAAAAAATCAAAAAAGAGTGATAGAAAAAAAATCGAAAACAGATGGAAAGAAAAAAAGTGATAGCAAAAAAAAATTCGAAAAAAGTGGGTTAAAAAAACTCGAAAAAGAGTGGTAGAAAAAAAAGATGGAGAGAAAAAAAAATCGAAAAGTGATAGAAAAAAAAGATGGAGAGAAAAAAAATCGAACAAAAGAGTGATAAAAAAAAGAGATGGAGAATAAAAAATCGAAAAAAGTGTGATAGAAAAAAAAAACGAAAAAAGAGTGATAGAAAAAAAGATGGAGAGAATAAAAAATCGAAAAAAGAGTGATAGAAAAAAAGATGGAGAGAATAAAAAATCGAAAAAAAGTGATAAAAAAGATGGAGAGAATAAAAAATCGAAAGAGTGATAGAAAAAAAATCGAAAAAAAGATGGAGTAAAAAAGTGATAGAAAAAAAGGGCAAAAAAATCGCAAAAAGAGGGTACAAAAATCGAAAAAAGAGTGATAGAAAAAAATGGAGAGAATAAAAAATCGAAAAGAGAGGGCAAAAAAATCGCAAAAAGAGTGATAGAAAAAAAAATGGAGAGAATAAAAAATCGAAAAAAAGAGTGATAGAAAAGACGGAGAGAAAAAAAATCGAAAAAAGAGGGCAAAAAAAATCGAAAAAAAGAGTGATAGAAAAAAAGAGATGGAGAATAAAAAATCGAAAAAAAGAGTGATAGAAAAAAAGATGGAGAGCATAAAACATCGAAAAAAAGTGATAGAAAAAAAAGATGGAGAAAAAAAAATCGAAAAAAAGAGTGATAGAAAAGAAAGATGCAGAGAATAAAAAATCGAAAAAAGAGTGATAGAAAAAAAAATCGAAAAAAAGAGGGCAAAAAAGAGTGATAGAAAAAAAATGGAGAGAATAAAAAATCGAAAAAAAGACTGATAGAAAAAAAGATGGAGAATAAAAAATCGAAAAAGAGTGATAGAAAATCGAAAAAAAGATGGAGAAAAAAACAGTGATAGAAAAAATAATCGAAAAAAGGGCAAAAAAACTCGAAAAAGAGGGTTAAAAAAAATCGAAAAAGAGTGGTAGAAAAAAAAGATGGAGAGAAAAAAAATCGAAAAGAGTGATAGAAAAATAAGATGGAGAGAATAAAAAATCGAAAAAAATGTGATAAAAAAAAGATGGAGAGAAAAAAATATCGAAAGAGAAAAAGAGTGATAGAAAAGAAAGATGCAGAGAATAAAAAATCGAAAAAAAGTGATAAAAAAGGTGGAGAGAAATCGAAAAAAAGATGGAGAGAATAAAAAATCGAAAAAAAATATAAAAAAAGAGTGATAGAAAAAAATGGAGAGAATAAAAAATCGAAAAAAAGACTGATAGAAAAAAAGATGGAGAATAAAACATCGAAAAAGAGTGATAGAAAATCGAAAAAAAGATGGAGAAAAAAGAGTTATAGAAAAAAAAAATCGAAAAAAGAGGGTTAAAAAAAATCGAAAAAGATTGGGAGAAAAAAAATCAAAAAGTGATAGAAAAAAAAGATGGAGCGAATAAAAAATCGAAAAAAGAAGGCAAAAAAGAGGGCAAAAAAATCGAAAAAAAGAGTGATAGAAAAAAAAGATGGAGAGAAAAAAAAAATCGAAAAAAAGAGTGATAGAAAAAAAATCGAAAGATGCAGAGAATAAAAAATCGAAAAAAGAGTGATAGAAAAAAACAATCGAAAAAAAGAGGGCAAAAAAGACGGAGAGAAAAAAATCGAAAAAAAGAGTGATAGAAAGAAAGATGGAGAGAATAAAAAATCGAAAAAAAGTGATAAAAAAGATGGAGAGAATAAAAAATCGAAAAAGAGTGATAGAAAAAAAATCGAAAAAAAGATGGAGAGTAAAAAAGTGATAGAAAAAAAGGGCAAAAAAAATCGCAAAAAGAGGGTAAAAAAAATCGAAAAAAGAGTGATAGAAAAAAATGGAGAGAATAAAAAATCGAAAAGAGAGGGCAAAAAAATCGCAAAAAGAGTGATAGAAAAAAAATGGAGAGAATAAAAAATCGAAAAAAAGAGTGATAGAAAAGACGGAGAGAAAAAAAATCGAAAAAAGAGGGCAAAAAAAATCGAAAAAAAAGAGTGATAGAAAAAAAAGATGGAGAATAAAAAAAAATCGAAGAGTGATAGAAAAATAAGATGGAGAGAATAAAAAATCGAAAAAAATGTGATAAAAAAAAGATGGAGCGAATAAAATATCGAAAAAAGAGGGTAAAAAAAATCGCAAAAAGAGTGATAGAAAAAAAGATGGAGGGAATAAAAAATCGAAAAAAGTGATAAAAAAGGTGGAGAGAAATCGAAAAAAAGATGGAGAATAAAAAATCGAAAAAAAATATAAAAAAAGAGTGATAGAAAAAAATGGAGAGAATAAAAAATCGAAAAAAAGACTGATAGAAAAAAAGATGGAGAATAAAAAATCGAAAGAGTGATAGAAAATCGAAAAAAAGATGGAGAAAAAAAGAGTTATAGAAAAAAAAAATCGAAAAAAGAGGGTTAAAAAAAAACGAAAAAGAGTGGTAGAAAAAAAGATGGAGAGAAAAAAAAATCAAAAAGTGATAGAAAAAAAAGATGGAGCGAATAAAAACTCAAAAAAAGAGGGCAAAAAAGAGGGCAAAAAAATCGAAAAAAAGAGTGATAGAAAAAAAGGATGGAGAATAAAAAATCGCAAAAAAGAGTGATAGAAAAAAAAACGAAAAAAGAGTGATAGAAAAAAAAGATGGAGAGAAAAAAAAATCGAAAAAAAGAGTGATAGAAAAAAAATCGAAAGATGCAGAGAATAAAAAATCGAAAAAAGAGTGATAGAAAAAAACAATCGAAAAAAAGAGGGCAAAAAAGACGGAGAGAAAAAAATCGAAAAAAAGAGTGATAGAAAGAAATAGAAAAAAGAGGGCAGAAAAAAAGATGGAGAGAATAAAACATCGAAAAAAAAGTGATAAAAAAGATGGAGAGAATAAAAAATCGAAAAAAAAGCGGGCAAAATTTTTTTTGAAAAAGTGATAGAAAAAAATGGAGAGAATAAAAGATCGAAAAAAGACTGATAGAAAAAAGATGGAGAGAATAAAAAATCAAAAAAGAGTGATAGAAAAAAAATTGAAAAAAGATGGAAAGAAAAAAAGTGATAGCAAAAAAAATTCGAAAAAAGTGGGTTAAAAAAACTCGAAAAAGAGTGGTAGAAAAAAACAAATGGAGAGAAAAAAAAATCGAAAAAAAAGTGATAAAAAGATGGAGCGAATAAAATATTGAAAAAAGTGCTACAAAAAAAAATCGAAAAAAGAGGGTAAAAAAAATCGAAAAGTGATAGAAAAAAAAGATGGAGAAAAAAAATCGAAAAAAAGAGTGATAGAAAAAAAAGATGGAGAATAAAAAAATCGAAAAAAAGTGTGATAGAAAAAAAAAACGAAAAAAGAGTGATAGAAAAAAAGATGGAGAGAATAAAAAATCGAAAAAAAGTGATAAAAAAGATGGAGAGAATAAAAAATCGAAAAAAAGATGGAGTAAAAAAGTGATAGAAAAAAAGGGCAAAAAAGAAATCGAAATCGAAAAAAAGAGTGATAGAAAAGACGGAGAGAAAAAAAATCGAAAAGAGTGATAGAAAAAAAGATGGAGCGAATAAAAAATCAAAAGAGGGCAAAAAAGATGGAGAGAAAAAAAATCGAAAAAAGAGGGCAAAAAAAATCGAAAAAAAGAGTGATAGAAAAAAAGATGGAGAATAAAAAATCGAAAAAAAGAGTGATAGAAAAAAAGATGGAGAGAATAAAACATCGGAAAAAAAGTGATCGAAAAAAAAGATGGAGAAAAAAAATCGAAAAAAAGGGCAAACAAAATCGAAATAAAGAGGGCAAAAATGATGGAGAGAAAATAAATCGAAAAAAAGAGTGATAGAAAAAAAATCGAAAAAAAGAGTGATAGAAAAGAAAGATGCAGAGAATAAAAAATCGAAAAAAGACTGATAGAAAAAAAATCGAAAAAAAGAGGGTAAAAAAGAGTGATAGAAAAAAAAATCGAAAAAGAGTGATAGAAAAAGAAATCGAAAAAAAGGCAAAAAAAATAATAATCGAAAAAAAGAGGGCAAAAAAAGACGGAGGGAAAAAATATCGAAAAAAAAGAGGGCGAAAAAAAATCGAAAAAAGAGGGTGAAAAAATCAAAAAAAGATGTAGGGGCAAAAAAATCGAAAAAAAGAGGGCAAAAAAGAGTGATAGAAAAAAAATCGAAAAAAAGAGTGATAGAAAAGAAAGATGCAGAGAATAAAAAATCGAAAAAAGAGTGATAGAAAAAAAAATCGAAAAAAAGAGGGCAAAAAAATAATCGAAAAAAAGAGGGCGAAAAAGAGTGATAGAAAAAAAAAATCGAAAAAAGGGGACAATAAAATCGAAATCGAGTGATAGAAAAAAAGATGGAGAATAAAAAATCGATAAAAAGAGTGATAGAAAAAGAAATCGAAAAAAGAGGGCAAAAAAAATCGAAAAAAGGGTTATTAACTTTATTTGTTGTAGAGGGACAATGTACATTCATTGACATTTTACAGAACAAATGTAAATGCACCCAATTATAGCCAAAAGGCTAGTTTCCATTGGTTGTCCCCCTGCCAGAAGGAGCATGGCAAAATTACCTATTAATTAAAAGAATAAATTACAGTAAAAACAAAACAATTACAGTATATATATAAAAAAACAGATGTGTTAAACATCTGTCTACAACCCACCCAAACCCAGCACTCACATCCACAAGATACACACACACCCACAAACACCAGAAGTACACACACTCTATCCCCCCCCCCCCCCACACACACACACACACCAGAGATACACAGGCGCCCACACACACATACATACACACTCCAACAGTCATATTCATCTAATCACATACACTAGTGCTGACAGACTTGGTTGTCTATCAGCCACTTCTTTAATTTGTACTTGAATGAGCTAAAAGAACTGGACTCTCTTATGTTTAGTGGGATTGTATTCCACTCACCAGCTGCTTTATACGTAAAAACTGACTGACCAAAAGTTGATTTCTTGTAGGGCACTACACAGTCACCTCTAGCAGCCCCTCTAGTAGCACTGGTTGCAGTGGATCTAAATTGCAGGAGGCTGCAGAGCGGTGGTGGAGCTAAGCTGTATCGGATTTTGTATACAAGACAACAATTTTTAAACCTAATAAGATTGTCCCAACTTAGAAGCCTATATTTTCTAAGTATTGAACAGTGATGAAAAGATCTTGGTTTTTTATCTAAAATCTTGACAGCTTGTTTATACAAAGATACTATCGGTTTTAATGTCATGGAGTTTGCAGTGGCCCATGTTGGTAGACAGTAGTTAATATGTGACAAAATTAGAGAGAACATGTACATTTTTGCAGCCTCTGTTGACATATGATTTCTAAGATGCCTAAAATTTTTAAGTGCAAAGTTTGTGATCCTACTCACTTTTTTAACATGTTGCTTGAAAGCCAGGTTACTGTCCAAAATAATGCCTAAATATTTAAATTCCTTTACAATTTTAATTCTCTGCCCTGAAATGAAAACATCAGGTTCTGTATAAGATTTGTTTGTTTTAGCAAAGAACATGGCAACAGTTTTAGAAGTGTTAAGTTGTAAATGACAATTATTCAACCAATTTGAAACATCAATCATAACTTTTGTCAGCTGTACTGCAACCTCAGAATGATTTTTACCTTTAATAAAAATGACAGTATCATCTGCATACATAAGGATCTCACTGCCTTGGCACACAGATGGAAGGTCATTTATATAAAGACTAAAAAGAATTGGGCCTAAAATTGAACCTTGGGGTACCCCTGTTACCAAATCTTTAAAGGAGGATATTGTATTTTGTATTTTAACACATTGAGAGCGGTTAGTAAGGTATGATTTAAACCAGTTAGATGTATACTGAGAAAAATTAAACTGAACAAATTTTGACTGAAGATTATTATGATTAACTGTATCAAACGCTTTTCGTAAATCCAGAAATATCGCCCAAACCACACCCCCTCTGTCTATTAAAGACTTAACTCTTTCAATAAAATAAACAGTTGCCGTTTCTGTTGAGTGGTGTGCCCTAAATCCATGTTGCATCGGATGTAGGAGTTGGCTAGAATTTAGATGAAGAATTAGTTGGTCCGCCGCTATCTTTTCTATGACTTTGGACATAACAGGGAGAATACTTATTGGTCTATAATTTGAAACTAACTGCGTGTCATCATTCTTAAAGATAGGAACAACAACTGCAGGCTTCCAATATTGGGGGAAGCTCCCTCGACCCTGAGTCAAAGAGATATTTACAATATGCGTAATTGGTTTAATCAATGAACCTGCACACTCCCTGATCATAGCAGAGTCCATTTCATAAACATCTTTTGAAGATTTAGGTTTGAGTGAATCAATCACTTTTAATACTTGCGCTTCACAGACTCTTTCAAAATTAAAAATGGATCCTGGTATTAGTTCCTTGATGTCATATTGCTGGTGCAAGGAAAAACTATTGGCAATAGTAGCTACCGAATCTACAAAATAATGATCGAATGCATCAGCTATATCCATTGCCTCATTTGTTAGTGTGTCATTAATCCTCAGTTCGATCTGTTTTCTAGCATTGTTTTGTCCAGATAGTTTCTTTATTTGCTGCCATGTCATTTTAGAGTTTCCCTTATTATTTACTATTATCTCAAGGAAGTAATTTGCCTTGGCTTTTCTAAGTTCTTTTGTCACCTTATTCCTTATTGATGTAAATTTAAGCCTGTCAGTTGCCAATTTAGACTTCAGTGATGCTTTTAGGATCTGATCTCGTTCTTTCATCATTTGAAGTATACTTTTATTCATCCACGGGAGGGAAGCCCTATTGGTTTTATTTCTAGACATTTGTGAAAATTCTTTAATAAGTTTATGCAGTTTATCCACAAAATACTGGCTAGTAAAGTCCAGATTATCTGATTTCATTAATTCATCCCATTTTATCTTCTGCACTTCATTTTTAAAATCTTCCTTTTTATTCTTTGGTATCTTCATATAGTCCATGGTCTGTGCAGAAACAGGGCCTTTCTTTCCATTTACTTTTCTAGTCATTAGTATCAGATTATGATCAGAGAGTCCAGTTATAAAGTTATAAGATTTGATTATTCTTTCAGGCTTATTGCTAAAAATTAGGTTAATCTGTGTACTAGAAGAATTGGTAATTCTGGTTGCTCCGCTAATTACTTGTGTTAAATTAAAACTGTCAGTTACTTGTTTCAGTTGTTTTCTTGCAGACTTATCTTCCCAATTCACATTCATATCTCCTATTACAATCACCTCTCTATTGAAGTCACACTGTCGCAACATTTCTCTAAATTGTTCATAAAAACTGACATTTGATGAGGGCGGACGGTAGAGTACAATTAGGGTTACTGACATTTCTGGCGAGAGTACAATATTTAAACCCAGACATTCTAGTTCACATGCCATGTCTTTGATTACATTACATCTAATTGTGTCCTTTACGTAACACATAACCCCCCCACCTTTTCCATATTTACGATCATTCCTAAAAATGTTAAAACCAGGCACATTTATAGCCGCATGTGGCGAGTTTACATTTAACCATGTTTCAGACATTGCTAGGTTAGGGTTAGGGGGTTAGTCAAAGATAGATCTGAGAGGCCTCAGATCCCATATTGGCATCAGATCAAGGGTTAGGGTTAGAGGGTTAGGGTTAGGTAAGATAGAGTGAGGGGTTAGGGTTGGGGTTAAGTGTTAGGGGTTAAGGTTAGGGAAGGTAGAGTGAGGGGTTAGGGGGTTAGGGTTAGGGTTGGGTTAAGGTTAGGGTTAAGTTAGGGGGTTAGGTTTAGGGTTTAGGGGGTCTATGTTGGGTCTTTTTACATTGCTGTACCTGCTGTATAAAATGGGTGTAAAATCCACCATACCATTTACCTTTGAATTCTTCAATGATTGTGTATTGCGTCCAATATTCCATCTTCTCCGTTGACCCAACTTGTAAAGACCCAACTTCTCTGTATGCAAATGACCACTAGATGGCACTGTTATTCTATATATTTTTATTCCTTTTTTTTCTCTCTTCCTCAATGTCTTTTTGCTCTAGCACCTATTAATCTCGTTTGGTTTGTTGTGTGTATATATGAGTATGTTTATTTATCTTATTGTATATGTGTTTTTGATTAATATGTATTTATTTGATTTTTACTTGCTCCTATGTATTTTATGTCAAAGCACTTTGTAAACCATTGTTTTTAAAGGTGCTATATAAATAAAGATATTATATTATTATTATTATTATTATTCAGGTTTGTAGTAAATATTCAGACTCAAAGCTGATTGTGTATTGAATGAATGAATGAATGCCTCTTGTTGTCAGTATACACATGTACAATGAGATTAAAAGCCAACTCCAATAACAGTGCAACAGTGAAAAGAAATAAAATAAAATATGAAAGATATACGCTATAAACATAGGCAAAGAAGAGGGAGGTAAGGTGTACAGACCTTAGGAGTATGTACACCTGCCAAAATGGAGCTACACACAGTGTTACATACAAGTAACACTGTGATAAGTAGACTCTTATCGCGCGATAAGAGTCTCGCGTTATCGCAGCGCGTTAACGCCGATAACGGCCCACCACATATATATATATATATATATATATATATATATATATATATGTGGTGGGCCGTTATCGGCGTTAACGCGTTAACGAGCTGCGATAACGCGAGACTCTTATCGCGCGATAAAGAAATTATCGCCGTTAATCTATTCTCAAAGTTGGGTTGGGAGCTGCTGCCATGATCAGCCAGTCATTGCAGGTCCACTGATTAGGGCAGCACTGAAAAAGATAGAAAGAAGAATTCTGTCAGTGCAGTTATTTTAGTTGTAACATAGGTATGCAATTTGTCGATACATTTACTGCACTTACCCCAGTTTTTATGACAATAACTTGCTCTTCCTCGTTTGCGCTGCCTTGACCTTGAGGTTGGGATAGCAAGTACGGAGGAGGAGCTTCATCATACGGATGCTTGGGAAGATAAGAGTATTAAAAAATATAAATATATAAAAAAATATATATATATATATTAGTGGTGGGCCGTTATAGGTGTTAATGCGCTGCGATAAAGCGAGACTCTTATCGCGCGATAAAGAAATTATCGCCGTTAATCTATTCTCAAAGTTGGGTTGGGAGCTGGGTCTATACCGGTTTTCCACCAAGGAAGGTAAGCGCCGCGGAACGGCTGCGCTGCGGAACGGCTGCGCTGTGGAACGGCTGCGTCCTCTGCCCGGCGACCCCCCCCCCCCCCCCCCCCAACACATTCTCATCCCAACTCGTAATTGTCAGAAAGAGAATGGGTTTTAACTAAACTATAAATGTACACAGCATACACTGAATAGGGCTGGCGTGACCTCAGCCCGTACAGCAGGTGTCGAATCACAGGTCCCGGTAGGAGAAAGGATCCAAAACAAGCACGTTTTCTAAAGTAAATAATAATATTTATTGACTAGAAAGGGATAAGGGAAGGGGAGAACAAAACAGGAACAGTAAGACAAACAAACACTAAACAATAACCCGTAACTCGTAATATACCGACGATTTGTCACGCCCCTAGACGTCTGATACTGACGCAAAAGGTACCCTCCCACGTCTGTGTGAAACGATCTGGGGGTTCTCATAAACCCGTTCGCGGTGGTAAGAGACGAGCAGAGTCTACAGTAGGGTTTCTCAACGGGGGCTGTACCGCCCCCTGGGGGGCGTTATAAACATTTTGGGGGGCGCTGGACGCGTGAGGGCTGGTATGGGGGCGCTCAGGCACGAATGGGGGCGCCACCATTTGGCTTGTACAAAGTTCATTTGAACTCTACATTTTAAACTTAATGGTTTCACAACTAAAAATAAAGCTGCTGTCTGAGACCGAGAACCCGAGTCTGCTGCTTCCACTGCTGGGTAAAAGGGAGTAAACCCCGACGTCGCCCCTGGAGATCTCCCCTCTGCTCCATCACGATCGGACAAGCCGAGCAGGAACGGTCTCCATAGTAACGCCCAAACAAATCCACCACAGCAGCAGCGAAACCCGGGAAACACAAACGCTACTTTTGACAGCTGTCACCTCATCTTCGCGGGCTATAACCAATGAAAACGTACACAAGCGCGATAATGTAACCACGTTTAATCACACACATTACAATCAAATAGGGATGCACCGAATATTCGGTGGAGAGTGAAAAACAAGGCCGAATATATATATTAAATATTAGCGCCGCGTTTTAATGATGCAAGCAAACAACGTGCAGTGACGCGGCGCGTTTTACTGACGCAATGAAAGAACGTGCAGTGACGCGGTAAACATAAACAACGATGTCGGCAGTGTGGAGATATTTCAAAGTTACGGAGAACGAAAAAAGAATTGCGGTTTGCAGACGAAATATAAAGTACAGTATACGTACGGGATAATGCCCGACGAAATGAATGGACTTTGCGTAAATCCTCCGCTTCGCGTCGGACGGTTCACGCCTCCGCGTCGTCCATTAATTTCTGTTAATGGACACCTCGAAGGGCATTATCCCGCTTATACCATGGTCACTTACGAAAGAAAGACATATTTAATCAATTAATAATACTTTAATGCGTTTTAGAGTTAAAATCGTGAGGTTCTTTTTTATTTTTACAAGTCGAGCTGACTATTTAATATCTTATATAACCTATTCTATTTAATATTTTATATCACATTACAACTAAAATAACATTTCCATGTTGTTTCCCAGTTTCTCCAGTTAAGTAATGTACAAACATGACCTATTATATGTCTCAAAAACATACATTTTGGAGGCAATGTTTAAAATCAATGCTTTAATTTCCTGTAAAATGATCAGATTTGCTCAGCAGCACATCAAGTTGTTGGGGGCATAAATACATAAATGCAGCTCCAATCCAATACAAACAGGGATTTTAAAGCAAAACAATGGCTTCTCTCATCATAAAACCCGATGTCAGTTGTCCTCCAGTCTTAACACACTGTTCACTACAAGAACACTTAAAGCACCAGCACCATGTAGTTTATTGGGGTTTTTTTTGTAAGGGGGGGGCGGTACGAGGATCATGGAATGGTCAGGGGGGCATTTGTTCAAAAAAGGTTGAGAACCACTGGTCTACAGCGTCCGCTCGCAGAGCAGAGTCTACAGCGTCCGCAGTCTACTGTGAAACAATTCACTCCAAAAAGGGTTAGGGTTATGGTTAGGGTTATGGTTAGGGTTAGCGTAATCTAGCACCGTGACCGGGTTATTATTGGAGTGAATGGACGCTGTAGACTCTGCTCGTCTCTTACCACCGCGAACGGGTTTATGAGAACCCAGATCGTTTCACACAGACGCGGGAGGGTACCTTTTGCGTCAATGTCAGACGTCTAGGGGCGTGACAAATCGTTGGTATATTACGAGTTGGGATGAGAACGGGCTGCCCCCCCCGTGGTTCGTAGGTCTGGGCAGTGGCGCCTTAATGCACGGGCTTACCTGGGCTTCAGCCCGGGCCTCGGCCAATCAGGGGCCTCTTAAAAAAATATATATTTAAAAAAAGACATATTCGCGGTGTCATTACTCACATCACATGGCAGCAACTCAATGCATTTAGGCATCTAGACATGGTGATGACTTGCTGAAGAAAGTGACTTTGAAACTGACATTGGTTGTTGGTGCCAGATGGGCTGGTCTGAGTATTTCAGAAACTGCTGATCTACTGGGATTTTCACACACAACCATCTCTAGGGTTCACATGGAATGGTCCAAAAAGAGAAAACATCCTGTTAGCAGTAGTTGTGTGGACAAAAATGCCATTTTGATAAAAGGCAGCAGTAACTCAATTAACCACTCCTTACAAGGTATGCAGAATACCACCTCTGAACACACAAACCTTGAAGCAGATGGGCGACAGCAGCAGAAGACCACACCAGTTGCCACTCCTTTTGCCTCCACAGTCACCAGATCTCATTCCAATAAAGCACCTTTGGGATGTGGTTGAACAGGAGATTTGCATTATAAGATAAGATAGGATAAGAATTCATTGATTAATTAATTAATCAATTAATACTCTCTGAGACAGACAAGGGTGGAGGCACCGGTGTGAGAAGGGGAGTAGCTGCTACATTGGACATGTACACATGTTAGCAGAAGATGGAGCTGTGGTGAAAGTGGGTGGGGCCACAGTATAAAACCTGTTGAAGAACTGGTTGAGTTCATCAGCTCTTTCCACATCACCCACTATTGGCTGTCAATAACAGAGATGTTATTGATTCCTCTCCACACCTCACAGATGTTGTTGTGTTGTAAATTCCTCTCTAATGTCATGTCCAGGAAACGATGTTAAGTTAATTTCATCAGTTTTGTCTCGTGTCTATGTTGTCTTGTGATTTCCTGTTTTACTTTGTGTCTACTTCCTGTTTGTGTATACGGTATTGTCAGGGCCAGATTAACACTTCGCTGTACCCTGGGCAACAATATTCAAGGGCCCCATCATCACGACCCCAGGATCACTATAATTGGCAAAATACAGAATACATTACAGTAATATACAGTAAATATACTCAATACTTCAATAACTAACTGTCAGCAAGTGCATTTTGATGTACAGATGTGCAAATGCTAATATAACTACAAATGCACCACCAGAGGCGTCACTAGGTTTTAAGGACAGGGGGGGCTTGGGGGGGGCGGGGGGTGGGTTACGCGCGATCATAACACACCCCGGACCTACGACCGACGAGGGGGGGGCTGCAGCGATCGTAACACGCCCCGGACCTACAACCGAAAAAAGTAAATAAATAAAATAAAATAAAATAAAAACACCAAACTATTTAGGGGGGCTTAAGAATATTTTAGGGGGGCTTCAGCCCCCCTAAAACAGACCTAACGACGCCACTGTGCACCACTATGTCCTCTTGTCAAGGCCACTCACTCACATATGATGTTATGAAAACAAAACACATCAGCATCAGTATAATCTGGCAAAATTGACCCACTACATAGGGAGGGATTTTTCACAAAAAAATAAATAAGCAACCACTTTCAAAGCATCCAATATTTATTTAACAACACATATTCCCAACACAAATGTGTCACCTTTGACCCGCCTATTTATGGGCTGACCAATGAGGAGAGGGTCTCAGCTCACGGTCACAGTCAGAGGCAGCCAGGGGCAGGGATTATGTGCAGCGCATAGACTGTATACACCGGATTTCCACCGGGGACGTAAGCGTCGCGTTACGGCTGCGTCCTATGCCCTGCGTCAATCTCCCCCGGGTGCGTAACGGCAGGGTAGCGCTGCGAGGCGGCTGGAATCGCGGGATCATGCGAGAACTACAAGACCACGCGAGAATCAGGAGACCACGCGATCATTTGTGGATGTCAAAATAGAACAAACAAATAAAAGGTTACTTTGCGTTTCCGAAGTTGACTTGCAGTTGCTTTGTCTGTCAGAAGTTGATTTGCTGTTGATTTGGTCGTTTTTCCTAGATTCGTGTGCTTCTACCATGAGTTGGTAGGCTATATAGTCAATGTTTACTTTTTTGTCTGGTTTAATTGGGGCAATTGCTCTGTCGCTAACTTAGCCACTTTTTAGAGTTTAACACGGTTTTAAACTCGTCGGTGACGCAAGAAGTCACGTGACGTCTTAAGCTCCATTGCTGTGTCGTATGTACCTGTGGTTTAACCTGCAGCTGCGGTTTACCTTGATCTCAATTGCTGTGTCTTCAGAGAAATTCACATCAGACACTAGAGGGCGTATTTTGTGCGTGTTAGTCTAGTCTCGAAACGGACATGGTTTTAGAGGAGACTAAACCAGTTTGCAGGATGAAACAAGGCTCCATTATAACCGACACACACAGAATTAGTTTTATTAATTATTATTATTAGTATTAATAATAATGTATGATACATTTACACTTATTACGCCAGATAGGCCTTCAGTACAATAACAATATTGGACATAGTCGATTTGGAATGAGCAGTGATATTTCACGGCTCACGGGGCTCAGGTCTCGGTCGTGCGTCCGCTCAGCAATAGCATTACGCGCTTCAACTTTCAAGCGCTTCCATAAATTCTTTAAATGTGCCGCTGCTCGGTCTTCTGCTGGAAGATCTACTGTTAAATGAGATCATCCCAAACAGACTTTCTTCGGAGCGTGGTGGTGGTGTCTTTCCTCTTCCACCGTGTCCACAACACCTCGAATGCAGTACAATCAGGGGTGCAACTACCCAGTGTCAGGGGGGTATGCAGCAACCATTTTGGCGCCCCCCATAAACATTACGTGGTGCGCGGTTGTTGACGGGGTGGGGTGCTGCGCGATTGTTGACGGGGGCGCCCCCCTGGTGCGGCACCCCTATGCGCCGCATACAGCGCATACCCACTTTTTGCGCCACTGACCCTCTCCTTCTCCGAGAATTTATAGGCGTGGAATTACCCTAATTACTCGCATATTAATTCGTCTTCAATTAATTAATCACGTTTGCATGCACACCAAGAGAAAACAATGACAAGTAATTGATTGATTGACGTAGGTGAGGGCAGATTCAGATTCCAGACTCAGATTTCCACAAAAAGTAGGCTAGACTATTTCATAATATATTTCAACATTATTTGCGTTTTATTATATTAAAGTTCACTTTACATTCCCATTAAGTTTTTGTTGGTAATTATAGCACAAAATGCATCCAACATTAAGTTAAGACTGCGTCTGCTGGAGTATAACGAGAAATCAGAGTACTTCCGGTTTAACCCGAGTTTAACTAGGAATCAGCTGATCCTGTGTCGGTCAGTACACAGCAATCAGGTTTAACTTCGTGCGCAGCTGCGTGTTAAACTCCAAAACCTCCGGTTTCCGGAGTACGGTTTTAAACCGCAGCACAGCTAACGCAATGCTAACTGACAGAGCAATTGCCCCATTGTGTTTAGTGTTGTTTATTGTTGTTATGTCCTAATGTGTTGTGCTGTAGCCTATAGACAAAGTCACTTATAAACGACAACGATTTGTGGCCGTGTTCGATTGGGAGGGTGTTTTTATTTTTGAAAATTGACCGGATGCTCCATGGCTTTTACTATTTCACTTCCTGCCCGGTTGGTCTACTGTTGAAATTGACGCGGTTCAGCAGCGTCTCGCGTCAAAAATAGAACGCTGCGTAAAGATAGCGTTGCGGCTGCGGCGCGACGCTCCTGGGACGCAGCTGAGACGTTCCGCAGCGGCCCGGTGGAAATGCTCTCATTGACTAGAGTGGCAGCGATCAGCAGCGGCGACCGCGACGCAGCCGTAACGCGACGCTCACGTCCCCGGTGGAAATGGTGCTGTGCAACGGCTCCGGCGGACAGTTTAACAACCATTTATGTTGCTTGTGCCCTCACTGCCCTGGGCCCTTTAGATGTCGTGGGCCCCTGGGCAATTGCCCAGTTGCCCATATGGTTAATCCGGCCTTGGGTATTGTCAGTTTTACCTTTTCCCTTTGTCTGTTTTCTTACCAGTTGAAGCATGTTCTAGATATGGTGTTACGCCACGTCCTGCTACACGGTCCAACACCCCCATCTAGTGGCCGCTTGTCGCCACTGCTCATCATTCCCCCAACACACCTGTTGCCAATTGGCAATCACCATTCCCTACTTAAGCCGGGGATCTCCAGCCAGCCGGCGCCAGCTCATGCTCTAGTCTACCCTACCAGTTACCAGTGATCCAGTCTGTCTACCTGTTGCCGAACCCCGCCTGCCTGACTACCCGCCTGTTGCCGAACCCTGTTGCCGAACCCCGCCTGCCTGACTACCCGCCTGTTGCCGAACCCTGCCTGCCTGACTACCCGCCTGTTGCCGACCCATCGCCTGTCCGACTGTTCCCGACCCATCGCTTGTCCAACTGCCCGCCTGTTGCCGACCCATCGCCTGTCCGACTGCCCGCCTGTTGCCGACCCATCGCCTGTCCGACTGCCCGCCTGTTGCCGAACCCTCGCCTGCCCGACTACCGCTTGCCTAGCCTGGCTTGTTGTTATTCCCTTTGTCCAAATAAATCCCACTGTCTTTTCATTCCATCTCCGCCTCCCTGTGTTCAGCGTTTGGGTCCACTCGTCCTGTCCCATAAGATATGGATGTGCAGGTGATAAATTTGCAGCAACTGTGTGATGCTATCGTGTCAATATGGACCAAATGGAATGTTTCCAACACTTTGTTGAATCTATGGCACAAGGAATTAAGGCAATTAAGGGGTCCAACCCAATTCTAGCAAGGTGTACCTAATAAAGTGGCCGGTGAGTGCTCACCGGCCACTTTATTAGGTACACCTGTCCAACTGCTCGTTAACGCAAATGTCTAATCAGCCAATCACATGGCAGCAACTCAATGCATTTAGGCATGTAGACATGGTCAGGACGATCTGCTGCAGTTCAAACCGAGCATCAGAATGGGGAAGAAAGGTGATTTAAGTGACTTTGAACGTGGCATGGTTGTTGGTGCCAGACGGGCTGGTCTGAGTATTTCAGAGACTGCTGATCTACTGGGATTTTCACGCACAACCATCTCTAGGGTTTACAGAGAATGGTCCGAAAAAGAGAAAATATCCAGTGAGCGGCAGTTCTGTGGGCGCAAATGCCTTGTTGATGCTAGAGGTCAGAGGAGAATGGCCAGACTGGTTCGAGCTGATAGAAAGGCAACTGTAACTCAAATAACCACTCGTTACAACAGAGGTATGCAGAAGAGCATCTCTGAACGCACAACACGTCGAACCTTGAGGCGGATGGGCTACAGCAGCAGAAGACCACACCGGGTGCCACTCCTGTCAGCTAAGAACAGGAAACTGAGGCTACAATTCGCACAGGCTCACCAAAATTGGACAATCGAAGATTGGAAAAACGTTGCCTGGTCTGATGAGTCTCGATTTCTGCTGCGACATTCGGATGGTAGGGTCAGAATTTGGCGTCAACAACATGAAAGCATGGATCCATCCTGCCTTGTATCAACGGTTCAGGCTGGTGGTGGTGGTGTAATGGTGTGGGGGATATTTTCCTGGCACACTTTGGGCTTATTAGTACCAATTGAGCATCGTGTCAAAGCCACAGACTACCTGAGTATTGTTGCTGACCATGTCCATCCCTTTATGACCACAGTGTACCCATCTTCTGATGGCTACTTCCAGCAGGATAACGCGCCATGTCATAAAGTGCGAATCATCTCAGACTGGTTTCTTGAACATGACAATGAGTTCACTGTACTCAAATGGCCTCCACAGTCACCAGATCTCAATCCAATAGAGCACCTTTGGGATGTGGTGGAACGGGAGATTCGCATCATGGATGTGCAGCCGACAAATCTGCAGCAACTGCGTGATGCTATCATGTCAATATGGACCAAACTCTCTGAGGAATGTTTCCAGTACCTTGTTGAATCTGTGCCACGAAGGATTAAGGCAGTTCTGAAGGCAAAAGGGGGTCCAACCCGGTACTAGCAAGGTGTACCTAATAAAGTGGCCGGTGAGTGTATATATACTGTATATGTCTATGGGTGTAACAGTGTATAAACAAATGATCCATTTGAGATTCATAGTGGCTTATTTTACCGGAAGCAGTTTCCGTGTACCGTCGCCATCTCTTTCCCGTGTACCGCCGCCATCATAAATGGAGTCGGGCCGTGTACGTGTTTCAGATGATTATAGCCAAAACACGACAGAGTAACAAAGTCAAACCTAATCTCACTATTGTGTACAACTGGTGTGTTGTAAAGACAAAGCATATTTCTTACCTCTGATACGATCAACGGGGAAGAGCAGATGCGCGAAGGGGGGTTTTACATGACCTAACTGGCCAAACAAAAAAATCACGCGAGTGACCAATAGGAGTCCTCTTGTATCCGCCGTCCAATCAGACGAGCGATATCTGTAGGGTTTGCCTGACAACAGCCTGAGAATATTCGCGCAACTGACCAATAGGAGTCAGGAATCACATTATTTGGTAACACTTTATAATAAGGTGCCATAACAAATAGCAAACTAGTCATTACCTAACCCTTGTTGTAATGCCGGGGGATAAGGGCTTGAGTCGGGCCGGAAGCGGCACGTACTGTTGTATCTCTAAGCGAATAAAAACCTTTGAGAGAACGACTACTTCCGGCCCGACTCAAGCCCTTATCCCCGACATTACACCCCATCAGCAGGCTATACTAACACACATGCCTGGTTACCTTGGTAATACACATACGGGTACTTGTCGAACACAGACACACTTTAGTGACCGGACAACAACATGCTTACTTAGTACAGGCTTATCACTAAACATTCACATATCGTTACGCGGCATTCTGGGAGCTCTCAGTCCGGAAGCTGTGCTTTCAAACAATATTTTCTTACTTTTCTCTTATGTCTGAAGTGGCTTTCGTCAATCACCACATACTCGTGTCTTCCACCCAATTGCTGTCCCTTCCTTCTCGGGTCCCCCATACTAATAGTTATATATTACTAATATATTAATTAAGCTTAACCAACTTTATTATAAGGGTCCCCCATACAGGATAGTTATATATTGCTAATATATTAATTTAGCTTAACCAACTTTATTATAAGGGGCCCCACGCTGATAGCTATACAGTATATTACTAATATATTAATTAAGCTTAACCAACTTTATTGTAAGGGTCCTATGAGGAGTGGTTCATGTTGGGATAGGCAGAAGCACAGTTTAATAACAATTAGTTAAATAATAATATGTCATTAGCTTTTATATTAACATATAGTTTGTAAATAAACATTTAACATTTAAATGATGTAAGAAATAACTTAATTAGTGCCAAAAAGACATTTAGTTAACTATTAAATATTAATACAATATTAGTTAGATTGTTTTCTATTTGTTAAAACATTAACATACAGATTTTATGCAAACAACTAATATTTAATTAATGATGAAAAACTATTAACTTGTGCCAAATAGACATTTTAGTAACAATTAACAAATATTAACAAAGGGTTAGGTAATGACTAGTTTGCTATTTATTATGGCACCTTAATAAAAGTGTTACCCATTGTTTTATAGTGGAGACCAACATGAGACGCTTGTACACATTTACATTAACAGGGTGGGGGAGACAGTGTCTTTACACTATCTTCATACAAAACCAACACATCCAAGCAGATGGAATCAGCCATAAAGGTACAAACCGGTTTACTTACACACACACACACACACACACACGTATTATGCCCTGCCTACAGGGCTTTCTGCCAGGTTTTAAATAAGTCGGGTGATGTAGTATAAAGAGCGACAAAGTACATGTAGGAGGTCATGGTGGATGAATGGGTCAAACACAGGACTTTCACCCAGGAGACTGGGATTTGTGTCCTGTATTATTTTTAGACTTGGTTGACATATTATTTTCAGTTTTCAGGCACAGTTTGGTTAGGTTTAGGCAACACAACTACTTGGTTAGGTTTAATGGCTCTGGATTTGCATGCCTTTGTTTTATATATTGTACATGTTCTATATATCTGCACATCTGTATTTTATACTTGTGTTCCTCCATCTAATAACTATTTTATGTAGGGTTAAAATTGTTGGTCACAGAACCATTACATTAACTACATTGTCCATGTTTGTGCACAACATAACTGTTTAGGTGCAGGTATACTGTATATTTAACAGAGCAAACTACAGGCCCACAGAGAGAACCAGGAGGAAATCCTTAAATCCCATGGAAGAAGAAAACGTTTTACCACAGCTAACAGGAAACAGCCATTCAGAAAACTCAACACATTTTTTACATTTGTTTACTAGCTGCAAAATAGCTTTTTAACAGCTCAATTGCATTGACCCAAACCTGCATCATAACAGTTTCACTCCAGCCATTGCTTTTGTTCAAAACTATTTCTTAAATAAGTGTTTTTCCCACCATGGTTCTCCACAGGACAAATTGATTTTTTGGAGAGGGTCAGGATTGATAGAACTGTGCACGGATGAGCTTTGCATTTAATTTAATCATTTTAAATAAAAGCAATGGTTGCAGTGAAAAAGTTTTGTGTCAGGTTTAAATTATTATTACATATTTCCTAAACACAGTTTATTTTTTAATCCAATCACTGAGTAGAAATGAAAAAAGTCAAAGACAAAGACACTGACCGACTTAAGCAGAACCCTTTGAGTCTCTTAATTCAGTTTGTAAATACTTCTTAAAAACTTCCAGCTTGCCAGTAGTACCAACATTGATCTGCATGAATTTTACCACGAGCCCACCCAGCCCATTTCATCGAGCTGATAGGTTCTTGTACTGGCAGATGAGCAGGTGCTTGAAGGTGTTCTTGAAGGTGGTGTTGCACAGGGCATAGCAGGCGGGGTTGATGGTGCTGTTGATGTAGCACAGCCAGTAGCCGATGGTCCACAGAGAGTTGGGGATGCAGGTGGAGCAGAAGGTGTTGATGAGGACCATGACATTGTACGGCGTCCAGGTGGCCACGAACACCACCAGTATGGCCATGATGGTCCGCATCACCTTCCTCTCCCGGGAGGAAGTGCACCTCTTGGTGGACTTTACCACCAGGCTACGTTTGGCCGCCTGCAATTAAAGATTATTCCATTTTCAATACACCATACACACATCCGCTCTTTACCATATTCCCTCTGGGATCAATAAAATACTTCTGGGATAAATAGAATACAAACTATTATCTTTATTATTATTCATTTGTACATTTTTTGCAGGCTTTTTGTACATTTGATTGTATTTGTGGAATTTGTCATGTAGTGTGTACATGTACGTGTGTTACCTTAAACAGACTCCTTGAAACCAGGTTTTGTTTTTCAGCTGCTGGTCTGGGTTCTGGACAGGGTTTAGACCGGGTCAGACTTTTGAAACAGGAGAGTTTGGCACCAAATCCTTTGGCCCCTCTGACAGATGTGTCTGGCCTTTGGCTTGACTTCCTCTCACTGTTCAGCCTCTTCTCTGATAGGTCACTGGGAGCGGACAGTTCCTCTTCCTGTGGTGCAGGACCACCACTGACCACTCTCCTCTCTGCAGTTGAACTGTTCTTTTCTAACCTCCCATTTGGTGGGTGGGAGACACTCTGTCTTGCAGTCCCACTGCTGCAGTCATTGTGCTGTCCCTCATCCCCGTCCTCCTGGCTCTGCGAAGGACCCTCGCCCAGGCTGGCCTTGGAGGTCTTCCTGCTGCTCCTCTTGACACGACTGCGGCTCGCCTTGGAGATCCGCCAGTAGAGGGCAATCATGATGGCCACCGGCAGGTAGAAGGCAGCGATGGCCGTGCCAAAGGTCACGGCGGCGTTGGAGAAGAACTGGATGTAGCACTCTCCCTGCGGCACCGTACGCCCCCCCACGATGAACTGCCAGAACAAGATGGCGGGTGCCCAGAGGATGAAGGACAGGACCCAGGCAGCTGCAATCATCAAGCCCGCCATCTTGGTGCTGCGACGCACGGGGTAGCTGAGTGGTTTGGTGACGCAGAAGTATCGGTCGAAGCTGATGATGAGGAGGTTCATGACCGAGGCATTGCTCACGACGTAGTCCACAGCTAACCACAGGTCACACACCACAGCACTCAAGGGCCAGTAACCAATTACGATGTAGACAGTGTACAAGTTCATGGAGCACAGGCCAATGATGAGATCTGCACAGGCCAGGCTGAACAGGAAGTAGTTATTGACAGTCTGCAGGTTTCTGTTGACCTTTAGAAGATTAATCAAAACGATATGAGCATAGAGGTTTGCCAGTTCTAAAAGATTGTCTTGAAACAATGGATTGTACACTTTACACAAGCACAGATTAGATTTTACTTTACTACCCATTCATCCCAGACCTTTTAATATCGGCACTCAACTGTTTTACTGTACATACATATATCCCCTGCAATAACTGCACTTCTTTGTAGCAAGTTCGATTTAATCAGATTAAGATTATAAACACACACACACCTTTATTGACAGCATGACCAGGATGTTTCCAATGACGGTGACTAGACTGAGGGAGCCAGCTACCAGGATGATGAGGGTCTTCTCCAGGCTGCTGTAGGGCTCCAGGAGAGGGTTGGTGCTGACCACATCACCACCACCACCGCTCACATTGGTGGGATGGGATCGGTTGAAGATCTCCATACTTGGATCTGGTCTGTCTTGGTTGTCTCACTTTGTCTCTTAGTATGCCTCAGAGCAAAGTCAGATCTGTACGATACTCCTGGTTATACGGAAGACGGTAAGAAAGGTAAAGAAAGAGGGAAGTATGAGTGCTGGGTTTTTTTCAAGTGCTTGATTCAAATGATTGGTGTTGTTTCTGTGTTAGACAGAAACAACTTTCAGAGATTATCTTGCTTCCGTAATGGGAAATATTTCAAGTAAAACTGGATATCTAGGGCAGCAGGCCATTGGTGATGGCCTGCAACCTACTGCCATCTGCTTACTTTAAGAACACAGTGTTTCTATTGGCTGAAACATTAAACTTGCCCTCTCTGACTTGGTGACATAAATGGTCAAACTTGTTGGTCAGACCTGGTAGAAATCTTTGCTATCTATAGTTAACAGGATACTGTTACTCTTCTAATGGCTCTAATGTGTATTTTCCTCAGCGTGTCTTATCATGGTGGTGGGTGATGTTAATCTGACCTGCAGGGTCAAATGTAATGTAATAAGTCTGCTCCATTTACATCACATTACATCACATGCCCTAAACGCTACTGGGTGACCTTTGAGTGTGTGTGTGTGTGTGTGTTTGGACAACCCGGGTATGAGAGCCAAGTCAAGAATGTCAAGTTGTTGTCATGATCCCTGCGGCATCAGGAAATCATTTCTGAACCACCTCTTTGCTACTTGACCTGGAAGATCTGGTGCCTGCTTGGAAAATTACATTTGGATTCCGACTGCTGCTGTCTGACTATTCATTTATTTCATATAGTGTGTTTGTGTGTGTGTCTGTGCGTGTGTTTGAGTGTGCATGTGTTTGAGTGTGCATGTTTGCGCACGTGTGTGTTCGCATGTGTGCACATGTATGTACAACATGTGCGTGTGTGTGTGTGTGCATGCTAGTTTATTGCGACAGATGTCCAGATAGACTTTATAGGAAGCTGTTGTTTTATGTCAAGATCCTTTGCTTGGAGTTAAAACAGAGCCAGATAACTTCTGCACTTTAAAACACAACCCAGCGAGAAGCAGCTGTGAGCTGTATGATCTCAGAGATGTTGGCAGACATGTTTTTTATATTGAGGCATATTGTTGGCTTAACCATGTTCCATATGGTGGCATGAAATATAAACTAAATGTAGGCCTTATAAAACTTATTTGTAAACAGTTACAAGTTACAAGCAATGGGCCTCATTCACCAATATATACATAAATATGACAGAAATTTCACTGTAATGTATTTTATTGAACTTAACAAAAGAAGACAACACAACCATGCCAACATGTCGGCACTGAAATGTGCTTAAGAGTACTCCTGAGTGTTCGTAGGATTTGTTCTTACCTAAGAAAAATCCTGGATAAGAAAAAAATTCATGAATGCCACAATCTTCATAAAATCTTCATAAGTAGGACTTAAGAACAAATTTGTTCTTAAGAACGGTTCGTGAATGAGGCCCAATGTTTATCAATTGAATTATAATAGTTTGAATTACTTCTCCTACTGCTACATCTTTAACTACATTACGATTTAGAAGCTTTACAACTGGTTTGAATCTGAATTAATTAAAACTATCTGCACAAAAAATGAGAAGCTAAAGATAATGGGCCTCATTCACGAACCGTTCTTAAGAACAAATTTGTTCTTAAGTCCTACTTACGAAGATTTTACGAAGATTGTGGCATTAATGGGCGGTTACCTATGCTAATCCTATGTTAATTAGACTCATTTGGCATGCGCGCTCAATTTACGAGGAGATGTCATTCATCAATCTAAGAACACAGCTGCGAACAATTCAGCGGCTTAAGAACAGGTTGATGAATCTGACGTAGGGTCTTCTTAGAAATCTTCTTAAGAAGGACTTAAGAAAGAATCTAAGAAGATTCTTAAGAAGATATTGGTGAATGAGGCCCAATATTTGTCTGATCATTTCCAAAAATGCTTGTTAAAAAGTGAAAAACGATGCAAAAGAATGAAGGGAAATCACGCATAGACCTCAACACATGCTCGATTCCAATGCAATTAGCACTATTCTCTGATCACAAAATCAATGTAAAGATAGAGAAAAATAGTCATGGAGCGCCATGGAAGGCTCCATTAAGGCCCATGATAACATCAAACTGTACCTGAAGCAGGCTCCTTCCTGCTCTCATAGCCCATCAAGATTTCATTAAAGCAACAGTAACGCTATCACCTCGTCATGGAAGGGCCTTTCTGGGCATTTTCTGGGCTAAATGACACATACCTGATATATTTGTGTAGGCTGCAGGATTACTGTGTGCACAGAGTGTGTATGTGTGTGTGTGTGTGTTCCACCTTGTGCTGTCAACATTTCAAAGCTGGCATATTTTTTATACAAAATTCTATGGGGTAGGCCCACTGTCTCCATCTCTCTAGTGCTGAATCAATAACAATACGGGTAACTGGAATTACATTTTAATAAACTGATTTCTGTTTATACAAAGTTGGAATGGAATCGTACTTTGCTAACTGGATATCTCTGAAAATGTGATCATGATGAGGTTGCGACTAGATCCAGAAGTCTTCTTACTTCAGCAGCACTACACTGACTCAGAGCTGCATTACTGAAAGCCTTAGTTATTCATCAGGGCTAGTGGAGATGGTCAAGGAGCCGAGCAGTATTTCTTTGACAGGCACAGAAAGCTGGTCTAATTAGATCGAGCAGATGCTCTCTGGCACAGCTGTACCGGTAATACGCCACTAGGACTCACTCACTATAAACTGTCTGGCTTGCCTGCCGGATTGTCTCCGCTCACTTAGTTCGGACAGTTAATAAGAAGGAACAATATCATAGTAGTCCTTAAGATCGCTGGTAGGCCTATGTTAAATAATGAGGTCAAACTTGGTGGTCAATTGTGTTGGTTTTATCAGCAAGTATCATGCAGTTCACATGTTAACACACAATACATTTTAGATATAAAGTGTTTGCTTCAGAAAAACACATTTTTTGCTATGTCCTGTCTGCAACGCCCGGCCGCCCTAGCTGTTGCCAGTACACCAGCTGACGAGGTGTATTTGACATCTGCGTGCAATGTGTTCGGAGAAGTGTGTCCCGCGCCCCGAGGAGTGGTGAATTTCACATGGCCCTGAGCTTTGGCCCGGTGTGGCTGCACCAGGGTCTTGTCACAGCTTCTTAAAGACGTGCAGTGAGGAGGACCGATGAAAGGGTCATGGTGGAATCCATAGTAATATTAAAAAAACTAAATGTCGGCAACAGCATGGACATAGTTTGTCGTGGAAGATAAAAAACAAAAACATTTCCAAATTCAGTGACGTCGTGAAAAGCGAGAAGGAGAAGATGTTGGAAAATGTGGAGATGTAATAGGTCTATACTTCAGTTGGTTTTATAGGTGTTTAGCTGTGGTTTAACAGCTGACAAAAAGCCATTAATTATAGTTGATTTAACTGAGGAAAGGCCCATCTAACACCTGTCACTGCCTTTGGTCTAGAAGCCATTAACTCTGTAAAGTAGGTTAAGAGAGTGAACATTAAGTACGAATCGAAAGGCTCAAACACAGGGCATCCTATCTCCCAGAACACACTGAGTAGGAGCGATAATGATGGACAATTATGGAATAACCTTATTTATCATGGACATTTTCATAGGAGGGGCCTGTTTCAAATCTAATTTTCCTGTGAAGCGCACATGCACACTGAAATCAGGGGGATTCCGAGGGAGTGAGGAGACGGGGGAATCCGAGCACGCACACCCACACTCATGCACAAATGGTCAAGACTTACAATCCCAAAACACATCTGATGTTTGTAGCCTCTCACCTTCTACCTTAATGCTTTAGCAAATAGTAAGCAAATAGTAACACAGCAAACCCTAGAAAAAGCATAGATTTTGTAGCTTTTACATAGAAACCAATTTATTTAACATTTTATTTTCAAAAGTAATAGTATTTTCAAATACAATAACCAGCATATTAAATTGCACATTGTTTTGCTCAGATCAAATTCAACACTTACGATTACATTAGTTTTAATGCTAAGTTTTCTGAGTTTAGTCTTACCTTGGTCACGCTGAACAGCATGGAGAAGGGCCACCAGTGGCTTCATCCATGCTATCAAACGTCTTGTCCCAACTGATCTGTAGAGCAGAAGATGGTTGAATATGAATATTGCCCCTCCCCTTGTATAAATGAGGCAGCAGCAGCAGTCTCTCTCTCTCTCTCTCTCTCTCTCTCTGAAAGAAAGAAAAAACAGTTGGAAAACAAGAAGTGATTATACATCATGTTTTTTCAAAAGATTTTCAATAGCCTTATTGTTTTGCTGTCACTGATTATTATGATAATATTAAGATAAGATAGAATTGTCTAGCTTTTTAAAAAAAAAAACATTTTAGGGTTTCTGGTTCTAATGTAACAGTGTAAATAACGACTTTGTTTTATTTGTTAAATTCCTGTCAAACTTGGGACTCAACTTTTTATATTTTATTTTGAAAGTCCACAGCGGAAGTTTGTGTTTAAGTTAATGCTGGGCAATATGTAAATTGCTCAGAAGCATCAATCTTACGCTGTGGTAAGTTGCCGTTCTGTCCGCTTGCGTATAAATTCAGTTATAAATGCAAACCACGCATAATAAGATGTTTAACTTGATCAGCATTTAAATTGTTACATGCTTGTTAAACTTAATGCTTGTAAAACCCTTTGTTTTATTGGTTTGTGAAGCAGTAATTGCATAATGTGTGGAGTCCTTAAGCACGAGGTGTATGTGACATGTGTGCACTAATATGGGGCTCCTCTTGTATAGTTCGAGCGGGAACAGAATGCGGTTATTTATTTGTGCACACTGGTTGTGTGTTTGTCCCATGTTTCAGGTATGTTTTATTTTGTGCTCTTGAAAATGTAATATTGTTTTGTGTTATGTGCTTTTTGTTCTAGTTAAAATACGACTATACAATCACGTTATGCTGGGCAATATGTAAATTGCTCAGAAGCATCAATCTTTCACTGTGTTCGAGCGGGAACAGAATGCGGTTATTTATTTGTGCACACTGGTTGTGTGTTTGTCCCATGTTTCAGTAAAACAATCCAGTGCTCCACTCAACCTGTCTCTGTGAAGTCATTCAACGAGCAGCAGAGCATTATACCCATGGTCACATTGGTGCCGTGACTCGTCGATCTCCTGCTGGACGGTGGCTTCTTCAGCGCGATCCGGGGATTCGTTTTGCTACTGCTGCTCCTCTGTGTGTAATCAGGTGGACATTTTATTTGGACTGTTGAGCTGTCAAAGAATATATAGTGTTTTGTTTTTTTTGTTTTTTTTCCTGGTGATCTTTTGTACTTTATTATTTGTTTTGTGACGTTGAACATTTAACTTTTTTTTTCACGATGAGTTTTGGTCGGGAGGGATATAGCACCCCTCGTGGTGTCAGCAGGGGGAGAGGAGTGTTGGGTTCTCCGATGTTTTTACAGTTTGGAACACCTGTAAAAGGGCGTGGTATTGTTATGGGGGGAAATGAGGGTACATCAGGGATCCCTTTGATCAGTAGGGCTGGGTCCCTTCCCCTAAGTCACCCTGTGGGTAATCCAGATGAGCCTCAACACACCAGTTCTGCTGTCCCAAGCCCTGAGGCCCTTGCCAATGAGATAGTCAATCAGATGGGGGATGTAATCCAGCATGTTACTCAGAAGGTTGTGCAGAACATTATAACCCAACTCAGCCCATCTGTTAGTACCCCTTTAACCAATGCTTTCACTTCACCAACCAATGCTGACATGTTTTCTTCAAACATGCTTGACGCCTCTCATGTGCAGCTTGTATCCCACAGAAAGTTGAAGGATCCCCCATGCTTCAGAGGAGAGAGCTCCGACTCTGTGTCTGTGAGAGAGTGGGAGGACCTCATGAGGACTTATATTAAGAAAAGTAACCTGAGACCTGAGGAACAAGCTGAGGAGATCCTTGTTAACCTTAGAGGTAAAGCTAGGGACATCGCCCGAGTTGGTACTAGAAACAGTGACATAGACATCACCTGTGACCCTGAAGCTATCTATGGTCTCCTACGAAAGCACTTTGACTCTGCCCCATGCTTACCTCTCCCACTAGCAGACTTCTATACCACTCTGCCTGAGAAAGGGGAGGAGGCATTTGACTATTGGCTCAGGCTGCACCGAGCCATTGACATTGCTGTTGAACGGCTGAAAGAGCATGGCAAGACGCTGGATAGTCCTGGCACTGAGGTAACATGCATGTTTCTAAGAAATTGTCCCAGCCCGGAGCTTTCTATGACCTTTCGTTCAAAGACTATGGCCAAGTGGACTGCTCATGAAGTTCAGGAAATCTTATGCGAGTATCATTCAGGCATGACATCTACTGTTAGCAAGGTGGCCAGGGAGAAGGTAGCAATGAACGTACAGCACACTGCTCCTCCACCATCTGTACCACCTACTGGGGGGCAGGGTGTGTCACAGTTGCAGGCCACTGAATCTGCTACCCTGGAGCGGCTCATCAACATGCTGGAGAAGGTGCTTTTACAGAGACCTGTTCAGTCGGGTCCATCTAGACAGTCTGGCCCACGGCGTCCCAGAATTGAGGGATTGCATGACATGCCTTGTTCTGTCTGTCGTGATGCTACTCACTCCGCCTTCACTCAGTACGTTTACATGACACTCAAGAAAGTACGACTTATTGGCTTAGTCCAACTATGATTGGATTACTAAGATGCATGTATACACCTTAGTCGAGCTATAATCAAATCAAATTGGCTTACTCATAGTCGAGTTAAGACCCCTAGATAATGCGATTCATAGTCGAGCTAAGCGTGCATGTAGCCAATCGAATTGGCTTATGCGTTGAATTGCGTTCTGCGCATGCTCGAGATCTTTTCCCGGGGCCGTGAGCCGGAAGTAGAAGGAGACGATAGTCGCCGCCGTCGGATAAGGGATAACGAGAAACGGCGATTTATTTAAAAAGGTGGCGCAGAAGATGGAGGAAGCCAGTGAATGTAGTTACCCCCTATAAGAATTGTGTCCCGGCCGCGGGAGTGCGCATGGCATGCATTCATTAAAGGTGGAAGCACACGGACACTACGCTTCCATTTCACCCAAGGCTGAATTAAAAGTACATGTTTTTCTAAATGTGGGCCATCAACGAGGTTGTAAAGTAGTAACTTCGGGCACATCTGTCAAAATAAATGTTTTTTTCTCCCGACGTGTTTACGATCTTTATTCATTAATTGCGCCGCGGCGGGGAATGTATACGGACGGGCGGCGGAGGGGCTGTTCTGGTGGGAGAAATATGTTTTCAGTAGACAGCTGTCAACTAACTTTGGGTCAGCGATTTATTTAAAAAGCTGGTGCAGAAGATGGAGGAAGCCGGTGCCGTGCCAATGTAGTTACCCCCTATAAGGAGTGTATCATCATCAACATGCATTCAGTACACACTACGCTTCGATTTAACCCAAGACTGAATTAAAAGTCCATGTTTTTCTAAATGTTGCTCATCAACGAGGTTGTAAAATAACTACGATCTTCATTCATTCATTGCGCCGCGGCCCAACTGATGGCGGTATTCTCTGATATTATGAATCTTACAGACTGCGTCGGGGTCTCCGACTCTCTGGTACTTAGTAAGTAAGTAAGTAAAATGTATTTATAAGGCACATTTAAAAACAGTTTTCACTGGCCAAAGTGCCGTACATGATGCAAAAAAGACATATAAAAGAACACAGACACCTTTATATACCTACAGTATATACAATCATTAAAATTGATTTAAAATAAGGACAGTACATGAAAAACATAAAAATAACAACATATCATAAAAGGGGAGGAAAGGCCAGGGAGAAGAGGTGTGTTTTGAGCCTAGATTTAAAAATGGTGACGGAAGGAGCGTCTCTAATTGAAGGCGGCAGTTCGTTCCAAAGTCGGGGCGCGGCCACAGCAAAAGCTCGGTCACCCCTCTGTTTTAATCTAGTGCGTGGAACGTGCAGGAGACCCATGCTACATGATCTAAGGGACCTGGGAGCTGAGTGGTGATGAATGAGCTCTGTAATGTAGGGCGGGGCCAGACCATTTAGGGCTTTAAAAACCATAAGTAGGGTTTTAAAATTAATTCTGTGGTGAATGGGCAACCAGTGGAGGGATGCTAGGATGGGGGTAATATGATCCCGCTTTCTGGATCCAGTCAGCAGCCTTGCTGCGGAATTCTGGACCAGCTGAAGGCGAGAGAGGAGTGATTGAGGGAGTCCTAGGTAAAGGGAGTTGCAGTAGTCCAGCCGTGATGTAATAAAAGCGTGGATTACTTTTTCCAGATTATGAAATGATAAATGGGGTTTCATCTTAGCAATGACTCGGAGCTGGTAAAAACTGCTCTTGACTACAGCAGCAATTTGCTTGTCAAAGCAAAAATCCGAGTCAAAGATGACACCCAGGTTTCTGGTGTGGGGTTTGACGTAGGGGGAGAGAATACCTAGGTTGGGCGTGAGAGGGGCTTTAGATTTGGAGGGGCCGAAAATAATGACTTCTGTTTTGTCATTGTTAAGTTGGAGGAAGTTACTTCCCATCCAAACTTTTACCTCCTCAAGGCAGTCAAGGAGGGTCTGGAGCGAGTCCGCAGATCTGAGAGGAAGGTATAATTGCGAGTCATCTGCATAAAAGTGAAATGAGATGTTATACTTTCGGATTATATTACCTAAAGGGAGCATGTATAGGCTGAAGAGGACTGGGCCTAAAATGGACCCCTGGGGGACCCCACAGGACACAGGGGCAGAGGGTGAGGAGAACTGGCCGATAGACACTGTGAAAGATCTATTGCTAAGATAAGAGGAAAACCATTGAAGAGCTGTACCACTTATACCAACCCACTGCTCTAGATGCGACAAGAGGGTGTTGTGGTCAACAGTGTCAAAAGCAGCACTGAGGTCTAATAGGATCAAAATGGCATTTTCTCCAGAGTCTAGAGTGAGGAGCAGGTCATTTGTTACTTTCAGCAAGGCTGTCTCAGTGCTGTGACGTGATTTAAAACCTGATTGGAATGGCTCCAAAATCTCGGCATGGTTTAAAAAGGGCAATAGTTGTGATAAAACCACCTTTTCCAGGATTTTTGAAATAAAAGGTAATTTTGAGATAGGGCGGTAGTTTTTTGGACATTTTGCATCCAGGTTGTGTTTTTTAAGCAGCGGCTGAACAACCGCGTGCTTAAAACTTGCTGGAACAAAACCTGTGGTCAGGCAGGAGTTGAGGATGACCTGAATGGTTGGGCCGATGGTGTCAAAGGCGTCTTTCATTATTTGGGAGGGGACAGCATCATTAGGAGAAGTTGAGGGCTTCATGACCCTAACAATGTCCCCCAGTTCCTTTAATGACACAGGTAGGAAATGGTCAAAAAGAGCTGAAGGCCTAGCACCTAAGTGATGCAGGGGAGTGACTGGTGATGAGGGGGTGAAAGACTGCCTAATGTGGTTGATTTTGTCAATAAAACATTTCAAAAATGTCATGCAGATGTCGGTGGAAGCCTCGACTTGTGGGGGGGGCTTGTGGATTAATGATTGAGTTTAAAGTGCTAAAAAGGATTTTGGGACGATGGACGTGTTTGCTGATAATATTGGAAAAGTGCATAACTCTAGCTGCTTTAGCTGTTGTTTGGAATGTTGCTAGTGAGTTCTTAAAAATCTGGAAAGAAACAGTGAGGTGGTCTTTCTTCCACTTTCGCTCTGCTGTCCGACAGGCTCGCCTGAGAGAGCGGGTAGTGTCATCCAGCCATGGTTGTGATATGAGTTTGGGGCGTTTGAGCTTAAGGGGGGCAATAGAATCTAAAATTGCTGAGCATGAGGAGTTGAATATACTCAGTAGTTCATCTGCACAAGGGGGGGGATCACTCACAGTTAAAATGGAGGTAGCAATATCACTAGCCAGAAAGCTATCTGCAAACTGTTCAGCAGTGAAAGGGTTAATGTAGCGTGCGTAACGATCAGGGGATTTGGCTGTACATTGAGGAACAGAAATGTTAACATTGAATACAATAGGTTTGTGATCAGATAAGTAAGCATCCTCGACATTCACATTATCAATGGACAGGCCATGGGATAAAATTAAGTCTAGGGTGTGCCCGAGTACATGAGTGGACTGATTAATATGTTGCATAAAGCCAAGAGAATCCAACAGATGACAGAATTCCTTTACCATGGGTTTATCTGGACAGCATACATGGATATTAAAGTCACCCAAAACCAACAGACGATCATGCAATGTTATATGATGCGACAGAAAGTCCGAAAATTCTGTAATGAAGTCCTTGTTTGGTTTCGGGGGCCTGTAGACCAGGGCGCACAGTAATGGAGTTGAAGTAGATTCCACCATTACGCATTGAATTTCGAAGGTGGAATAAGACCCCACAGAAAGAAGCCGTAATTTGAATGTATCCCTAAAAACCAAAGCAACACCACCACCCCTCCCAGAGGACCTAGGCGTGCTAAGGAAGGAGCAGTTTGTTGGACAAAGTTCGCCCGCACCTATCCAAGTCTCCGTTAAGAACAGTAAATCCAAGCGACGTTGAGTAAAAAAGTCATTTAAAAGGAACGTCTTATTTGACACTGACCTGGTGTTGAGTAGCGCCACTTTTGCCGTCAGTGAGACAGTAGATTGAGTACAGCGTACATACTCCAGATGGCGGAGGTTATCCCCATTAGCTCCACCGCCAGGGCCGGTCGGTTTTCGGGGGATGCGGGGAGTCGAGCGAACCGGAATGATTTCAAAACACTGTGCCGGGGAGATCGGAGGCAAGGAGATAATGTTGCAGGGATCAATGCCACATTTCTACGTTGTCTGGTCGACGATCGGGTGAGCAGTGCCAACAGCACAGTGGGAATGGTGCTGTCAGATGCGGCATGGATGTGGATTTTACGCCGACCGCCTCGGTGTGAATACCGGGGCTGCCGTGCGATGCAGAGGCTGGTGCAAAGTTTGTAAGCTTCAGTTGGCAGCCGATGGGACGAGGAGTTTAACTGTAGCAAGTCAGTTGCAGAGTAGGATAAATCCACTGTGTCCTGCGGTGCCATGATAGATCCGCAGGTATGAATCCACAAGGACAGCAAGGCATTGATGAGGAAGACGAGAGAAGTATGCGACAGCGCATTTTACCTCCCCATGGATCGCCGGGATAGCCAGCAGAACTCACCGCCAAGTTGGATTAAAACCTCGATAGGCCAACTGCCTAACAGACGAACAGATCTTACACTCGCCAGCCGAGGCAGGGGTAGACAACCGGCCCAGGCTAACGAGCATGACCCAGCATACAGCAGTGAGGAAGGGGAGACTAACCCACGCTCACGACGGGGAATCTGCACTCTGTCAACGGCAGGGATAGCTCGAGTTAGGCCGTTGAGAACGCCGGCGCACCAACAGGGACAGGTCCGTGGCAGGCAGGTAAGTCCAATTTTATCAACTAGAACGATAAAATAATCCAAGTAGGCTTGAGCTGTGACTGCGTAGCACTTATCGAAATCCGACAGGTGGTAGGGGGAAAAAAGGAAAAGGACCGACGAACACAACACAGACCCGGCGAGCAGCGGCAGCCATTCGCGCCAGCGTACACTCTGATAGAGAGAGAGAGAGAGAGAGAGAGAGAGAGAGAATGACGAGTTAGTAGAACAGCAGGGGGTAGGTCTAACCAGCGGGGGGTAGGTCTTACTTCCACAAGTAAAGACTCCTAGTCGGGTTTATCTCGCCCATGGGGAAAAGGAATTGGGGGAAATTAACTTTGGCTTTGACTCTCTGAAGTCCAGATTGAAACGCGACATGGAGGAGAAAGCGATGTTTCAGCAGACAGCTGTCAGTTCACTTCGGGTCCATATCAGTTCTCCGACGCGCCATTGTTCCTCTCGGTCGTATGCGGACTGCTCCGCCGGCAGAGCAGCGGAGGAGTCGGCATACGACCGAGAGGAACAATGGAGAAATGATATGGACCCGAAGTGAACTGACTGCTGTCTGCTGAAACATCGCTTTGTCGAATGAGTTTGTTGTTGCTGGTGACGTAAAGAGGTCAACCGGTGGATCTATTACCACTAGTTGAAATGGGCACAGCGCCACCTATCGTACCGGGGCATGACACGCTTCGGCCAATGAATCGATTTACTCACCGCCATGTATACGCGGACAATTGCAGTTGTCCAATTGAGGAGCATAGTCGAGCTATGGCTTTAATCGAATTAAGCTGTGCATGTAAACGTACTGACTCACTGCTGTGAGCATAAGCTCTGTTTTCAGTGCCACTCACCAAACCACTCGAGTCGTGCTTGTCCTGGCTGCACAGCCTCAACCACTCATCAGCAGCCGGAAAACTAGTGGGTCCACACTTCAGGGAGGACAGTGTGGATCATGATAGTGAGTCTCCCAGCTGTGTCAGTGATGACTTGGAATCTTTGTATGAATCTCTTTGCTCCTTTGCACCATCTGGAAAGACAGTCATTTTCCAATCGACACACAGGCTTGAGAAATCTGACAGCTTGTTCTACACTGATGTTTGTGCTGCAGGTGGAGCTCAACTGAAAGCCATGAATGATAGTGGTTCCATGTCATGCTCTATAAGTGAAGTTGCTGCTGCATGTCTCTTGCAACACTGCCCTGATTTGAATAGTAGTCCTGCTGATGACATTGTTGTTGTTGTTGGTGCTGGAGGTCACCATGTTTACCCAAAAGCAGTCTATGATTTAGAGGTGGTTATTTATGGCTTCAAGTTGCTCGTCCCGACACTGGTCATTCCTGGACAGACAGACGACATGATTGTTGGTAGTAATGCTATCAAGCAGCTCATACATTTGATGAAAAAGTCTGAGGACTATTGGAGACTTTTGGCTGCACCAGTTGACATTGAAGATGATGACTGTAGCCAGTTCTTATCCCTGCTCTCCAACTCTGAAAAGTGGCGGCGAGGGCCCATGCCTGACAAGATCGGCACAATAAAGTTAAGGCAGAGTGTTACACTTGAACCTCTGTGTGAACACCTTGTCTGGGGCAAGCTGCCTGAATCTGCACCTTTGTCGGTGGGGAGGACAGTTGTTGTCGAACCAACTCAGTCGAGATCAAGGCCCAGAAATGTATTGGTTGGCCGTGTTGTCACACCTCTGTGGGGCGACAGGTGGGTGCCCGTAAAACTGATCAATCCTAGCAGCAAGGCAGTGACTCTGAGGAGAAACTGCAAGATTGCAGACGTCTTCCCATGTGTCGCAGTTGAGGAACTGCCTTCACCTGAAAAAGTGTCTGTCAATATTCAAGATGTCACACAGGGCTCTGTTGTGACAAAGTCCCCTCAGCAGAGGAAAGAGGTTTTAAACAACTTGGGACTACAGGACTTAGACTTAGATGGCTGTGAGGTGTCCGATCAGTGGAAAGATAAACTTTTGCAGCTCGTCGTGAAGTATGAGCTGGTCTTCTCAAGGGATAAGATGGACTGTGGGGAGGCTGTGGACTTCGTCCACAGAATCCATCTTGTGGACGAGAGGCCGTTTCGCCTACCTTACAGCCAAGTCCCACCAACACAGTACGAGAAGTTGAGAACCGCACTGAATGAAATGGAGGAAAGAGGCATCATCTGGAAGTCACACAGTGAGTACGCTTCACCACTGGTCTTGGTGTGGAAAAAGGATGGGAGTCTGCGCATTTGTACTGATTTCAGATGGCTCAATGCAAAGACTGTGAAAGATGCACACCCACTGCCTCACCAAGCAGATACTCTTGCTGCACTTGGAGGAAATGTCTTCTTTTCTACTATGGACTTGACTTCTGGATTTTACAATGTGCCACTCCATGAGGCACACAAGAAGTACACAGCCTTTTCCTCCCCCTTTGGCCTCCATGAGTACAATAGGATGCCCCAAGGTCTATCTAACAGTCCCGCAACCTTCATGTGGATGATGTTATCGATCTTTGGGGATGAAAACTTCAGCAGCTTGCTCTGTTACTTGGATGATCTTATGGTTTTCGCTCCCAGTGAACAGCTAGCCCTTGAACGTCTGGAGATGGTGTTCTCCCATCTGAAAACTCACAAACTTAAGCTGGCTCCCAAGAAATGTCATCTCCTGAAGAGCTCAGTTAGGTTTCTGGTGCACATCATCTGTGCAGATGGGGCGAGAACAGACCCTGACAAGGTCAAGACTATTGCTGATGTAGGAGAGTCAGAGTTGATGGAAAGTGATGGTGTCCTGGAAAAAGATCAGGTCTTTCCTTGGCATGGTTTTTTATTACCAGCATTTCATTGCTGACTGCTCTGCAAAAGCCAAACCTCTTTTCAGGCTCATTTCTGGACGTCAAGTTCAATCTCGGGCCAAGAAGAGAGCTAAGTTCAAGAGAAAGTCCTCTGCCCCACTAGCTATGACACCGAGTGACTGGACTGCTGCATGTAGGGAATCATTCCGAATCCTGAAAGATGAACTTACTCATGGTGTCACCTTGGCTCACCCTAACTTCGACCAGCCTTTCATTCTTGCTGTCGATGCTTCTTTTGATGGCATTGGGGCCGTCTTGTCACAAGTGGCACCTGGTGAGACAATTGCAAGGCCTGTTGCCTTTGCCAGCAAGACGTTGACCCGTTCTCAAATGAACTATCCCGCACACAGGCTGGAATTCCTGCCGCTGAAATGGGCTGTATGTGACAAGTTCAGTCATTGGCTTAAGGCAAAACATTTCACCGCCTGGACGGATAACAATCCCCTGTCCTACATTCTGACAAAACCACGCTTAGATGCATGTGAGCAGAGGTGGGTGGCCAAGCTGGCAGCGTTCAACTTCGATCTGAAGTACGTTCCAGGAGTTAAGAACACGGTTGCAGACGCTTTGAGTCATGAGCCATTCGCTCAGTCATGTGTTGGTCACCGCTTGCTGAAAGAGCCCTACATTGCATTATTGGACGAAGTCAATGGCGTTGTCAGAGGCACAGTGCAGGATGCTTTTCGGCTGACAAACAACTGTCAGGTGGTTCGTGGTGCAAGGTCAGAGTCATCGGACCTTAATGACGTGCATGATCCTCAGACTGAGGGAAGTTCCATCAGCTCAGACGAGGTGTCAGCTGCACTAAGTGCTCACCGTGGTTGTGGTCATCTCAGTGTTAACTTACCATTGCCACAGCTGCCTGACGAAGACCCTTCCACTGTTATCCCTCAGAGCCAGCTTTTGAGCCTGCAGGAGCAAGACCCAACAATAAGCAGAGTCCTGTTCTATGTGCAGTGCAAAAGGAAAGCTACCAGACGTGAGGCTGCAGCTGAACCTGCCTGCGTCGGTAAGCTCCTCAGACATTAGAAAACGCTGAAAGTACAAAATGGGATTCTGTACAGGGTGAGAAAAGACAACCGACTGAACAAAAAGCTGTCCCAGTTCATTGTGCCAGATGGCCTTAAACATCAGATTCTCCTTGGCCTTCACGACAATGCTGGTCATCAGGGTCGTGCACGAACCCTCTCCCTCGCCAGAGAGAGGTTTTTCTGGGCTGGCATGGAAACAGACATAGTGAACCATGTACAACGATGTGAACAATGTATTGTTGGCAAAACCCTTGAACCTGCAGCTCGTGAATCCATTCACACATCTGAACCAATGGAACTGGTGTGCATTGACTTCTGGACAGCTGAACTGAGTGACAAAAAAACAGTTGATGTCTTGGTTATAACCGACCACTTCTCCAAAATGGCACATGCCTTCCCCTGTCGCAGTCAAACTGCAAAGCATGTAGCCCGCCGATTGTGGGATGATTTCTTCTGTGTGTATGGCCTTCCCAAGAGAATTCATTCGGATCAGGGGGCCAACTTTGAGAGTAGGCTCCTGAGAGAACTTTTGGAGATGGCAGGGGTAAAGAAGTCACATACCACACCTTACCACCCAATGGGTAATGGGGTCACAGAGCGCTTCAACAGGACACTGGGGAATATGTTGAGAACTCTTCCCCCTACTGCAAAAGCCAGGTGGCCTCAGGTGTTGCGGACTCTAACCTTTCGCTACAACTGTACTATACCCCATTTTACCTCATGTATGGACGGGTTCCATGTCTCCCTATTGACGTCATGTTCCAGCATGTGGTTCAAGATGATAAAGTAATCAGCCATAATGAGTTTGTCTCACGGTTGAAGCAGGACTTGAGTGAAGCCTCAGAAATTGCTCGTAAGCACAGCGTTGATGAGCAAGCGCGTCATGCCAGGCTGTACAACCGCAAAGTGAAGGGCTCTCCACTAGCTATGGGTGATCGAGTGTTGTTGGCCAACCGTGGTGAGAAAGGGAAAAGGAAGCATGCTGACAGGTGGGACTCTACACCGTACGATGTTGTGTCTGTGAGGTCTGGGATCAACGTGTACAGAATAAAGGATGCCATAACTGGCAGAGAGAGAGTTGTGCATCGGAACCTTCTCCTCCAAGTTGACTTTCTGACCGTGGATGAAACTTCTGCTTCCCTTGCCGATTCAGATAATCTGGATGTGACATGTGGAAGTGGTCGAGACTCTGTGGAGATGAACGATGTAGATGGCTACAACCAGACTATGGACTGGCTAATGCACTCACCTGACATAGCTTCCGTTGGTGTGGTCCACTCACCTGACAGTTTCCGTTGGTGTGGTCCACTCACCTGACACAGCTTCCGTTGGTGTGGTCCACTCACCTGACACAGCTTCCGTTAGTGTAGCCCACTCATCTGACCCAGTCTCTGCTGGTGTCTCTCACTTATCTGTGTCAGATGGGTCTCACTCGACTTTCATAGAAGATGTTGATGAAAACATTGCTATTTGTTTGCAACCTTGCAGTGTTCATGCAGGTCAGGGTGGTGCAGTCACTACCAAATATGGGAGACATGTCAGACCTCCTAAGAAGCTGATCCATGAGATGTCAACACAAAAGGTTGAGTATACCTTTCCTGGTTCAAGTCCTGTGTATGCATTCTTTCATGGACTGTTTAAGTTCTAGTTGACCAGGAGTTTTCTTTCTTTGTTTCCCCCCAGTTTTATATGGGCTGCATCTGAGTGCTATTTGTTTTTTTGTATTTTAAATTGGGTATGCAATGTGTGTTGCCTTGATCGAGATGTTAAGAAGGTGTACATGGCATCTTCTACTGGTCTGTGAAAAGTATTGGGCTTGGTACCTCCTAATCCTTTTGCACTCCCTGTGGGAGGATTTTGTATCGACTGTAATTCACATCAGTGGTTTGGTTTCACTTTGAGCAACTCCAAAAAATGTTTCTATTTCTTTTCTTGTTATATTGCTCTGGACTTGTCTGTGGTTTAACAGAATTTAAAGGGGGTGTATGTAACAGTGTAAATAACGACTTTGTTTTATTTGTTAAATTCCTGTCAAACTTGGGACTCAACTTTTTATATTTTATTTTGAAAGTCCACAGCGGAAGTTTGTGTTTAAGTTCATGCTGGGCAATATGTAAATTGCTCAGAAGCATCAATCTTGTGTATGAAGCATAGCATAGCACTTGTGTATAAATTCAGTTATAAATGCAAACCACGCATAATAAGATGTTTAACTTGATCAGCATTTAAATTGTTACATGCTTGTTAAACTTAATGCTTGTAAAACCCTTTGTTTTATTGGTTTGTGAAGCAGTAATTGCGTAATGTGTGGAGTCCTTAAGCACGAGGTGTACGTGACCTGTGCACACTAATATGGGGCTCCTCTTTTATAGTTCGAGCGGAAACAGAATGCGGTTATTTATTTGTGCACACTGGTTGTGTGTTTGTCCCATGTTTCAGTAAAACAATCCAGTGCTCCACTCAACCTGTCTCCGTGAAGTCATTCAACGAGCAGCAGAGCATTATACCCATGGTCACACTAATACCTGGCTTACCATTGAGCAAGACCAGAGTTTCCAAACTTTTTTCTTATGTGTCTTATGTACCCCATAGCCCAAGCTTTGCAAAGCCAGCCTTAATCTTGCAAGCTTACCTCCATTTTTGCCTCAAGACAGTAGTCTGGAACAAGCCGGACACGAGCAGCTTGGCTCTGAACAAAATCAGCCGACCAATCAGTGAAACCCAGTGAGGAATTTATTGATCAGCATCAATCAACATCTACAATCTCAACAAATACATTTTATGGTAAGATTTTTGTTTTGTAGATATAGAAAATCAAAATAGTACCCCCCAGGGCCTATGTAGCCCCTAGGGTACACGTGCCTCTGATTGGAAATCACTGAGGAAGATGAGCCGACCCTCCTCACTCTTTCACCTTGCACTGTTTATACTGTTGTTTGAGGGGGCAGGAGAGAGCAGTGGCTACGGTGTTTGATTCCCAGCCAAATGTTTCTGGGTTCAATCCCCCTAATGTCTGCAGGCAGATGCCTGATCGGCATCCTTATGCGAGACGTCCTAACCCCTACCTGCTCCTTAAGTACATGTATCTAATTTCAGTGTAAGTCACTTTGGATTGAAGTGTCTGCTAAATGACTAAATAGTAAATAGTATGAGTGAAGAGGGGCCAAAGTTGTCAGAGAATCACAAAATAGATACATTGTATCCTTCTCTTCTAATCTCTTATTTTTATTTGATTTATTTAAATGATGTATTATTTTATCTTTTTATTAATTTATAGTCTTATTTTATTTTATCTGGTGTAATATATTTATTTTACTATCTCTTGTCTTTTAAATCTATGATATATTGTATTTTTATTTCATCCTCATTCATGTTATCTCTAGCACTTAAATGCACCACAACAACGCACCCATAGCTTTATTTTGTGTAGGCTAGCTTTCATGGGCTGCTCTGGATATAATACCAAAGAGAGGGACGGTGTTCTATCGAGTGGCTGGGGGATTTTAACATTTACGAGTGCTCTGACCTTTCATTCAGAAAGGTAGTCCAATGTAGTCCCACCCAGTCAGATGATGACCTTACTTTGATGGAATTAATATGGAGATTGTCCCTCCAAAACAATTACACACAAGAGCAGGCCATGTAGGCATGCTTTGAGATTGGGATAAATGATGTGCTAGTTGCCAGACTAGACTCTGTGATCACATAACCTGCTTGGTGATCTATTAGCCCTCGAGCCAACATGGACAAATTGTTCTGTGAACATTACACTGTGGCATTAGAATTGTATGTCATGATTATCTCATTTTATTTGAGCGTATTTTTATTTTTTCAAACAATGAGTTTGAATTTGAATTTTGTAATGAAAATTGCTGGTGTATTTTTGACCAGATAATATTGATTGAAGTAACAAGCAAAAGTCATTACAATTGTCACTGCTGTGGGTTACAGTTTTCTTTATTAATATGAAATATTGTGTACAGTATAAAAATATGTTGGTTCCACTTATTTGTATAGCCTTGAGCAGACTGTACCCCTTCTCGATAGGCTGTTCGTTACCTGTTCGTTACACAGACACCTGCATGTCAGTTGATCTTAAACAAACCCTCACTAAAAACAAGCATCATCAGCTCTCTAAATAAGTTCAGGGTATACAGGGTGGACGCTAGAATGTGAATGTACAAATGGGCCCCTGATTGGATAGATTTTTCACTAGAATATCATTGAGAATATACATGGTTGAGATTAAGCATGAAAGGGTAACAGCCAGTGGCGGTTCTAGACCAGTTTTAATGGGGGGGCCAGGTTAGGGCCGGCTTTTGTGTTAGAGGGGCACACCGTCATTTTACTATTGACGCAGACTCCTCGTTCGGGGGGGCCACAGGGGGGTCCGGACTCAGAGTTACGGGGGCACTGGCCCCCGCTGCCCCCCCCCCCCCTAGAACCGCCACTGGTAACAGCTAGGATAAAATATAATGCCTCATAATGAATAGAGGTATAACCATCTTAATTTGAAGAGATTTTAGTTTTCTTGCAAGATGATGCAACATTATCTTTGTTGACAACCATGTGACGCACTATTGCTATCAATAATCTCATAGGCCAATAGTTTTGGCAATTAGGCCAAAGCCTGTGACATGGAACATGTGATGTACATTAATGAAGTAGCATGAATGCATTTGTCAGCTGAATGGGAAGACATGTAGAGATTTTAAGGACTGCATTGCTTGGAGCACATGATCTATTACACTCCTAAAAGTTGACGAAAGCCACCACACACATGCAAACACGTGCACACACACATGCACACACACACAGTAATCAAACACATTTTTTCACAAGTCTGTCTTTTTCTTCGTTATATGTAACTTAGTAATCTTCCTTTAGTCACCCGTTCCATAACCAACCTTTTCTTTTTCAAATTAAGAGTGTAATGCTTTTACTAGGGGTGTCCCCGACTTTTTTTTTGCTCATTGATCCATATTCTCATTTGGGACATTGGCTTCCATTTTTTCCACGCCAGACTAAAGAGCTGAAACACTCAATTAAACAATTTCGATTACAATTTCGCGGCCGTTCGGCGGCGGTGTGTTCTGGACTTCAAGTCCAAAACACGCCACTGAACGGCGCGCGTCAAAACAGCCGCCCCTATTATTTTCTATGTACACCCGCGCGCCAGCGACGGCAGACGCGCCGCCCTGCTACACTTCACGCCACTGTCCTATTTCACAGCGTCGCCGTGCGTCAAGTGCCGGTGAAAAGGCGCTTTTTTCTTCTGCTCCGGAGACGACTATATTCCTGTTGCTCTGTACAATGGCGTCCCCTCTGCTACGAGAGGAAGAACTGCCCCAGGTGTGAGGGGAAAGCAGGCCATCTTGTTTGTCTAGAACAGCATTGACAATCCAGCCAGATCACAAGGTGGTTAGTTATTTAATTCAAATCAGAGAGGTTAGAAAATTAGCACAAAGATGTGGTCTCTGTAAAACAAATGTCAGCTGTTGTGAGAAGCAGTTTCTCTTGAAACTCTTACTCACGCGTGTTCTTTAATGAAGCGATAGAAGAAGTTGTTTAGCTTTAAGAAATAATCCGTTTTATTGTTAACACCAGTATAATGTGCAGTTTTACAGATATATCTGGGTCCAACTATGTTTCCCTGACAGACAACAAAGTGTGTGTCAGTTCACGAAGTCTGAGCACCAACTATCCCTGACCCAGGAATTTATACACAAACAGTGAAAACGTCATAAAGGGCTGGCTGTTGACGTCTTCCCCCCTCGTCCTTGTGGTGTCTGGCTCCAGCGCCAGATTGTCGCCTCCGGGTATTATCTAAAAGATTCTTTACACGTACAGCGACAATCCTGCCTGTTTTTCACCATCATCTGACCTCACTATCTACTCCACACATGTAACCAACAACGCACTCATTCCGATCCTGAGGAGCTCCCCCATGCTTACATGCCTCTGCTCATAGCTCATGATTCTGTCCTTTGTTTGCAGACAGGCACCGAGGTTAGTGTGACCCTAGTTATTGGTCATATGCTAGATATAAAATATAACCATACCTTTACAGCCATTTGACCTGTGTACTTATCATATGCAGCAACTTGGAGAAGTGATATTCTAATAATTCAGTATTCCTTACCTATCTGATCGTGAATCACTTCAATTCAATTCAATTCAATTTTATTTGTATAGCGCCAATTCATAACAGACGTTATCTCAGGGCACTTTTCAAGTGGAGCAGGTCTGGACCAAACTCCTAATAACATTTACAGAGACCCAACAGTACCACCATGAGCAAGCACTTGGCACGGGGGCAAGGAAAAACTGCCTGTTAAAAGGCAGAAACCTTGGACAGACCCTTCGGCTCTAGGTGGGTGGTCATCTGCCTTGACCAGTTGGGGTGAGAGAGAGAGAGAGAGAGAGAGAGAGAGAGAGAGACTACATCAATACACTAATGAACATGATGATGATGAAGACAGCACCAACGATGGGGGACAGCGAGCAGCAACAACAGTAACTGTATATAACTGGTAACTGATATTAGCAATGGCAGTCAAGCAGGACCATGGAGGCTCCGCCAGGATCCATGAGAACCTGCAAGACGAGAAAACACAAGAACTCCGGGGAAGAAGTGTTTTAGTAACATGCATTAATGGGACATGAATGTGTGCACAGAGAGAGAGAGAGAGAGAGAGAGAGAGAGAGAGAGAGAGAGAGAGAGAGAGAGACTGAGAGACTCTAGTTACACCATGGGAAATCCCCCGATAGTCTAGGCCTATAGCAGCATAACTAAGGGATGGTTCAGGACTCACCTGATCCAGCCCTAACTATAAGCTTTATCAAAGAGGAACGTCTTAAGCCTACTCTTAAATGTGGAGAGGGTGTCTGCCTCCCGAACCACAACTGGAAGCTGGTTCCACTGAAGAGGAGCTTGGTAACTGAAGGCTCTGGCTCCTGTTCTACTTTTAGAAACTATAGGAACCACCAGTAGCCCTGCATTCAGAGAACGCAGTGTTCTAGTGGGGTAGTAGGGTACTATGAGCTCTTTGAGATATGAAGGGGCCTGACCATGAAGAGCTTTATAGGTGAGGAGGAGGATTTTAAATTCTATTCTAAATTTTACAGGGAGCCAATGCAGAGAAGCTAGTACAGGAGAGATGTGATCTCTTTTCCTAGTTCCTGTCAGTACTTGTGCTGCAGCGTTTTGAATTAATTGGAGCGTCTTAATGGACTTATTAGGGCAACCTGATAATAAAGAGTTGCAGTAATCCAGCCTTGAGGTAACAAATGCATGGATTAGTTTTTCTGCATCTGTCTTTGATAGGATGCGTCTGATTTTTGTAATATTACGTAAATGAAAAAAGGCAGTCCTAGAGGTCTGCTTTATGTGGGAATTAAATGACAGATCCTGAACAAAGATAACTCCAAGATTCCTGACAGTGGTGCTAGAGGCCAATGTAATGCCATCTAGAGTAGCTATATCTGTAGACATTAAGTCTCTAAGGTTTTTGGGGCCAAGTACAAGAATTTCGGTTTTCTCTGAGTTTAACATCAGAAAATTGCAGCTCATCCAGGATTTTATGTCTTTAAGACATGTTTGTAATTTAGATAATTGATTAATTTCATCGAGTTTGATCGATAGATATAACTGCGTATCATCTGCATAACAATGAAAGTTAATGGAGTGATTTCTAATAATATCGCCTAAAGGGAGCATATATAAAGTAAATAGTATTGGTCCAAGTACAGAACCTTGTGGAACTCCATGACTAACTGTAGTATTTATTGAAGATTCATCATTCACATGTACAAACTGTGAACGATCTGATAGATAGGACCTAAACCAGCTTAGTGCGGTTCCTTTAATGCCAATTTGATGCTCGAGTCTCTGTAAAAGAATATTATGATCAATGGTGTCAAAGGCAGCACTAAGATCTAATAATACAAGTACAGAGACAAGTCCATTGTCAGAAGCAATCAAAAGGTCATTATTAACTTTAACCAGAGCTGTCTCTGTGCTATGATGAACTCTAAATCCTGACTGGAAATCCTCGAATAAACTATTGTTATGTAGAAAGTCACACAATTGTTTGGCGACTACTTTCTCCAGAATCTTAGACAGAAAGGGGAGATTAGAAATCGGTCTATAGTTGGCTAAAACCCCCGGGTCAAGAGTGGGCTTTTTAAGAAGGGGTTTAATTACAGCTACTTTAAAGGACTGTGGTACATATCCTGATAATAAAGAAAGATGAATCATTTCCAGTAAAGAAGTGCCAATTAAGGGTACAATTTCTTTAAGCAGCCTAGTTGGGATGGGGTCTAACAGACAGGTTGATGACTTTGATGAAGAAATTATAGAAGTTAACTGATGAAGACTGACAGCAGAGAAACACTCCAAATACACATCTAAGGTTGCACCAGTCAAAGTGTCTGATGTTGGAGAGCCTGCGATACCTATTGAGGGCATTTGGTGACTAATTTTCTCTCTAATAGTAATAATTTTATTATAAAAGAAGTTCATGAAGTCATTGCTACTTAAGTTGATGGGGATACATGGCTCAATAGAGCTGTGACTCTCTGTCAGCCTGGCTACAGTGCTGAAGAGGAACCTAGGGTTGTTCTTATTTTCTTCTATTAGTGCTGAGTAAAAGGCTCCTCTGGCATTACGGAGGGCCTTTCTATAATTTTTAAGATTATTTTGCCATATTAAGCGATTTTCTAATAAATTGGAAGCGCGCCATTTCCTTTCTGATTTCCTTGTTTCTTGTTTTAATTGACGAGTTTGTTGGTTGTACCACGGTGCTAGTTTCCTATGTTTTATTATTTTGTTTTCTAGGAGCGATAGAATCTAATGTTGATTGTAGAGAGCCTGCAGCACTATTAACAAGATTATCAATTTGGGAGTGACTAAAGTTAATATAGGACTCTGTTTTATTCAGATATGGCATTGAATTAAACACTGATGCAATCTCCTCCTTAAACTTAGGTACAGCACTGTAGGAAGTTTTGCTTAATGGTGTAGTATATTCTTCTCGGCTGCCAGAATACTGGTTTGTGGATGATGAAATGATGGAGGTCCGCTCCCAAAAGTGTCTGAGTAAATAACTTTTTATTTAACAGAGAACACAAGCGGGATGACATTCTATGCATCTGAATGGTGGCCGAATCTTCTCCCAATCTGAGTCCGAATCCCCCAAAGGGGTCCGAAACTCTCGATCCTCTCTAATGCACACACTTCTTATAGGCCTCTCTAAGCCATACCATGCGTGACAGTCCTGCAAGCTGAAACAACATACCTAGACTGTCTAACTTTTACAACACAACAACTTCCTATCGTAAACCACATACGGAAACACTTTCTGAGGTCTTCAAGGCATCTTGTTGTTTCAGCAGCCTGGGGTCATCAGGGCATCTTGCTGACCCTGAGCAGGCCCTCAGGATTACCCCTAATAGCTTACTAGGAGACACAGGAATGTTCTCCCATGACACAGCAGTATTCTACATATAAAGAATGAGTGAAATACAATGAATAAAAGAAAGAAGTAGAATATCCTGTAAATGTATATCAGAAAATACACTACATATTCCCCCCTCGTGACTTTGAAGAAGTCACGCAAAAACTACATATAGCATCTATTCTTCTCGCTTGCATTCTCTCAAAAAGCTTTCCCTCATATTTTGATGATAATAACATAAAATATATGACAGTGATTCTAGGTCCTAATTTATCAAGCTCTTTGGAACAACTAATTTAGTCTTTTAGCGTTACCTTTGGATCTTATGCCCACATTATTTTTATTTACTTTTAGACTAGGTAAACTATTCAATTGTTCTAATAAGGCCAAATTCATGAGCTATTCTCACCCCACCGGAAGCACTCTCCCCAGTTAGCCTTTCAGCAGCTGAAGAGAGGTCTATCCAGGTCGGGTTACCATCATCCAGTCGAAAACCACCTCTAGGAGATGTAAAAAGAGTATCATGACGGTTTTCCTAATCCAGAGAAGTTCTCACCCACAAGCCAATCAGGATGAAGCACTTCTCTCTAAGCTAATCACTGTCAATGCACAACAATCATCATTACAGAGTGTTAACAACTGTCAACACCAATCACTTGTAAATAATCAATCATTAAAGGAATCAAAGAAAACATAAAATATAGAACATAAAAACACATCATATTCAGATAAAGCTATCAGTCATGTTGTCTATAGTATAGAAATTATCAACCGCTGGTAACAGGAAGCAATGTTCCTGCTGTTCATTTTGTGCATGCAGTCCATTTCAATGTCCAGTTATGAGTCTCTGAGTCCATGTAGGGCAGGAGCCCCAGATAAACTGTCCTCTCTCTAATGGACCTCTATTGTCCTGAGAGGAAGAAATTCCAGAACCAAACCGTATCTTTGCAGAAAAATATCTGACACAACATAACATAACCAGTATGTGAACACTTGTTATTACAGTTTAATTATAGATCAGCTGTGTCCAAAATCCTGAATGAACCAAATAATCTTCTATCATTATTAATTAATTTTCCCCTAATTTGTTATTATTGCTAATTAATATTCAACTGATCCCCCCTTGTTACTTATCATCTACTTTGTTCCCTTTAAGTGATCATTAATACTGGTTCCCTGTTAAAGTTTGAAGGCTGATTCCCATGTATATATGTAACATGTAAATAATTGTTAATAAGTGAATTTCTGTGCACACTTAATATATCAAACAAATGTGTATAGATGGTTCAAATAATAGGTGAATATTAGTGAATAAATGAATATTTATGGTCACACTGGTCCAACATAGTCATTGAACAGTCATTAGTAAGCTTGAGTACTTAAAATGGATACACTTCAAATAAACTACCCTTGATTTCCATTTTCTCATTATCATTGTCCTGATTTTGATATAAACAATTATGTCACTGGAATGTCATATATGACATAAGATGTTCACTGGCTCTATCCCCTTATATAATAAGCGCTAGTCTTCTTGTTTGGTATCGCTCAATACAATTTTTGGTGACACTCCAAATGGTGTCACATAGATCCTCTTCTATCATGTTTACATCATTATCATTATCTTCTACATTTCCTTCATCGTTTTGGAAACATTCTAATCCCTGCTCTACATAAAGTTCAACCCCTTTGGGTACAGATAATTCTCCTATTCTATTGGACAATTCTATGTCCTTCTATAGATTTACTGTATTTACTTGATCCCATATACATCAAACATTGCCTCAACATAAGGGTATTGACCATGCATCGTCACTTGGGCTCACTGTTGACAATTGATTTCTTTCATATTGTTGTCTTTCCTGTTCTTGTTTTTTTAGTGTAACTCCTCAATCTCTTGTTCACAGATTCCCCAATTATATTCAATATTTATTATATACAATGTATCTTGATGACTTTTAGCACACATATAACAATTTTGTTTGTATCAGACTTCCAGTAAATACCACCCATGTATACCTATTGTTTGCTTATAAAACCACTCTTTTGATTTTACCACAATTTGTTTTTCAATGCGTTCAAATCCATACTGTTTAAGTATTCTTGTTATTGAGAAGTTATTATTATTTTCAATTTTGTCATCATTTTGAGTCGAATCTATTTCCTCAGTAACCAGATCTGGATCTATTTTGTCATATTGAAGGACTATACCACGTTGGTCCTTGGTCACACAAGAGACTTCTACATTTGGTTTTAAGTCTAGTATTATTTCTAACTCTACATGCGGAAACCTCTTTTTACTTCTATATATATACATACTACTACCTGATCCCATTGATCTCTTAATTCTACTGTTATACACCAGTACATTGGTTCTTGCCGAATATCTATTGTACATTGAACTTGTCCCCGGGTTACTAAGTTATACTTTTGGGTATAGCTACCTAGCATCTCGCTACCTATCATGACAGTAAGAATAATTTGTTGTTCGTCTGCATAGTTAACACTTTGAATATATAATTGAATATATATTTGAACATATAAGAAAACTTGATTTTCTGACCTTTTGCCCTTGCATGTTTAACTATTCCCGAATATCTCATTGCTGGCCTTTCCTGCAACACGTTCATGCTTTCTCTAGTATTACCACTTGATTCCTGGCTGGTCCAGGTCTACTCTGTTGTTGTGGTTACACTCTTCCTCTGGATCCGTCCCTGGGTCTGTGGAATTTGCCAAAGCCCTCAGAGGATCAATAGCAGGCTCACCAGCCTCGGCATCATCATGTCTTTTACTCCTGTCCGAGCCGGTTCTGGTCCCGTGATGGTCGTTCAGTGCCGGGTACACATGCTCCCAGCTCCTTCTTGTGCTCCTTCCTCGTCTTTGGTTGAGCATCTTTTCTGCAGTGGTTGAGGTGGTACCATGTGGAACTCCCTTCCACCTCGATGACGGTTGGTGTCGCATTGGTGACTTTGAATGGTCCTTCTCTCCTGGGCTCGTTCCAGTTTCTCCTGAACCCCTCAGGTACAACTGGTCATCTGGCTCCACCCCCCTTGGTGGTCGTCCTCCAGCTCTGGAACTCTGTCTTTCTCCTGGTAAAATATGAGCTTGTGTATGGAAGTTAGTTGTCTTATATACTTTTTCAATTCTATTTCTAATTGTTCTAATGGGGGTCCCTTGTGGGGCCCTCAAAGTGTAGGTGAGAGCATGGGTCGACCCTCAAGCATTTCATGCGGGATTAGATGCATCATTCTGTTAGCTTGCATGCGATAACTCATTAGTGTTAGTGGTAGTGCATCTACCCAATTCAATTTTCACATGCAGAAATGTTGTTAATTTTTGTCTTGAATGTCCCATTCACTCTTTCCACTATTCCTTGTGACTGGGAATGGTAAACACCTAATCGCTGTTTGATGCGTAACTGCTGCACCACACTATTCACAGTTTTCTGAATGAAAGCTGATCCATTGTCTGAGCTAATTTCTAATTGAATTCCAAACCTTGGCATGATTTTTCTAGTCAAAAACTTCATTACAGTAGTCACACTTTTATCTTTTGATGGGACTGTTTCTACCCATCTGCTGAATCTGTCAATGACTACTAGCATGTACCTTTTACCATATACACTTTTGATCATATCAACATAGTCCAAGACCTGATGTCTAAATGGTCCCTCAGGTGTGGGAATGTGTCCCACTGGAGTAATGATTGTTTTTCTTACGTTGTTTCTGCATCGTTACTTCACAATCATTGAGCTGATTATCAATCATTGTTTACAAGTATGGTGACCAAAAATCTTGTTTTCTGATAAAAACCATGTTTTCTGATTTTAAAACCTTCATTACCTCCCCCCTTGCGCCATGGTCAAAACCATGCGCATCTTTAATGAGCAAATTTAACAGCCAGGTAGGTGCAACAAAATGTTCATGTGCACCACATCATGCACCTCTATCAATGTGTGATTATGATTGTCCAACACCTTGCTTGAGGCTAACTTAGCTAAATAGTTACCTTCTTCCTGTATCCCTCCTAAGGTGCTATGTCCTTTAACCTTAACTACAGCCAATCTAGTAGAAAGGGAAATTGCAGCCAGTAAATCCTAAACTAAAATTTTGATATGATATGGGTTTACCATCAACCGCTTTTAAACCACGCTGTTACCAAATTTAAATCATGCACTATACCGAAAACAAAACGCAAATCCTTATACACCTTAAGGGTTTAAAAAAATTGACATATCCTAGTTATTGCCACCATTTCCACTGCTTAAGCCGCAATCTATCCTATCCTCCACCTTTCAACCCAAATGGTTTCTCCTTTGATGGTTTCATCTTCTCGTCACTCTATGATCAAGTGAGTCAGTGCTCAGTGACTTGGCCAAGTAATTGTGACTGTGCCTGCCTTAGGTTGTCCCCAGGTTTCAAGGTGGGATCTTACCCGTCATAGGCTAACCAGCCTTCCCTACTGGCCTGTTACAGGATACCGTGTATGGGGATAAATCCCTTCTGATTCTTATGTTCAGTCCATAGGATAGGTGACCGTGGAGGAATAGAGACAGATATCTATGACAGCTATCAATGCAGTCATGTGTATATGTAATGGAGACTCCACACGGCGTTAACGCTGTAATTATGACGCGGTGGTGGACGAAGCTAACAAATAAAGATTTTCAACATAGCATAACAGCATTAGGTGTTGGCGTTTGCAAGGTAAACCCAAGACTTCCTGATGTCAATAAACAATCTAGCTTGTGCATTAGATCCCTTCCCAGCAGATTGCTGAAGTACTTTTCAGTGATCACTTTAACCAGGTTATTGCTCAAAAGGATGTTACCAACCTACATTGTTACTGAATAAAATGTACCTTGTAACTTTCACTCAAAGGTAAATAGTCTCATAAATAGGAGAAATGGCATAAAATTGTACAATACGGTAAGTATTGTTCTAAAACTCCACTGAGTTAACAGTAGTTCATTCCCACAAGCTGTAAAATTATTTGCAAGTTGGCCACTGGGGGTAACAACTATCAAACCCACACACACATGGAAGCATGTGTGCAGAAAACTTCCTGGACTACAACATGCAGTGCAGGTTTCTAGCAGTAGGGGAGCTGTTGTCTCCACTTGCTTTAACTCCATTCACATCACAGACACTTTTGTTGGCATGTTCAGACGACATTTGTCTGACCAAAGCAATTTGACAATTTAACAAAGAAAACACACAAAAACAAAAACAAAATTAAATCTATTTCAACAAAACACATGGAAAGCAAGATATGGCTCGCCATGACAACAGTGCGGGACTTATACCACGCAGTCCACTCTCCCCCTCTGGGGACACACCTACCGGTAGACTCTGGCAACCCAGAACAAACTTTCTTTTAACTGTTTCAACACCACACTATGGAGGTAAACTAAGCAACCTACAGATGGACTTGTTTTATTGTTACACACACAACACTGTGTATCAGGTTATGACTCTACCACACTCCCATATCGTCGCTTGAGGCGGGCTTCTGTCTCAGTTTGGTGATAGAGAAGTCCCTAGACCCTAACGGCCCCCAGCGCTGGTTGACCCCTGGACTACTGTGGACGAGTGGTAGAGGAGATAACTTCTGATTTAAATGAAACTATCAGATAGGGCCGTATTATGCCCATCAACCATCTTATGCACAAAGACTCATGAGGGGGTACCAGGGGTTCGGGGCTTCATGTGACGTAACTGCGCTGTTGGTCTGCTATTTGTCCTATAAAGCACCAAAACACTTACACACAGTTCTAAAACAAACACACAGAGAAAGCAAATTAACAGAAGACACAAAAACAAATAACAAACACTAATACATAATTGATCTCTACATGTGTACTTTCTATGTCCCAACATATCCTTAAACGTTCTAATGATCACAGCGCTTTCTTTATTTATATTTTATTCTAACCCCTCTAAGTCCTGTAATCCCCATGGGACATACTGAGCTGGTTGTCTCTTTACCACTTTGCACTGTAAGGCGACCTTGTGCGTCTTAAAAGGCACCTTCAAATAAAATGTATCATTATTATTATTATTATTATTATTATTACCATTACTATTATTACTATTACTATTATTATTATCAGTATCAATATCATCATCACCACTGCTATTATAGGGTAAACTCCTGCATAACTCTTTATTGCCCCTCTCTCTCTTCTTCTTCCTTATCTAAGTACTTCTTGCAGCTCTAGTGCTGCTCTGCTTTATTGTCCTCTTCTCTCTCTCAGATCTCCTGAGTTCTCCTACTAGGGGGCTCTGTCCTGACTTACTGTCTCTAAAATTGACGGCCATGTGCTGGGTGATGGAACCCTAACCACACATGGACACTTCCCATAGGTTGTTGTTTTTACAGAATGAGTTACCTGTTGGAACCACATGTCTCTGCTTGCCCATGGGTCGGAGACCTGTAATACTGAAGAGTCAAACCCATATGCCTTCAATCTAGCATCTCGTTGTAGTATTGCATGCAAGTTTTCAACCTTCTCAGTCTGTGTCCAGCTGTTGTCCAGCAGATTATAGTCAGTCATCGTGCTCTCAGTCTGAGTCATATTAAGTTGGTTCTGAGTAGTCTTAGGTCTTAGTGGATCTTGTGTGTTGGACATAATGATGTTTTCAAATGTCTCATTACCATTATTCTTTATTTCAGTAGTGAGTTTCAGTGCTACACTTGGAGACTCTGTGGATGTCATAGATGTAGTAAGTAATTTCTGAATTGTACCTATAGGTCTCTGTAAATATCACAAATGTCGTCATTGCTCTGTCAATGTCCTCTGTCAATGTCCTCTGTCACATCCTCTCTTTTCTTCCCACTCATAACACAGCTGTAGAGAATCTTATCTCCACAGTTTTGCTTACAAGGGTCCTAGTTGCAGTAGTTGTAGATTCAGAAACTGTCCTTGTTGTAGTTATTGGTCTCACATCCCCTGTAGGAGTTGATGTGCTAATACTACCTGTAAGTAGTAGATGCTATCTCTTCACCTTCCACTAAAAGTGGTGTTGCTATGGCGATCGGCTGTCTAATAACTGCCTGGGTTGTAGCATCACCTAAATCTGTTACAAGCATTACTTTATGAATCGACGACGAAATGCACATGAAACGTTTGAGATGTTTCTTTGGACAGGAACCCCCCTTCCGTGGAGGTCCCCTCCTTCGCTTAAGGTTCTCGTGCAAATGTAAATAAAGGAAAAGAATAAAACAAAGATTTAATGTCTATTTGAACAACTTGCTTCATATTACTAACAAGTTGACGCTTAAGAATAATCAATCAGCTTTTACACAAAAACACTTTTTTATCGCAGTAATGACATCTGTTGACATAGATATTGATGAATTTAAAAGTCTAGATAATAAAATTCATGATTAAGTAATGTTTCCTAGTATGTTTTTTTTAATTTTTTTTATCCCTACTAACCATTTCTAATACTCATTTTTCTCTCTCCCCCTTTTAATTAATTTATTTTCTTTCCTTTTTTGTTAACCTTGTAATTTCTTATAATTTTAAAAGTCTCAATAATATGATTCATGATCAAGTAATGACCACCAATAAACAGAATTATTGTACTAGGCTTCAGTCTGCCTTCTCTCCCCTTTCAGCTCCAAGAGTGCAGTAGGGGCGTGACCACGCGTCTGTGTAACTTGTAGCTCCTCCTTAAACCCACACATGCGCAGTTCACTTGTTAACGTGACTTCAGAGAGAGCAGTTTGTCTTCTGAATCAGAGGGGGAAACCTGGCGGCCCCCCGGCTAGAGAATTATTTGCAACGCCCCTGCGAGTCTTTCCCTAGACTTCCACCAGCAGTTTCTTAATCTAAACAGTTTCACAACTTCAAGAAATAATAAGACTTCTTTCTACAATATTTACATAAGGAGTCGTCACTCCCACAATTAGACCACTTGTCTTTAATAATACTTTAGAGCTCAATTTACAAATAAGTAACTTCATTCATTCATCTTTACACTCACGCATGTATTAATATTTATAACCGCTGTTTATTCTACTTTTTTCTTTACAGTCTCTCACATCTCCGTCGCTATAAGCACTTGTATAGAACAAACATAGACTAAAATTAACTTTAGGCCTAATGATCCACATTAATTTTCTTACACGCCAAATGACAGTTTGGCCAACGCCTTTTTTCCTTGTCCCTTTTAACAGGGAGAGGTCATCGCCTTTTTTTTCTCTTTGTTCTTTCTCCACAGACAAACCACATTTACTTCACAGTAACACAGAACAGACACACAAACAGACACAGAACATTGAACACAACACTTATTTTGAAGCTTCTTAATTTTCCCTATCCAACTTTTGGTTTTTTATTCAGTTTTTTTTTTCTTTGTTATTTTCAGGCTTCACTTACCCGGCCGGGCTTTTTTCACTTTATCATCTTATTATCTCTCATTGACAGTTTACCATTTTGCGTTCCTGCATGAAAGTTCTCCAACGACTTACTTTACTTTTAGCGCTGTCACAGTCACCGGCACGTTACTTTGGAAGCGTGCGTCTTTCATTCGTCACAAATGCACCGCAGCGCACATTCTCATCTCAGTTTTCACATTTGCCTTGAGCTGGGCCGAAATTCACATACACAACTATGCTCAAGGCTTCTTTCTCACTCAATTATCTTCTTTTCACTTTTTCACATTTGCCTTGGGCCGGGCCGGAATTAGCACTCATCAATCTGTACCCAAGGCTTCTTTCTCACTCAACTAGCTCACTCAAAACATGTGTCTTTTACATCTCCTTTTACTCCTCACACAAATTTGATCGGTCATTGGTGTTTTTAATCAAGACTGCACATGCCGTTTACAACCAAATGACGTTCCTATTCTTCTGACGAGTGTTCATTTTTCATTCATTCTTCCCCGGTTCACTCTCTTTTGCTGTCAATGGGTTTTTTCTCGAATCCCGCACACACTAAACTGTCTCCCATTGACGTTCTCAATCGCTGAAGCTATTGTTTCACTCTTTTTATTTGTATTTTTTATTTCTAAACGTTTTTGTTACTTCTAGTTTCATTTGTTACTTTAATTAATTTTTGTTTCTCCTATATTTTTAGTAAATTTATAACGGAGCTCTCTCATTCATCATCCACCAGCCTATTCTTCTCCGCAGAGACTCTTTTTAGTTGCGGACCCACCGCATGACAGAAAACAACTGGACACAGTATAAAAACCAGAAGTTAGGTGAACGTGAACTCACCTATTTTTGTGCGCACTTCTTCTGGGTTTAAACTGCATCGAGTTGGTCTCTGGTCAACGATTTTGCGCATTCAGCCAATCCTGTTCGTGACGCCAATAATGTAGTATATTCTTCTCGGCTGCCAGAATACTGGTTTGTGGATGATGAAATGATGGAGGTCCGCTCCCAAAAGTGTCTGAGTAAATAACTTTTTATTTAACAGAGAACACAAGCGGGATGACATTCTATGCATCTGAATGGTGGCCGAATCTTCTCCCAATCTGAGTCCGAATCCCCCAAAGGGGTCCGAAACTCTCGATCCTCTCTAATGCACACACTTCTTATAGGCCTCTCTAAGCCATACCATGCGTGACAGTCCTGCAAGCTGAAACAACATACCTAGACTGTCTAACTTTTACAACACAACAACTTCCTATCGTAAACCACATACGGAAACACTTTCTGAGGTCTTCAAGGCATCTTGTTGTTTCAGCAGCCTGGGGTCATCAGGGCATCTTGCTGACCCTGAGCAGGCCCTCAGGATTACCCCTAATAGCTTACTAGGAGACACAGGAATGTTCTCCCATGACACAGCAGTATTCTACATATAAAGAATGAGTGAAATACAATGAATAAAAGAAAGAAGTAGAATATCCTGTAAATGTATATCAGAAAATACACTACAATGGCTTATAGTCAAATAATAGAAATTCAAAAGTTATTAAATAATGGTCAGATAGGAGAGGATTATGTGGAAAAACTATTAAATGTTCAATATCCATGCCATATGATAGAACAAGGTCAAGAGTGTGATTAAAACAATGGGTTGGTTTATTTACACTCTGACAGAAGCCAATTGAGTCTATTAATGAGGTAAATGCGTTACTAAGGCTGTCATTTGTAACATCCACATGGACCTTAAAATCACCTACAATAATTACTTTATCTGATTTAAGAACTAAACTTGATAGAAACTCTGAGAATTCAGATATAAAATCAGAGTACGGTCCAGGAGCGCGGTACACTATAACAAATAGGACTGGCTGCAGTGTTTTCCAGTTTGGGTGAGAAAGACTAAGAACAATGCTTTCAAATGAATTATAATTTAGTTTTGGTTTAGGGTCCATTAAAACCCTTGAATCATATATAGCTGCTACTCCACCTCCTCGGCCTGTGCCTCGGGGAATGTGAGTATTAATATGACTGGGGGGGGTGGATTCATTTAGGCTAACATAATCCTCATGGGACAACCAGGTCTCAGTAAGACAAAGCAAATCAATATCATAATCTGATATTAATTAATTCACTAAAACAGCTTTGGATGACAGAGACCTGATATTTAACAGTCCACATTTCATTATTTTATTTTGTGCTACTGAGGAGTTGGTTTTAATTTTTATTAGGTTTTCATGGTTAACTCCTCTTGTTTTTATTTCTTTAAATAATGTAGCCGGTCGGGGGACAGACACAGTCTCTATGGGGTGGTGGGTGGGGGACTGTACTAGAGGAAGCGCAGAGAAGTGTGTTAAACAGCAACTCTGCTTCCTGGTCCCAACTCTGGACTGTCAGGTTTTAGAAATAAACTGCATCATATTCCTGGATAAGAGAGCCGCTCCATCCAACGTGGGATGGATGCCGTCCCTCCTAATCAAACCAGGTTTTCCCCAAAAAGGCTGCCAATTATCTATGAAGCCCACATGGTTTGCTGGACACCACCTGGACAGCCAGCGGTGGAAGGACGCCATGCGGCTATACATGACGTCACTGGTCACATTGGGCAGGGGTCCAGAGAAAACTACGGTGTCCGACATTGTTTTGGCGTATCTACACACCGACTCCACATTAATTTTAGTGACCTCCGATTGGCGTAATCGGGAGTCATTACCGCCGACGTGAATAACAATCTTATGATATTTACGTTTGTCTTTAGTCAGCAGTTTTAAATAGGATTCAACGTCGCCCGCTCTGGCCCCAGGGATACATTTGACTATGGCCGCTGGCTTCGCTAACTTCACGTTTCTGACTATAGAAGAGCCAATAACCAGAGTCTGCTCCTCAGCGGGTGCGTCGCTGAGTGGGGAAAACGTATTAGAAACGTGAATGGGCTGGTGGTGAGCCGTGGGCTTCAGTAGTTTGCCGCTACGCTTCCCCCGGACAGTCACCCACTCTCCGTGGCTTCCCGGCTGCTCGGGGTCTACCGGGGGACGGCTAACTAGGGCTACCTCCGGCCGGCCCGCACAGACTACCGGAGACGGTGTGGTGCGGTACCGTGCCTCCAAGTCACTAATCCTCACCTCCAGCGCAGTAAATAAACTACATTTAATACAGGTACCATTATCACTAAAAGAGGTGGAGGAGTAACTGAACATTTGGCACACTGAGCAGGACAGAGGAGCAGAGGAAGAGGGAGAAGCCATCGCTAACTGCTAATGCTTAATGTAACTAGCGTGTGAAGACTTTAAAATAGCGAAAAGTCGCTAAAAGAAAGAAGTAGCTCCGAGTGATCCGGTGGAACTAGTCTACGTTTAAATGTTTAAGCGGGTAAATAACCGCTGTAACGAGTAAAACAAATGTATATTTAGCGTTCACCGACAGCTACAACACCAAACAGTGTACACAGAGCAGGAAGTAGACCGGAAATGAGTCAATGCTTACCGCAACAGCGACACCTGCAGAGTATTGCCTAGTAGTTGGATTGTTTCTATGGTGGAGGATACTATGGTAGAGGATTTGAACAGGCATTCCACGTCTCTGTGTGTGTTTGACGTGAGGAAATACAAACTTGCAGTTTGCGATTTCTCCCAGGCATAGCAAGTCTAGTCATTATACTTGTAGATAGCTAACTGTCGCTGAGGGTTCTTAGGCCCAGACTAAACCATGGGTTGTGCCAAACGGCCAGGGTGTTTACCGCCTAGCGAGCCAGCACTCACCTGGTCATGCTGGCTAGGGCACAATTACAACGTTCCAAAATGTACACGCCCGGGGCACATATGTCCCACACAAGGTGCTTAGGAGCTTCCTGAGGCCGGTATCTCATGTCTAAAACCGCTGTTTAATCTGTAACCCGTGTCTTATATCTGTAGTTTTGAGAATCCCTGTGGGTGACGGGGGACCGAAAGTCCCATCGTCACCGTGGGTTTCTGTGACTGGCTTTTATGTGGTTCCCTTGCCCTCCTGAATACACCAGGAGTGGGGTAGAATTCCCGTATCCAGTAGTTGGACCTTGTGTACTATTATGGCTTTAATCCAGGGAGCATTTAACAGAAAAATAGATAGGGCTTACCAGAGGTGGCTTTCGTAAGGGTCAATGACGGAGAAGAATCTGAGAGGTAGTCCAAAAATTCAAAAAGGATTTATTAAAAACGTACATATATGGTCTATATATGGTCTATTCTAAGTATAAAACGATTTGTCTGCAAACTAAAAAGCATGTGCCCAAAAAGCACAGGGGAGCCCCTAGGAATCGACCTTGAATTCTCTTTTTGCTCCTCTTTTTATACACTTGTTTAAAAAAAAGATATGTGTGTGAGTGTGTATCCGTGTGTATGTATGTGCGTGTGTATGTGTGGTGGCCTCTTGTTGGCCTTTGGTTCCCTGAACATGCAGAGGTGAAGGTCTGTGTCGGGTGAAGGGGGTGTGGCTTGGCACCGGTCGCGGGGGCCGACGCAGCTGTGGGTGGTGAGGGTAATGAAGGAATGTGTATATATATGCTCGGGTATGTTGTGCTCCGCCCCACAGTGAGACCGGGTCCAGGCCCGGTGCAGTAAGGCGTCATCCGAGACGTGAAGCAGGGAAGCCCAGACTTCCCTCTCCCCAGCCACTTCGTCCAGCTCTTCCCGGAGGATCCCGAGGCATTCCCAGGCCAGCCGAGAGACATAGTCTCTCCAGCGTGTCCTGGGTCTTCCTCGGGGTCTCCTACCAGTGGGACGTGCCCTGAACACCTCCCCAGGGAGGCGTCTGTGAGGCATCCTAACTAGATGCCCGAGCCACCTCATCTGGCTTCTCTCAATGTGGAGGAGTAGCGGGTCTACTCCGAGCTCCTCCCGGCTGACCGAGCTTCTCACCCTATCTCTAAGGGAGAGCCCAGCCACCCTGCGGAGGAAGCTCATTTCGGCCGCTTGCACCCATGATCTTGTTCTTTCGGTCACTACCCAAAGCTCATGACCATAGGTGAGGGCAGGAACGAAGATCGACTGGTAAATCGGCTTCTTCTTCACCACGACGGATCCGTGCAGAGTCCGCATTACTGCAGACGCCGCTCCGATCCGCTCTCGATCTCCCGCTCCAGCCTCCCCTCACTCGTGAACAAGACCCTGAGGTACTTGAACTCCTCCACTTGGGGCAGGATCTCATCCCCGACCCAGAGAGTGCACTCCTTTCCGGTTGAGGACCATGGACTCAGATTTGGAGGTGCTGATTCTCATCCCGGCCGCTTTACACTCGGCTGTGAACCGGTCCAGTGAGAGTTGGAGGTCACGGTCTGATGAAGCCAACAGGACCACATCATCCGCAAAAAGCAGTGACCCAATCCTGAGGTCACCAAACCGGTCCCCCTCAACTCCCTGGCTGTGCCTAGAAACCCTGTCCATAAAAATTATGAACAGGATCGGTGACAAAGGGCAGCCCTGGCGGAGTCCAACCCTCACTGGAAACAAGTCCGACTTATTACCGGCAATGCAGACCAAGCTCTGACACCGGTCATACAGGGAACGGACAGCCCATATCAGGGGGTCCGATACCTTGTACTCCCGGAGAACCCCCCACAGGACTCCCCGAGGGACACGGTCAAATGCCTTCTCCAAGTCCACAAAACACAGGTGGACTGGTTGGGCAAACTCCCATGCACCCTCAAGGATCCTGCAGAGGGTGTAGAGCTGGTCCACTGTTCCACGACCTGGACGAAAACCACATTGCTCCTCCTGAATCCGAGGTTCGACTATCCGACAGACCCTCCTTTCCAGCACCCCCGAATAGACCTTACCAGGAAGGCTGAGGAGTGTGATCCCACTATAGTTGGAACACACCCTCCGGTCCCCCTTCTTAAAAAGAGGGACCACCACCCCAGTCTGCCAATCCAGAGGCACTGCCCCCGATGTCCACGTGATGCTGCAGAGTCGTGTCAACCATGACAGCCCCACAACATCCAGGGCCTTAAGGAACTCCGGACGGACCTCATCCACCCACGGGGCCCTGCCACCGAGGAGCTTTTTTACCACCTCGGCGACCTCAGCCCCAGAGATAGGAGAGCCCACACCCAAGTCCCCAGGCCCTGCTTCCTTACCGGAAGGCGTGTCGGTGGGATTGAGGAGGTCTTTGAAGTATTCCTTCCACCGATCCACAACGTCCCTAGTTCTCCATGGCCTCACCAAACTCCTCCCATGTCCGGGTTTTTGCCTCAGCAACCACCGCAGCTGCACTCCGCTTGGCCTGCCGGTACCTGCCTGCTGCCTCCGGAGTCCCACAGGCCAAAAAGGTCCTAGGACTCCTTCAGTTTGATGGCATTTGCCATCACGGTAGGCACCGACCACCTTGCGGCCACAGCTCCGGTCGGCCGCCTTAACAATGGGGGTGCGGAACATGGCCCACTCGGACTCAATGTCCCCCGCCTCCCCAGGTACATTGTCAAAGCTCTCCCGGAGGTGGGAGTTGAAGCTCTCTCTGACAGGAGACTCTGCTAGATGTTCCCAGCAGACCCTCACAATATGTTTGGGTCTGCCAGGTCTGACCGGCATCCTCCCCCTCCTACGTAGCCATCTCAGGCTAGTTGAGCTAGATCAGTTGACAGCTCCGCCCCTCTCTTCGCCCGAGTGTCCAAGACATGCGGCCGCAAGTCCGACAACACGACTACAAAGTCAATCATCGAACTGCGGCCTAGTGTGTCCTGGTGCCAAGTGCACATATGGACACCCTTATGCTTGAACATGGTGTTTGTTATGGACAATCTGTGGCAAGCACAGAAGTCCAATAACAAAACACCACTCAGGTTCAGATCGGGGGGGCCGTTCCTCCCAATCACACCCCTCCAGGTCTCACTGTTGCTGCCAACGTGAGCGTTGAAGTCCCCCAGCAGAACGAATCCCCAGAGGGAGCACTTTCCAGCACCCCCTCCAAGGAGTCCAAAAAGGGTGGATACTCTGTTTACTGTTACTACTGTTTGGACCATAGGCACAAACAACAGTCAGGATCCGTCCCCCCCACCCGAAGGAGGGAGGGAGGCTACCCTCTCGTCTACCGGGATGAACTCCAACATACAGGCACCAAGCCGGGGGGCAATAAGTATTGCCACCCCTGCCTGGCGCCTCTCACCAGTGGCAACTCCAGAGTGGAAGAGAGTCCAACCCCTCTCAAGAAGACTGGTTCCAGAGCCCTTGCTATGCGTCGAGCCTGAGCACCAGCTCAGGCTCCTTCCCCACCAGAGAGGTGACGTTCCACGTCCCTAGAGCTAGCTTCTGCAGCTGAGGATCGGACCGCCAAGGTCCCCACCTTCGGCCGCTGCCCAGCTCACATTGCACCCGACCCCTTTGGCCCCTCCTGCTGGTGGTGAGTCTGCAGGTCTCTTCGGGCTGTGCCCGGCCGGGCCCCATGGGTACAGGCCCGGCCACCAGGCGCTCGCCACCAAGCCCCACCCCCAGGAGCTGTAGGAGGTGCATGCATCAAATAACTACATTGTTAGAGAATGTGGTGGGGACCGCAGGTTGCATAAGAAGAAGTGAGTATGTTTTCAGACAACGCACCAACTTATTGGCAGTGTCCAAGTCCTCTTCACTCTCAGGATTTTGGCTACTGGCATGTTTCTGCGAGAGTAAGGAGATATAGCAGGAGTTTCCCAGCCCTCGCTAAGCTGTTTAATGCCTGGCGGCAGTCGTTGCCGGTATCAACATTTTACGCATGATACGACGATACGATATCAACCAATTTCAACCAAAAAGACAGCCTTTACCTGGAAAGGGCAGAGTTATGGTTGAAATTCCCCAAATGTTTTTCAGGCCATGGTTGAAGAATACTAGGCAATCTCTCCCGGTTACAGTATTTATTGATGATGTGTACTGAACAATGGTGTCAGAAGAACACCATTGTAACAGGTAACTGTTCTACATACATTGATTCAGGACCGAGTGTCTACCATTGACCTTTGGTTCAGGGCTATTAGGTTATGTACTAGTTGATATGAAGCGTCTGGTTTTGGTATGGCCATGATGTGAGTATTTGTTATGGAGGTCTCCAATTTTGTTAGTACTAGGGTTTTTCCAATTTGTCAATAGTTGTGCCTATTTCTCCATAGCTGTTGTCGTGGAAAATGACATTTAACAAACTAAGAGAGGGATCAGAAAACTGTTGAATGAAAGACTTTTATTAGAACTTTGAACAAGTAATACAAAAGTCTAAGCCGTTCTGCAGAAGAGCTGCTATTCTTTGCTCAGGCTACACCTTATATCCTCCACCCTGAGGATCCATTTTCTATACGTTGTCATATCATCCTCTGTGAAATGTACACATATGTTCTGTACATTGCTGTAGTTTACCTTTCGCCTCTGAAATCTACACATACATTCTGTACGTGGCGGTAATTTACCTCTCGCCTCTGTGGAATGTATATATATGTTATTTTGTTTAAGATTGGTCCTGAGAGTGGAACAATATTGGTGGCACAAAACCTCTAAGAATTATATATAGGTGAGTCATCCTTGGGTGATTGTGTTTTTTCCACACTTATTTCATTCATATAGCATGCATATAGGCAAGATACTGATTATACTTTCTTAAATAAATTTTCTTAAGTAAATTTCTCCCATACTGTCCGGGTGGATGGGAAGCTGTCCGCTTGTCTCGGGATGTCCCACCTTTAATAGTGTGTGTGGTGTGAGGGGGGCGTGGTTTAGCGCACTAGGCACTAAGTGTCGGCCAGAGTACGCGGAAGCGAAATAAACAGACTCTTGCCGTGACCTACCTGGTTTATTACCCCCTCCGAACCCTGAGTAGTAGCAGCACTGCTACAGTGGTGCCTGAACAGGGACTTTTTGGGGGGGGGAAATGATGGAGGCAGGAGTGGAGTTGCTGCTCGTCCAAGCGCTGCAGATGATGCAGGCCACCCAGGAGAGACGATCACAGGGCGCTGGACCCGGCCTCACTGTAGGGGCAGAGCAATACAACATGAGTACATACAGTATAAACCCTTGACATCGTACATTCGGTACCACTCTCTGAGATCGCCTTTTGAAACATGGACAGCACCGCTACGGCCCCGACAACAGCAACCGCCGATACTTGGCCATTTAACGTAAGCACTACTGAGTTCTTACGCTTTTATTTCGCTCTACTGTGCTGGATTTATTATTGTACCTATGGTAGATGGTACGATCCCTTTAGGATAATAGCTATATCGGTCACTATTACTAGACACGTATGTAAAATATTGGGGCCACTAGACTTATGCCTTAATTTGTATGTTACATACCTACTAGGTCGTGGAACATCGTCTGATCGATTGTTACTTAGGACCCGGAGCTTCATGGTCTCACCCTGGTTAGTGGGCCAGATATGGCAGATGTATATTGAATTATCCCCAACATTTGACCCAGGGTCATTACGCGTTAACTGCCTAGCCATAATGGCTTTAAACGATGGTGCTGTAGTACTGGCACTCCGGATCTTGCCGCTTCTGGAACGTCCCAGAGGTGGGGACATATTCTGTGTTTTGCTATGGGGAATTGGATGGGGAACTATAGGATGGGCTGTATGGGAAGGAATGCTCACTCAGTATGAACAGATTCTGTACCTTGTGGCATGTGAACCATTCTTACAATGGTGCGACCCACCCCACCCTAGAGACCCCGGACCCCCGAGATATGATGACACCTACCCTGACCCTGAGTCTTGCGACATAGAGATGGTTAGCAGGCGTGCCGCTGTCCGTTTTACCGCGAATCCACCCGCTTGCGAGCTGCCCACTTATGCAGCAGCCGCTTTTGATTTCGAGGACTCACAGTTGTACGAATAGTTACAAATACTCCCTCACCCCCGCTTCCCTTGGCTATTTTCGCAATATTATGCACTATATATTTACTGGAAATTTTTCATTACAGGGTGAAGCTGAGTGTTATTTGTGCAAGGCCAACCCTTACCAAGTCTCTTATTTATGGGACATTACTGGACGAATAGTCTGCTGTAACTGTCACGATAACTTCTCCGGGTTCTACACGGGCCACGGAATTTTTACTGTTAAGGGAGCACCCCCGGCATTGGCTATGTCGGTCCTCCACCACTTGCTTACAAATCATTCCATATCCTGGCGCAATACCATGTGCCCCCCAGAATCCTGTGTCCCATCTGGCATGCGCCAATACTCGAATGGACAGTATTACCAAGTTTTTCCCGAAGTATGGCTACGACCAGAAAGCATGGGCACGAGTGTCGTACGACTGGGCAACGGCACCTATTTTGCGATACACGCCGCTGTCACCGGTGCCACACCGTTCCCTGATGTCGAGGTTGCTACGGAGATCCCGGACCAGGAACCGGGCTCGCCGTCCCCTCCGCCCGACTGGTACCAGGCCCTGTGTGATATTCTGGGACCAGGCGAACTTGATGTTAGCCCTGCGCCCCCGGCACCGAACCCTGCGGACGAACTTGCACGCCTCAGGGCATCATTGGCCCTGTTGCTGACAGCACAAGGTGCGCCGGTGCCTGCACCTCCCCGAACTCCAGACCCCAGCACCGAAGTGGGGGACGATGTACCGAATCATCCTTCAGCCTGTTTGCTGACGGTCCATTCTCCACATCATGAACTTGATTACGATTACAGCCCGGTCTTCAGCCCCATAAGTCCGGCCACACCACCTTGCTCACCTTAGCCTGCGAGTTCGCCCATACCCGACCAACAATCCACGTCTCCAGTAATGACCCCTGCTCCCCCTGACAGACAGTGGCTACCACCATTGACGCCATTTTTTGACACGACCGGATTCCTCCTGATGGACGCCTGGGAGGCTCCTCCTGCGATACCTCCTCCTTATGGGCGGTATTCATCCAGTCTCTAATGATATAAGGCAGATGGGATTCCCTTACAAGGTTCATTGGGAACCTCTCGACCGAGACGGCCGCACTTACTAGCACTCCAGCTCAGCCTACTTTTTTATCGCAACTTATTATAACGTTTTCTCGCCACCCTTACCCCATGTCTCATCCTGGAATCACCTTCGATGAACTGGTGGCATGGCTAACCGACTTGACCCAGCCTCTCCTTTACCCTCCCACAGACTTTCACCCCCCTCCCGATGGAGTACTCCCTGACCTGAATCCCCCTCTCAGTAGGGTAGTCCACGGTCCCGCAACGCCACCTTCACTGTCTCCACCGCCCATACTGTGGACACCGGCTGTTTCGTTCCCTAGGCCGCCACACCATCCCCAACCAATCGCCGGCGGCAGCCTGGATATCGGGTTCCACGTTACGCCAGCCCCACTGGTGCTGCCCCCGACAGCACCACCGGCAACTGATCTACCAAGCTTCCCGGCCCCAGAACTAAGTGGCGTGTACTGTGACCATCTGCGTCCTATGTGGCGCTGCTGCGGTTGTGGATGGGCGCATTGGACTACATACGCAGGATTACGGCGTCACCAAAGTGAATCGGGCTGCGGATGGGATTCGGCGTCTCTCCATCGACATCGTCGCCTGGGGTTCGGCTGGGAGATGGCTGCACCACCAAGAAGGTCTCCTCGCCGTCGCCGCATACCGCCCCGGTTCTACCCTGCACCGGCTGTCGTCCCTTCTATCTCAGATGATTCCCTGGATTCCCTGGTTCCTCCGGATGCCTACAGCAACCCCCTAACTCCCCTTCAAAGCCCTGAATCCCCTGACCCCCTCGATGGTTTCCAGCCTTCCACCCCTGCCACTGATTCCGCTCCGGCATCTCCTGATTTCGATGGGCTTTACCGCTGAAGGATTGTTTTGTGGACTCCTCTGATATCAAGGAGGGGGTGTCAAGTAAGGTTGATTCATCGGGGTCCAGAAAACCACTGAGACATGGGACATTGAGGATGTTTTTACGAATTGATTATCTTTTTCTATACTACTTTACAGTATCATGCTTCTCTTATGGGCATTAGCCTTTTTATTACTACTTTAATAATTGTACTCTTCTTAAGGGCATTAGCCTTTGTTGTATTGTCTTCGGCAGCATTTAATGTTGTCCTTTGTATTAAACCTTATAGTAATTTTTAGGTTGTACCATGTGTTGTTAGCCACATGATGTACCTTATACAATTGGAGGAACTACTTTATGATACTAAGCACAGTACTGCATATGATAGTACAAACCTGTTGACTTGTGTATACGAAGCCAAACCTATGGGCAAGGGAACACTGTTAACCATGGGTTCATGGGCTCACCATCCAGGTCTGGTGTGACTTACAGGTCCCGGGGGACTTTTCCTACTTTTGTAAATGTTATTCTACATTACGCAAACTATATGTTAATCAAGAAACAAAAGTATGTTAGTACATATGTACTAACATACTTTTGTTTCTTGATTAACATATAGTTTGCGTAATGTAGAATAACATACTTTTGTTTTTGAGGCTGTAACATGTAATATGACTGTGTAGAAAGAGGGTTGTCAGTGACCTAGATAGGCCTTGGGAGGTTATTCAAGTTCATATGAAAACCCAGTAGAGTTACAGGTCCTAGAGACTTTCTCCTTCTTTTCGAAATATACAAAATGTTCCAATATATTTTGTCTCTTGATGTATAATTTGAATCATTAACATGTGACATGGCCAGGTAATGAGGGGTTGACCATGGGCCTTGAGAGGTACATACAAAAAGCACTAGGTTAGTGCCAAGATGGTAGTGCCAAAACTGCCTGCGAAGTCAGCAGAATAGCAGCTGGGCCCACACCTTATTGGTTGAGATCTACCAAATGTTGGGCAACAGCCATATCTCTCCCTATAAAACAGGCAACAAAAGACAAGAATATCGAGAAATCCTGGCCACGGGGACTCCATCGAGGACGTCTACCACACTTTGGGGGACCAAGGACAAAGCCCCAGGACTTAGAAAAAATATCAGGACTAAGACACTTAGAAGAAAAATCAAGAAGAAAAAACTTTCGAGATGGAAAAACTTTTACACAGACTCCGCGGCATTGGAATATAAGCTTTGTCTGCCTATCCACCGAAGGGTGATTTCTCCCATAGCCCTGCGGGGCTATGAAGGCTACCGGTCGCGGATCCAACAAATAGGCAATTTCGGCCAGAATCAGGATTTATAACATTTTTGGACAAAAATATTAGGATCAGTTTTCTTTCTCATTCCGCCGCGCTTGGCGCGGCCGCCACAGGGAACAGAACCATGCCCAGAATAGTTAGACAGGATCGCAACATGTGTAATCATTTCTTTTGTTCATTTTTCTGAGCTCTTAATGAGAGTCTCTTATTAATCATTCTGTACGGTTCTATACTGATTTTTGTCGATAGCTTTTTACGCGTTTTGCATTGCTCCAAATTGTATTCAAGCTGAATAAATCTTAACGTCATTTTTTCATCGACCAATTCCTTCTCAAGACGTTATTCAATAAGACACGGTAGGGGAGGGAGTGAGCATCGTGGATCTAAGAGGTTACTTAGTCCATAGTAAAGAAACATATCCCGAGAGTTAGATATATCCAAACTCTTAAACAAATCCCAGCAAACTTCCAAGTGCAAAGGGTCCCAGAGGAGAGCTATCAGACAGACGCGCTTGGCAGCTACGGCCCTGACTAGGGTTATGCTCAGGGGTAGAGCGCCGAGGCAAGCGGGGTAGGCGTCTGGTAATAGGGTAGTTAGGGGCTGGATGAATCTCCTCACCGACCTGTTAAAAAACCGTTACTGGACAACAGGTTTCACTGTAAGCCGCCTCTTACGGGGTTGGCTTGGTTGACGGATCTAACAGCGTTCATTATCTCGGTGTACAGGGGCTTGATTTTGAATAGGCGGTCGTAGTCAGCTGTGATTTTCTTTTGGTTGTTGACTTCATCTTCCTCTGGGTTGCTCAAGTGCAACGACCACATGATCAAAGTGATCCCGTGTCATGCTGTCTGCAGGGAACCGGAAATTATAAGGCCATTCATTCCAGTAGTTCCCCCTTTCATGAACAGAAACCAGGCACAAGAATAACAAAATGGCCAGGAAGATATAAAAATCTCCTACTCAGGTGAGTAGGTGTCACCAGGTGATTTCCAAATAAATGTCAGGTCAGAAAGGTCAGGGCTTTCCTAAGAAATGCCATACCTGACTGCAATCTCTTTGTAGCATTAGCATTTATGTTATCAATAATTGTGCAGACAACAGTAACACTGAAGAAGAGCTGAAAAAGTTGAAGGGGAGACCATAACACAGTGGCAGGGCTCTACAGTGCGAGTATTTCACTCGCATTTGCCCCTAAAAATAGATATGTGCGAACCGGAAAAATAAATTATGAGCACAGTGTGCAAGTAAAAATTACAATCTACTGTAATCATTTTTTCCCCCTGCTGCTAATCGTTCAAAAAGTCCTACATTCCACAAGCCACAACGTGCAAAACACAGAACAGTTTTCTGTGATGATGCAGCCACCAGGGTCAAGTGAGAGAAAGTTGAACAACACTGGGAAAAAGTATTGGTACGATAGGTTATATTAACGTGCAGACATCGCTAAAAATGAAGCCCATTAATTTTGATTTTCAGCGAAAAAGACGAGGAGAAAGAGGAATCCGGCGAGGGGGATTGGCATGATTCAACTAACAAGGCTTCTTTGCAAGGTTTACCTGAGACAGCTAACGTTAACATGGCGACTAGTAACGACGGGGCGCCTGAGAACAACGTTAGCGATGCTACCGTGACCCCAGCTGTCACTTCAACATCCACTGGAGCCGGCGGAGGGAGAACATATAGATTTAATGCAAATTGGCTCAAAATGTTCCCATGTTCTGCAACTATTGTAGAGGGCAGAAACAGGTGGGAAACTCGTCGTTCGTGTCAGGAAACCCACATCTGAAAAGAGATACATATATAACATAACCTCTCGCGGTGGCATATCCAGTGCAGAGATCTGTACCTGTTGAGACAGGAGAAACCATCGGGCACGGTGTCAGCAGCCTTGAGGAGGCAAGTGCTGCTGTCTGTTGTGCTGTTCTTTGAGGAATTAGGCCCCCGACACAGGATCGCTTTTAACTCACTTTATTTGTTTAGCTTTAGGTTTATTATCTATGAAGCAAATGGAGAGGTATTGTATAGGTCAAGCGTGGAGCGACCCTTAGCCGGATATCTCTCCAGATACGTGGCTTAGGGTTTCTGCCTTCCCCCCGCTTGTGTGGTTTGGTAGTACCTGGGCAGGCGTGGCCTCTATGACGCATAATATGCTCTGATTGGCTAGTGTTGAGCACCCGCCCCCAGTGTATTATGTGTGCTGCCATCTGGTGACCAGGTGCAGTTAATACAGCTTATATATTTGTTTCTATTCTATTCTTATATATTTGTTTCTATATTTGTTCCTTGGTCATCACTGATGACCATACTACAAATTACTAGTGCAATGTATCATATAAGGTCTAAAAATGGTGAGTATAAATTCAAGCGAAAAGAAAAAACCCCACGGATTGGTTACCGTGGGTCAACATCAACATCACCAACCGACTTAGTTCGGGAAAACCCCCCACTATACAGGAGGAAAACCTGTCGCATCTCTAAAGTGGACGGCATTCACCTTGGTGTGTCTCAAAGAATGCATGGGCCGTAGCCAACAAACAGTAGACAAATTATCATCACATCATACAATCAATGTCATACCGTCATCACAGTATCTTGAGGACACAAAGGCGCAGTAATAAAGGCTGAATATTCATCACAAGAAATCCCAAATACAAATACTTATATGCATGAATAACCAAAATCGAATACCTCCAGGTATAAGGAACAGTAAACCTATATAGAACTAAAAAAACGCCCTGTAGACATGCATGCAATGGCTCAGGTGGTCTCCATACATGCAGGGTTCCCAAACATCAGTGTTATCACCCGTATTACCCGTACACCCGTACACCACGAATTTAATGTCCATCTTGCCATCCATAGGCAAGGCTCACACGACAAGGTTACTAGCATGAACCCATGTGTGCCTCGCCCGTGGACCCACTCAACTCGGCCGTACCAGTAGTCAGAACATATTCCAGTAGGATCAAAGAAATTCATCAGTCTCATTATTATTAAAGCAATCATGGGAAAACAGCATAACACATCCGAACTTAAACAATGCATTGTAATGCCAAACATGACCCACAACGGTACGTTTAATAATTCATCATTCAAGTAAATCAGATGCAATGTCCTCCTAGACACAGGTGTCGAACTCCAGGAAATCAGGTACCACTCTATGTACCCCAGCCTGATCAGGTCAGGGCACTCCACTGTCCCCTGAACACTCTCAGGTACACCTGGTCACCTGTCTCCACCCTGGTTGGTGGTTCGTCCTTCGGCTCTGAAACTCTGTTTCTCAGAAATGTTGTTAATTTCTTGAATGTCCCATTCACTCTTTCTACCATTCCTAGTGACTGAGAATGAAACCTAACCGCTGTTTGATGCGTAACTGCTGCACCACCCGGCGTTGACGCTGTATTTTTGACACGGCGGTGGACAAAGCTAACAAGTAAAGATATTAAACACTGCATAACAGCATTAGGCGTTGGCGTTTGCAAGGTAATCCCAAGTCTTCCTAATGTCAATAAACTATGTAGCATGTGCATTAGATCCTTTCCCAACAGATTGCTGAAGTATTTCCCAATGATTACTTTAACCAGGTCATTGCAAATGTTCAAAGAACATTTGCCTGACTTAAGCCAATTCGACAATTAAACAAATAAAACAAAAAAACTAAAACTAAAACAAAAACAAAAAAATCAAAATCAAAATGCAATCTATTTCAACAAAACACATGGAAAGCAAGATGTGGTTGTTTCCAAAGGCCGAACTCTACGCCCAGCGAGCAGATGGCGTTTAGATTTTACGACTAAGATAACCTCAAGGTCCCAGGTCATGGGAGAGAGCTCTTAACATAAACAATTAACACTTAGGGATGTCTGTTTGTCTCCTTTAATTTACGCCTTTAGCCTTTAGGTTTATCTATGTCTCTAAGTTGTAAGAGGACACCTCTGTGTTCCTCTCCTAGAGCAGACGCATTCTTTATAAGGATGAGTGAATATGATGAACAAAAGAAATGAGGAAAACAACCTGTAAATGTATAACAGAAAATAAACTACATATTCCCCCCTTGAAAATACACTACATATTCCCCCCTCGTGACTTTGAAGAAGTCACGTAAAACTAACACAAAGTTAAGCATGTTGCATTCATTCTTCCCCCTCGTATTGTCCTTTAAATATTGATGATAATAACATAAAATATATATATATGACAGTGATTCTAGGTCCTAGTTTATCAAGCTTTTTGGAACCACTAATTTTGTCTTCTAGCGTTACCTTTGAATCTTATGCCCACATTTACTCTTAGACTAGGTAAACTTATTCAATTGTTCTAATAAGGCCAAATTCATGAGCTAGTCTCGCCCCACCGGAAGAGCTCTTCCCAGTTACCCTTTCAGCAGCTGAAGAGAGGTCTGTCCAGGTCGGGTTACCATCATCCAGTCGAAAACCACCTCTAGGAGATGAAAAAAGAGTATCATGACGGTGTCCTAATCTAGAGAAGTTCTCACCCACCAGCCAATCAGGATGAGGCACTTCTCTGCAATCCAATCACTGTCAATGCACAACAAATCATCATTACAGAGTGTTAACAACTGTCAACATCAATCACTTGTAAATAAATCAATCATTAAAAGAATCAAAAAGAAAATAGAAAATATAGAGCATAAAAACACATCACATTCAGATAAGACTGTCAGCCATGTTGCCTCCTAGTATGAAACTTATGATCAACTGCTGGTAACAGGAAGCAATGTTCCTGCTGTTCATTTCGTGTTTGCAGTCAATTTCAATGTCCAGATATGAGTCTCTGAGTCCATTTAGGGCAGGAGCCCAAGATCAACTGTCCTCTCTCTAATGGACCCCCCTCCATTTGTCCTGAGGGGTAGAGAGACCAGAACCAACCAGTATCTTTGCAGAAAAACATCTAACACAATATAACAAACAATATGTAGACAGTTGTTTCTATTATGTAATTATAGATCAGGCGTGTCCAAATCCTAAATGAACTAAATGAACTTATATCGTTACTAATCTAAGTAGTTCAAACCATATGTGAAAGTTATATCAAAACAAACGTGCATACAAAGGTGAGTCAAACAATAGGTGAATATGGTGAATGAAGTGAAAATTGAATATATATGTAGTCACACATAGTCATTGAATAGTCATTGAATAGTTTTGAGTACTTAAAATGGGTATACCTCAAATAAACCAACCTCAATTTCCTCATTGTCATCGTCCAAGTCATCTCTAATTATCAATGGCACCTGTGTGTGTGTGTCCCACGTAAAAACACTCCGGCCCATCTAAGAATCATAGCCTTAGCAACGGTCAGCAGTATTGAGCAAAAACAAAACATCGTACATAAAGACAAGACAATTGACACCACATTATGGAGGTAAACTGAGCAACCTACAAATGGACTTGTTTAATTGTTACACCCCAACACTGCGTATCAGGTTTTGACATAATAACTACCGCGCTCCCACAGGGTCCTTTTAGGGCGGGTCCCTCTACCTCATTTGGTGAGGGGGGAATTTCCCTGAACTCTAACAGTCCCCAGCGCTGGTTGACCCCTGGACTTCTGTGGACGAGCGGTAGAGCGGTTCTTATTTAAATGAATAGTATCCAACTTAAATGAGCTGTTGGTCTGCTAATTGTCTCACAAAACACTAAAACACTGTTACCCACATTTATAAAACAAATACACAAAAAAATAAATCAACAGGAAACAAAACAAATAACAGACATAAATACATAGTTGACCTCTACATATGCATTTTCTATGTCCCAACAGATCTTTAACCGTTCTAATGTTCGCAGCGCTTTCTTTATTATGTTTCATTATGTCTATTATTATTATTATTACTATTATTATTATCATTAACATCATTATTATTATATCACCACTACTATTATAGGGTAAACCCCTGCATAACTCTGTATTGCCTCCCTCCTTTGTTAGATCTCCTTATCTAAAGTACTTCTTGCAGCTCTAGTGCTGCCCTGCTTTATCTCTGCTCTTCTGCGGACAAGGCCCCCTTCTTCTCTCTGCTCTCTGTCCCTCTCTCTCTTGACCACATTTCTCTCTTTCCCTTCTTTCACTTTCTCTAACTTTTCTTACACTTTCTCTAACTTTTCTTACACTTTCTCTAACTTTTCTTACACTTTCTCTTCTTCTATCCTTCTGTCTACTTCCCTCTGTCTTTCTAAATAAATCCTTCTGTTTTAAGAATCACCACTTACTGTCACCATCCCATTTTGCCATGTCCAACTTTCCTTTCCTTCTTTGTTAACCTTGTAATTTCTTATCATTAATAGACACAAAAAGAGATGTTCAAGATATTTCTTTGGAAAGGAGCCCCCCGGCCATGGAGGTCCCCTCCTTCGCTTAAGGTTCTTGTGCAAATATAAATAAAGGAAAAGAATAAAACAGAGAGTTAATGTCAATTTGAACACCTTGCTTCATATTACTGACAAGTTGACGCTTAAGAATAATCAATCAGCTTTTACACAAAAACACTTTTTTATCGCAGTAATGACATCTGTTAACATAGTTATTTATGAATTTAAAAGTCTAGATAATAACATATATAATTACGTAATGACCACCAATAAACCGAATTATTGTACTGGGCTTCATTCTGCCTTCTCCCCCTTGCAGCTCCAAGAGTGCAAGTAACTTCATTCACGCTTATTTAGCACACTCACGCAACGTAATGGCGTCTATAACCGTCATACTACTTCGTTACAGTCCCTCACATGTCCGTCGCTAGGCATTTGCAAAGAACAGACAGACTAAAATTAACCTTAGGCCTAATGAACCACATTAATTTTCTTGCTCGCCAAGTAATGGACTGGCCAACGCCATTTCCCTTTGTCCCCCGAGGGAATTCTTCAGGGGCAGTCGTCGGGGGAGGGGTAGGGGGAAGGTTGGGTTTTAGTCGGGGTGGGGGTAGGAGTGGTCGGGGAGTCTTGGCCAGTGGGGGGGTGTACTGCGTAAACTCCCAATATGGCTTACAGGGATTTGTAACTTATCAGGTCCTGTAAACTCCCAAGAGATCTTGTCTATGCTCCCGGTGTGTGATATTAGCACACTTTATATCTTCCTAGTTAATACTGTGTATATGACCATCTATCTACTGGCACTGTTTAGTGAATATCTATGAGTTAGAGTGAAAGATAAGTTTACTCTCTTTCTCCCGTCTCTTAGCCGCACGTGGGGCCATAAAACTGATTCCTGACCCAGGAATGTGACCATCCTCCACTCCTCTTAGTGGAGAACAAAAGCTCATAAAACAGCCCCCACGTGGTGGGATTCATTCGGCCCTTTGGACAACCACATGTTGCAGAAAAAACGAAGATATACCGTAACAAAGCAAGCTTTAGCACATGCAGGGTTAGTCGCACAAAAGGTATTATGATTCATGCAAGTTAGCTTAGCTCTTTGAGGATGGAAATATTGCCAGCAATATGTTCCCAATCGGCCTCCTCACGCCACTGGTTTCCCAGGTTTCTACACATCCGATTTCAACACAGTATCATACTGGGCCGCAAACCCTTAACCAAATTAATAAGAGAATACCAGGGACTCAAACCTCCGGCTAAATTAATAAGAAAATACCAGGGACTCAAACCTCCGGCTAAATCAATAAGAAAATACCAGGGACTCAAACCTCTGGCTAAATTAATAATACAATACTGGCCATTTGCTTCTTCTATATAGTCGTACAATGACGACAAAATATCATTTAACTAATTCCCAATCAGAGTTATCAGCGCCTGTTCATCTTCACGTCGGGTTAAATGTAACGACTATGGACCGGAATAACAGGGCTTTACAACAACACACGCTAGCCACCTCTGTCACATAATATCTCTATATCTAATGCAGATTCAGTCAGGTTCTGCTTACCTGGTTTAATGGCCGGCCTGTGACAGAGATGGCGAAACGTGCGCTACCACGAGGCCCCGCTTCTTCCGGTCCATGGCCTCTCCTCTGCATCACATCAAGGTCACCAAATTGTTGTGCTGTTCTTTGAGGAAGAAGGCCCCCGACACAGGATCGCTTTTAACTCACTTTATTTGTTTAGCTTTAGGTCTATTATCTATGAAGCAAATGGAGAGGTATTGTATAGGTCACGCGTGGAGCGACCCTTAGCCGGATATCTCTCCTACGTGGCTTAGGGTTTCTGCCTTCCCCCCGCTTGTGTGGTTTGGTAGTACCTGGGCAGGCGTGGCCTCTATGATATGCTCTGATTGGCTAGTGTTGAGCACCCGCCCCCAGTGTATTATGTGTGCTGCCATCTGGTGGCCAGGTGCAGTTAATACAGCTTATATATTTGTTTCTATTCCCTAGTGGCTATGTGTGGATATTACAGCCTGTTGATACATATACTATTATTTATTCTTAACATGTCTGAGGAGAAGACGAGGCAGCTGAAAATAAAGATAAACATTGCATACTTCATTGCGAAAGAAGAAGCTTTCGTCAAATTTGGGCCGCTTATCAGACTCCACCACAAAAATGGAGTTAACATTAATCCCACATACGACAATGATATAAGATGTGCGGAGATGGTCGGTCAAATTGCTGTCATAATGAGACAGAGCCTGTCGGCGAAGCTGATAGCCATGAAGTATTTAGCTGTTCTAATAGACAGAGACACTGATATATCCAACACCGAATGCGAGTTTGTCTATGTTCGCTTGTTGGAGGATGGGAAGCCAGTCAATCTCCTAGTCGGACACACTCCCATGCCATTGGTAAGTGGTTTCTCTTTATAGGCTTTATTCTTGTGTAAAGTTTAATCATTATTTGTAATGGAGATAGAATTTAGTTTGTCAGAAAGACTTTTGTATAATTGTTTTTTGTGTTGTCATTTGAGGTGTTTTGGATTGCCACCAAAGCCGCATTTCGTGCTCTTTGCCCAGAGGAGGATGGAGGGTGGATGAAGAAGTGCATCTCCTTCGGGGCAGATGGCGCCTCCGTGAACATGGGCCACTGTGGGGGAGTGATTGCCCACCTGCAAAGAGAGGCAGAGAGGCATAAAATCCCAATCTGCTGTATGCCACATAGGTTTGTAACTAATGAAAACGTTTCTCTATGATTTAGTTTTATTTGCTAGCAGATAATGTTAAACAATATTGTGTGTGTGTGTGTGTGTATGTGTGTGTGCGTACGCTAAGTGCTGGAATGGAAAATACTTACCACAGAATTATTGTTTTCTGTTGGCACAAGAGAGAGGGGGAGAGAGAGATTGTGAATTGTTGCCTGCCTGAGTGCATATTTGTGACTCTTTTTAGTAATTGAATATTTTTCTTTCTTAATGCCTACTATGTAGATGTCACTTGCCTTGTCCCAAGAATTTCACTGTTCAGAATGATCGTGTTATACTGTGCATTTGATAAATAAAACACTTTCACAGGCTAGAGCTGGCAATACTGACCATTCAAAAGAAAGAGCCAAAGGTGTCTTGTGTATGATCTTCTGCATCTGATATGGAAGATGTATCACTTCAGCGGAAAATCCAAACAAGAGCTCTATGGTCTCGGGCAAGAGCTCAGTGTGGATATTTGCACACCGTCTAGCGTTGAGGGAACTCACTGGATCCCCCATGTTCACAGAGCCCTCAAAGTGTTCCTGCGGCATGGACAAGACATGGACCTTGCCACTGACGAAGGCCAGTACTCCATTGTTCTGCAGCACATGGAGCACCTGGCCATAGCATCAACAACAGCGGAAGTTCAAGGGCGGGCAAAGAAGGTCAGTTTTACACAGTAAATTTAATACCACTAGTTTTAAAAAATAGGTTCAAGACTCAAATTAACTTTCAGAATCAAGTAATTGACAGCTGGCTAAAGAATAACATTTTAACTAACACTTTTATTTTGTATTTATTTACTCACTACTTAACAGATAAAGTGGGAAATGGAGAATGCACTCCTTTGTGTATTCTGCCATTTTCTCTCAGACATGTTTGAGGAGCTATCCTCACTAAGCCTCACACTGCAAAGGAATTACCTGATCCTCCCCCAAGCCACGTCAGAGTTGAGGAAGACAGTGACCAGACTGGAAGCACTTAAGTTTAGGGTAAAGGCAGGAGGCATGCTAGAGAAGATCCAGACCATGCTTGCTCAGCAGAAGGGTGATGAGAGGAGATTCCAGGTGTGTTAAGAAGAGAGTTTGTTAGGATGTAAGAGAAATCTTTGATTAAGACAGATTCTCAGTGTGAGAATCAATGTATTCATTGCACAATAGAACAATTTGAGGATAAGAAATGCAGTGGAGAAGTCTTAAAAAAAACAATGTATGGGAGATGTGGAGGGTTTATGTGGAGTGTGTGTTGTTGATGGCTGGTTTACAGCCTCACCTGGCCTGAGTCGGACTAATTGGACTCTGGCTGGGTGGGGCTGCACACCTGTGGTGCATGAGCAATCATGGCACCCAGGATAAACCAGCCATCAACACACACACTCGAGGAGGAGCACCGTCATGACTGGATGTACTATCAGCTCGGCGAATACCAACTGGCCTTCAACTCAATAAACACCTTTGAATAACATCTACCCGTGTCCTGTGTCGGAGGGCCCCGAAAGAAAGCCACTTAGGTGGCGTGTGGCCGGACGTTACCCTGCCACACTGGCGCCCAATGTGGGGCTCCTCCGACCAGGACGGGACACGGAAGGGCTGTCCAAGCTACACTGGAGCCACCAGCCGCGGCGAGGACAGCCACCCCAGCACCAGCTCCCCCTGAACGGCAGCGACGGCCAGCGGAGGAGCGGGGAGGCAGCGCAGCGACCGCCACCGGCAACCGTCTGCCGCTAGCCTCCCCCGGATCCAGCCTGGAGCAGCCCAGGCCAGCCGCCCCTCTGCCAGGGGACCAGGAGCCCAAGGCCCCATGCTCCAGGAGGAGATGGGAGGGATCGTGCCTCGTCGCCCTGGTGGAGGGGGGTGGCTCAAAGACTGTTCCAGGCCCTCTGAGAAGCTACCTCCGCGGCCCAGCTGTCGGGCCTCCTCCGAGCCCATCCAGCCAGCCCCTGCAGCCAGCTAGCCCCGAGACACCTCCGCCAGCCGGAGCAGCAGCCCCAGGCCTCCGGTCTCCGGGACGGAGGGGGAGGGTGGGGTGGGCGTGTGACCCTGGGGAGGTGTGGAGGTAGTGGGGTTTGGGGGGCTGTGTTTATTTTTTGTTTAGGTATGGCAACCCTGAAAAGAGTCCAGGTTTTTTGTAGGTATGGTAACCCTGTTCAGAGTCCGGTATGTGTTTTTTTTTTTTGTTTGTTTGCTTGGATGGGGGATGGGGGGGGGGGAGTAGGCGAGGCTGGGGATTCTCCCTGGCCTCAATCTGGTGTTGGGGATATGTGGAGGGTTTATGTGGAGTGTGTGTTGTTGATGGCTGGTTTACAGCCTCACCTGGCCTGAGTCGGACTAATTGGACTCTGGCTGGGTGGGGCTGCACACCTGTGGTGCATGAGCAATCATGGCACCCAGGATAAACCAGCCATCAACACACACACTTGAGGAGGAGCACCGTCATGACTGGATGTACTATCAGCTCGGCGAATACCAACTGGCCTTCAACTCAATAAACACCTTTGAATAACATCTACCCGTGTCCTGTGTCGGAGGGCCCCGAAAGAAAGCCACTTAGGTGGCGTGTGGCCGGACGTTACCCCGCCACAGGAGACAAATGGCCAGACATTTCATTGTGTTTGCTGTGTGTGTGTTATTTCTGTTAAAGAGAATAACACTGAAGGGGAATCTGACAGGCTTCACGGACCTCACCAATCCCCAGCTGAAGCAGCACATGGAGGCGGCCATCAACATCAGCGTGGATGATCTCAAAGCCAGGTTTGGTGGTTTGCTGAAGGATGAGGGTGTCTAGACCCCAGTGGAGTCTTTCAGAGTGCTAAACACATGGCCAGAAGACCAGGCCAGCCTTCTCACCTTTGGTGATGATGGTGTGGCAGACCTGGTGAGTACGGTGTTCATTTTAGGACATCCTCAGATATCAGACTCAGGTGTCAGACATCAGACGAAAAAGCATCAGGTCTCAGGCGAAAAGGCATCAGAGTAAGCCAAAAGTCGTCAGGTCTGAGAAAAACCTCTGTCATCGTCAGACAAAAATGCATCACATTTAAGGAAAACAGCCTCCTACCAAAAGTATTCAGTCTCAGAAACACCTCCGTCAAGTTTATGAAATACCAAATCAGGTCTCAGACCTAACAGTTTCAGAAAAACATATTGTAAGGTGAAACGTTATCAAACCAAACGGCCTCAAACAAATCACCCTCACACAAAACACTGTCAAAAAACGGACTCATCTTTATAAAAAAACCTTTATCAGAACAAACGGCATCAGACAAAACGGCATCAGAACAAACGGCATCAGACAAAACGGCATCTCAAGGCGTTTCAAGGAGCCTCTAGAGAGACAAGAATTTATTTGACACTGCATTGCCATATGAGACTGGAGGGTGTATGTGGAGTGTGTGCTGTTGATGGCTGGTTTACAGCCTCACCTGGCCTGAGTCAGACTGATTGGACTCTGGCTGGGTGGGGCTGCACACCTGTGGTGCAGAGCAATCATGGCACCCAGGATAAACCAGCCATCAACACACACACTCGAGGAGGAGCCACAGTCATGACAGTTTGTACCATCAGCTCGGCGAATACCATCTGCCTTAATCTCCATTAAACATCTTGAACTACCATCTACCCGTGTCCTGTGTTGGAGGGCCCCAAAGGAAGCCACTTCGGTGGCGTGCGTAAGGAGGAACACTGCCACTGAGACAATGAATGTTATGTTTGCATATTTGCAAACTCACTTGCTCTTTTCAATCATGCAGATCGGGGTGCAACATGGCTGTGATCCAGGACGAGTGGCAGGGGCTGAAAATCCTGGTCAGCCACAATTTCAAGGACAAGTCCTACAGTGGCCTGTGGGAGACCACGTTGACAAAGGACCCATACAGGCACGATTACAAGGTAGGCCAACAGTACTGAGTGGTTATGTATGGTATCCTTCTATGGTTGGTTTTGATAGGTTGACCTCTAAGCGTGCCAGACGGCCAACATACAAAAGCAGCTGGACAACTCTTATTCTTTGCGTCTAGTAGGCATGGGCTAATGTGTGATTTTGGTGGTATGTGCTATTGCACAGATGTGTTTCCCTTAGTACAAACACACACACACGCGCATTATACATATGTATGAATAAATTGTTAATAAACTCTGTTACTTTAACATTTTTCACTGTGCTCCTAAATTTCTTTGTGTGCTCCTATTTTTTTTTCATTTAGGAGCACATGTGCTCCTTGGGAAAGAAGTTAGTGTAGAGCCCTGAGTGGTGTCGAATGTGGGGACAGGGACCTTAGCGGGCATGAAAATGATTGGGTCTGGCTGTTTATCCATCTACCCTTTATTATGCAACCTATCTTCTTCCTCCTCCTCCTCTCACTCTTGCAGGCCCAACTTGGGCTTGCTTGGGTGGATTTATTAACTTCGAGTAGGCACTGTTTTTTCCTTTGGCTTGTGGCCTTTGCGTAGATGGGCTCGAGTCAGATGAAGACTGGTTGTGGGAGGAAGGCAGAACTGTGTTGACTGGACTGCAGCTGACGGGTGTAGATTCCAGCCCAGGCTATGGCTGGGGCAGTAGAACAGAGCAACGGCATGTGGAGGGGCCTGGTTGTGGCTGAGGAAGCAGAGGCTTTGGCTGGGGCAGTAGAACAGAGCAACGGCGTGTGGAGGGGCCTCGTTGTGGCTGAGGATGTGGAAGCTGAGGAATCTGAGGTCCACTGGAGGTTGATGGCTCATCCCCTTTATCATCCTCACTGGATACAAGATGGAGAGAGAAAAAAGGAGAGAGAAAAAATCAGGACCCTTATTTTTGAAACTCAGACTCAAAACAGAACACACACACAAAGATATACATGCACATATACAGGTATATACACAAACATACATACATACACAAACATACATACACAAACAAATATAATATACATATATACAATATAGATAGCACACACACACAGTATTCTAACTAATACTAATGTTACCGATTGGAAATACAAGGTTATAGATAAATTGATAGTTGTACAGTAGCACACTCCTACAGTAGTAGGAGTTGTTGTGATGTTCTTTGAGGAAGAAGGCCGCCGACACAGGATCGCTTTTAACTCACTTTATTTGTTTAGCTTTAGGTATATTATCTATGAAGCAAAAGGAGGGGTATTGTATAGTTCACGCGTGGAGCGACTCTTAGCCGGATATCTAACAGATACACGGCCTCTAGAGTTTCTGCTCTCCCCCCGGTGCTCGTGCCCTCGATAGTACCTGGGCAGGCGTGGCCTCTATGACGCATAATATGCTCTGATTGGCTAGTGTTGAGCGCCCGCCCCCTGTGTATTATGTGTGCTGCCATCTGGTGGCCAGGTGCAGTTAATACAGCTTATATATTTGTTCCTGTTCCCTTGTGGCTATGTGAGGATATTACAGTCTGTTGATACATATGCTGTTATTTATTCGTCACAGAGTAGTAGTTCATAGGCTAAATGATTTATCGAGGGGATATTTAGTTACAGACACTTAGTCAATATGTAAAAAAACAATTCGACTACATACTCTTCTGTAGGGACGAGAACATGGTGGTCATCATAGTAGCCCGGGTCTCATTCAGCCAGAAGAAGATCCTCGTCCAAAGTCCAAATCAAAAGGAATACAAGCACTTGCACTATCTTCAGTGATAATTGCAAATGCCTCCTCAAATGTGAAATACTTCTTTGGGTGATTCTTTGCCATTTTCACCACCAAAAACCAAGTTAAAAAAAAGTAAAAGCAAAACAAAATGCCCAGCGAACATTCAAAGCCAAACTTGTTTTCATGCGCTGTGTGTGATCCTGAGCGACAACAAAGACCCCCTCCCCGAGTTACACGTGCCAATATCTCACAAACCCATTGGTCGGTAATGATGTATGATGCCTTTATCGAAAGGTAAGGACCAATAGAATGAATCAGAACAAACCAATGAAATTGAGCCCTACCTATACAAGATGGCGATAAACAACATGTGGTCTTATGGTCTGAAGGCGATGACCTCGGCCCAATTCCCAACCAGTCCCTACCCGTCCCAAAATTCAACCTGCCAAAGTCAGCCTCAAAATTCAATGTACGAAATTCAGTGTTAACATCCGGGGACCCAAGGAAGAGCAATCAATCCTAGATGCTAGATCGCGGTCAAGCAAGGAGAGCGAGTGGGCGACGTCACTTGTTGGATACCTGACAGCATCAAGCCGGACCGCGCACCCCCCCCCCCACGCACCGGTCGGGCGGACCTATAACCGGCGGGGGTGTCTCAAAAAGGAGGACAAATACGCGTCCGGCTTGATGCTGCGCCGGACGCCGGACAGGGCATCGAAAAACCGGACAGTCTCTGGCCACCCTATTGCTGCTATTGCCGTTGGACATGGCTAAAATATCAAGTAAATCTGCTTTGCCCTCCCGCGTGACTGCTCATTTCCACCGAGGACGTGAGCGTTGCGTGAGCGTTGTGTGAGCGTTGCGTTACGGCTGCGTCGCGGTCACCGCTGCTGATCGCTGCCACTCTAGTCAATGAAAGCATTTCCACCGGGCGCGCTGCGGAACGTCTCAGCAGCGTCCCAGGAGCGGCACGCCGCAGCCGCAACGCTATCTTTACGTAACGTTCTATTTTTGACACGAGCCGCTGCTGAACCGCGTCAATTTAAACAGAGCAGACCGACCGGGCAGGAAGTTAAATAGTAAAAGCCATGGAGCATCCAGTCAATTTTCAAAATAAAAACACCCTCCCAATCGAACACGGCCACAAATCATTGTTGTTTATAACTGACTGTGTCTATAGGCTACAGCACAACAAATTAGGACATAACAACAATAAACAACACTAAACACAATTAAACCAGACAAAAAAGTAAACATACCAACTCATGGTAGAAGCACATAAATCTAGGAAAAACGACCAAATCAACAGCAAATCAACTTCTGACAGACAAAGCAACTGCAAGTCAACTTCGGAAAGGCAAAGTAACCTTTTATTTGTTTGTTCTATTTTGACATCCACAAATGATCGCGTGGTGTCCTGATTCTCGCATGGTCTTGTAGTTCTCGCGTGATCCCGCGAATCCAGCCGCCTCGCAGCGCTACGCTGCCGTAATGCGTCCGGTGGAAATTGACGCAGGGCAGAGGACGCAGCCGTTCCGCGACGCAGCCGTAACGCGACGCTCACGTCCCCGGTGGAAATCCGATGTGAGAGTCAGGTATCCAACGAGTGACGTCGCCCACTCACTCTCCTTGCTTGACCGCAATCTAGCATATATATAGTTTGTGTAGATGACATGTCAGGGAAAAAGGTAGCTATTTCTGTGCATGTGCACATATAGAGTTATGAAAAACATAACTCATTTTGTTACATGCTTATTCATTTGTTTGTTTCATGTAGCTAACAATGGGTTATGATATCCTAAAAGTTGAGAATATAAATCGTTCTAGGGGTGTATGACATGACTGCTTTCTCATATGTTTAAATGCCTTACAATGTGTTTACATTTACAAACAGGGTTTTGCCCGTATACGGGCAGTCTCGGGTTGTTAAACCGTTTACTACAATTAATAGTCATCAATAGCCATCTAATACTATTCAACGCGGAGGAAGCATTCATTGACAGGCTATCGCGGTTAGCGGTGGCTAAAGCTTAGCTTAGCATTCATTAAAATGGACACCGAGGTGGTTTAATGTTACTAGTGTGGCTAATCCAAAACAACGCATGGATAGAACAGAAAAGCAGCACATTAACATTCCTAGCGTGGCTGATCCACAACTAATGTTTAGAAAGCCAGTGCCTTCGCGAAAACAAGCAGGCGCCATCTTTCACGACCAGTCGAGCGACGAATGCCGTGCAACGTAATGAGCCGGAAGAGGCGCACACATGAGATGTCAATGAATCAGAAGGTGTGCAATCTAGTAGAAGGTGTGCGACGTGCGAACAGTGCGTGTGCATAGAGAAGAGAAGAAAATAGTTTGTGTTTGTGCTTTTCCCGGCTGCATTCGTCGCTCGACTGGTCGTGACTGTTTTCCAAAGATGGCGCCCGCTTGTTTTCGTGAAGGCACTGGCTTTCTAAACTTTCTTTTTAATAAACTGTCTGTACAATTCCAAAGTTCTCAATGCTTTGTTTTACATGTAGGGACCCTCATTATGCTACCGTGGAAGTGTGGTGCGATTTTGAGCCTTGTTAGTGGTATAGAATTGCGATTTATTTTACATGAATATCCTGCCCCCACAGCTAGCGTTATAAGCTAATTAGCGGTTTTCGAGAACTTTGGTTACAGTCGACTAGAATAAAAACTGATCCCAGAGAACGGTCCAACTCGGTGGACATGTGTTATGATCATATGGTCTCATTTTGCGCCAGAATTGTCCTTTAATGCTGAGCACTTCACTTCAGTCTTCCTGCAGATTAACTTGTCTTCCAGCGCCCTCTACTGGGCTCCCTTAGCTAGACAGGCGAAAAAGTATGAAGTGGTCAATTTATTAAAATGGACATGATGTAATTTATGTATGAAAATACACTAAACAGACACTTCACATGTCTTTATCTCATCCTACCAATGATGCGTACCAAGTTTGGTGACAACCAGACATGAGGTTGCGGAGATACGCCTTCACTTCCTGTTAAATTGTAGACCGCGGGAAGTTGTTGACATATGACGTCTGTATGGAAGGCCATTAAGGCCCTGACACACCAAACCGATGTCAAAGAACTAGCGGCGCAAAGGCCGACTGTTCCATCACCTCGCGTCGTCTGTCTCTTGACCAACAAGTTGCACTTGAACACACCGCAAAGACTACAGCCGACGGCCAACTAGCACATACGATCTGCGCCTGCGTGAGAGGAAATAACTCTCCATACCAGCAGGTGGCAATAGTCTGTATTCGTCATTCAAAAAGGGACACCGGAAGACCTAGGACCGCGGATATATGTAATGAGATGATCTTTTGTGCGTGCCCTCTTGACGAAATTCGAGACTGCTAACTTCCGTTTCTCTTCTCGTGCGCTGATTCCCTTAAGCTGAACAGCCAATCAGAGTGATTTCTCTCACCGACGGCCTCCGTCGCCGATTCAACATGCTGAATCGGCCGGAAAAGCCGCCGACGAGGCCGACTACTGCCAACGGTGCGGGACACACCGCAAAAACTAGGGCCACAGACGCTCACCGACGGCCTGACTTTCGGCGACGGCCGACCATCGGCCTGGTGTGTCAGGGCCTTTAGAGCAAATAACGTCTTAGAAATGTTCTGTACATGACATAAAAAATGTGTGTTAACACGTCAAGTTTGGTCGTCTTAACACGTTATATTTTTCCACGTTAACACAACAAAAATTGACACGTTAACGTGATGTCTACGCACATGATACGCACTCGTTACCGGTGGTTACAGGCACCTCGGTCTACCGTAATGGACATGACGTGAATGAAACGTAAGCCAGAGTTGTGGTTTAGAAGAAGCCAATTTAAACTTTCAGCAGGGGAAGGTGAGGTTTCAGAAGCAGAAGAAACAGGTGATGGTGCTGCACAACTTCCTTTCAAACTGCACATTTAGGTATTGTACAAGACTAGCAACATTGCACGATGAGGAAACACAGTTGTCGTGTGCAAACTGTCACACATGCACAGATTGCACACGCTAGGGCGCCACCCAGAGGGGGTACTAAAATTACAAAAAGCTAAATATTTTTGCCGGATCAGATGATATGTCTAATATTATACTTGTTAATAGTAAACATAATAAAAACATGTTATACTAACCTGGCATCAAAATACATTGACAGTAGCCTAGTAGCAGCCTATGCCTGTTATGATGGAAATGGTAGGCCAATGCCACTGGACCAATTTTAAACCACATTTGGAGAAATAGCTCATAATGCTGCTGTGATGTGAGGTCTCAAGATTGAATTGAAAATATGTGAGTGGTGTACGCCATGATGCACATAGCCTGTGGTGTTCATATCAGTTTCTATGGCCTTTGAGCCTGTGGTGTCTGACAACCCATGAGCTTGGGGTACAGGGCCACTATCGTCCAGGTATCCACAGCTCCTTCTCCTATAGGTCTTATGCTAGGTACTGACTTTACTGACCAACCCTAGAGTGGATGGAGAGCTGGGGACCAACCAGCATGGGAACCCGACAGAGTGGGTCGTGGCCTAGGTTTACGCCTTCAATAATCAAGTGTGTCATGTTTGTTGTGCAATAGCCCACCCTTTCTCATAGAGAAACCATCTGTACACTGTCACACAATACTGTTCACAATAAATGTACTTTCCATTTTCTAGGTTTTCATCCCATCATATAGCCTATATTTATTGAAAATGAAATGACCTCAGTGTGCACTACTATAGGTAGGCTATATACACCCCAGCAACAGCCTGTTCACCCTGCTGCCTTCTGGCAAGAGATACATGAGTACCTTTTCTTTTTTTTAAACATAGTCTATACCTATTCCCCTAAGTTCATACTAGCGCTCTCTAATTTCAAACAACCTCTGAATCAGTGTTGGGTAGTAACGCATTATTAGTAACGCCGTTACTTTTTTCAGTAACGCGTTACGTAACACGTTGTTTTTTAAAATTCAGTAAGTCCGTTCCCGTTACCAAACGCTGCGTTACTCCGTTCCTTTTGGTGAGGTTTTACAACGGCACACAGTTCCCGATCAATAAAGCCGGACTGTCCGGTTTTTCAATGCCCTGTCCGGCGTCCGGCGCAACATCAAGCCAGACGCGAATTTGTCCTCCTTTTTGAGACACCCCCGACGGTCACAGGTCCGCCCGCCGGTCATAGGTCCGTGGTGTGTTACTATTGCGCGCAGGGTTAGATTCATGATTCGTTTGCGCGAATCAGTTCGCGTCGTTCAGTTCGCCACAAAGAGAGTTTATAACTTAATGCCGCTTTGAGATAGTTTTCCAGCCACTTAATTCCACTCGTCTTTGACCACAACAACAGTAGACAGCACGTAAAACCACGGTTTATTAGCGAAAGAATATAGGCCTACACCACACAATAAAATAGAACATATAAAGAAAGAAGCCTTAGCAATAAGGCGCGTTAAAATGTGCCTTCGAACTCGTCCGTGTTTGTTTCCGCTTTGTCGCGCGCTGCTGAAAAAAAAAAGAGAGGTGCGCGACACGGCGCAAACAGGCCATAATCCTGTCGCGCCGGCGAGATCTACGTCATTTTGATGTCACAATGGTGCGCGACAGCTTGGGAACGGCGAGTATACTGCGGCCTTTACATTGCTATTATTCTACATCACTGCCACACCTGGTCAGCCATCAACAGTCCAGTGTATGGCAGCAGTTCTCATATGAATAGTGTTTGTAAGCATCCATCTTAATAACTTAGTGATTATCTTATATACTTTTATTTTATAACTTAATGCCGCTTTGAGATAGTTTTTCAGCCACGTAATTCCACTCGTCTTTGACCACAACAACAGTAGACAGCACTTACGTAAAACCACGGTTTATTAGTGAAAGAATATAGGCCTACACCACACAATAAAATAGAACATATAAAGAAAGAAGCCTTAGCAATAAGGCGCATTAAAATGTGCCTTCGAACTCGTCCGTGTGTTTGTTTCCGCTTTGTCGCGCGCTGCTGAAAAAAAAAGAGAGGTGCGCGACACGGCGCAAACGGGCCAAAATCCTGTCGCGCTGGCGAGATCTACGTCATTTTGACGTCACAATGGCGCGCGACAGCTTGGGAACGGCGAGTATACTGCGGCCTTTACGATCGCGCGCGCCTCCCCCCCGTCGGCCGTAGGTCTGGGGGGGGGGGTTTGTGTTGGTGCACAACGGATCATATTGCTTGGATGATTAGATTCAGTGATTAATTAATTGAAACAGTTGTTTTAATCAACAGTTTGTATTATTCAGCATCAGTACAGAACTGAAATGACGGTGAAAGGGGAACTCAACCAGTCAATCAACCTTTATTTAATGGGAGCATTGGAAGAACGTTTTACAGTAACTAAAAAGTTACTTTCTCAGTAACGCATTACTTTTTGGTTTAAGTAACTGAGTTACTAACTGAGTTACTTTTTTACAAAGTAACTAGTAACTGTAACTAGTTAGTATTTTTCAGTAACTAGCACAACACTGCTCTGAATACAGTTAGGAAGTCAATTATTTTGTGTTATGTACATTATCTGTTCAGTTTTCACTAGAATTGGAATGAGTGTTTCCTTCTGCCTTTTGTCCACCCTTATAAGACAAGAATGGAACAACCTGTTATTCCTTTCTAACACCCATATTAGAAAAGAACAACCCGTTGGCTGGAACAGCTATTTGCGTGTTAACATGCCAAAATGAGATGTCTTAAGGTGTAGAAATTCTACCTGACGTGTTAACGGTAAATTTTTGTTGTGTTAACGCGTTAAAATATTACGTGTTAACATGACCAAACTTGACATGTTAACACGCATTTTAATGTCATGTTTACACAACATTTCTAAGACATCATTTGCTCTAATGGCCTTCCATACGTCTGCGAGTTGTTCGGCACCTGCTTCGGCATCATATGATACCAGTTTCATGTCTCTCGGGGCAAAAGTTATGACCATTTGAACATTGCAAATTTGGCCTGTAGGTGGGGCTAGAGGCATTGGCCTATGGACACCAAAATTGCTGTTCGTAGGTTTAGGATAGCCCTCTTTCGTCATGCAAATTTTCAGAAAAAGTTATCAAGCGGTTATAGGTTAGGCGAAGTATAATAATAATACTAACAAATAGAAAAACAATAGGTTCCAGCAGCTTCGCTGCTTGGACCCTAATAATAATATATAAATGTGTGAACACCTAATAATACATAAACCCTACAAATACAATAGGTATCCACATATACTCTGAGAATACCTAATAATACATAAACCCTACAAATACAAAAGGGTATCCACAGATACTCTGTGAATACCTAGTAATCCCTACAAATACAAATAAAGAAATATATACAAATGTGTATACATTTTAGTTTCTACTATAATTCATTATTTGTAGCAATGTATATGGTAGTAAGATGAATGACCGATTGAGGGTGGAAGTACACATCTCATTAGGGCCTGTGTATAAATGACACATGCACTATTGTGCACTATTAGGTCCCACTCTGAGGCTGAGGTCTCTGTTGAGCCTTCAGAGTCTCAGCTCAGCCTTAACAACCTGTTAAACAATCACTCCATTGATTTCAATACCTCAGGGTAAAGTGCTTGAACCTTGCTGGATGTTGCATCTGAAAAAACAAGAAAAAACACATGGTAATCATTTTTGGGGTTTAATCTCTCAGAAACAACATTATCCTCATCATATTTGAACTGATAAATAAGTTCTAAATAGATGTGATGGTTTCAATATATGTAAACATGTAACACATTTAGCCTTGTTAGAACATGTCCACGCACCATGCATAGGGAAATATAACCACATAGATTGGAATTATGGGCCTGGTTTGCATGTTGGAAGGTCCATCTGCAAAGGAAATGTCCATGTAAAGCAGAAGTTAGCGGTGACCACAGCTCCAAACCCATCGCCACCCTGTTTAGACACAACCAACACTCCAGCTTAACAACAGATTGCAAGAGACATATTAGGAACAATGTTGCTTATGCTTGATGAATAAACATGAATGATGAAGTAAATTAATTGAATGCATTTACCTTAATGTAAGCTTTATTTTTATTTACATCAATGCTAATGTTATCAATTCAAAAATGGGGTGCATTCAAATGTAACCTGTATGTAGGCCTACTTATTTTATTTGTTCAGTGTACAAAATAACTAATAAAAAATAACTAATAAATTAAATGTGTTTTTCTTAGTTTCAGACTGATAGTGCTCTTAGGGCTGGAGCAGGGGTTGATCTACTGCCCGACATTTACATTTCTGGATGTGGTTTTCAAATGGTTTCACCACAGATTTCAATCTTTCCTTTACATATTGCTTACCTGGACTTCACCTCTTATCAGAATAACCCAACAACAATGTAACCCTTTCTGTATCCTGCAGTCTAAGTACTCTAACTAAAAAAGTAAAATAAGTAATTATGTTGCAAAGTACACTTGGGAAGTTTAAATACTCCCTAATTGACTGACTGATTGAATGCATCTATAGTCCTAACTGATCTAAATTACAAAAGGCACAAGATCTCTTTCAGTTGAACTTAAAATCCAAGTGTCTTATTTTGGTCCACATCTGATTCTTCAGTGGCCTTGTCAAGCGTGGAGTTCTCAGAGTGTATCTGTAAAAAAAAATTGTAAAATGCTTCTTTTGTTACTATATTATATTAATGGCAGTGTTGTTGTATAACTATTGTTGCATTTCATTTTCTTAAAATGCACATTGTAAAACTAATTAGTGAGTGCATAATCGAATGATGTAAAAATCAAAACAATCAAACATTGATTGACATCTGTACTTGGGTCATCGCTCATAAAGACAAATGCATAACGTGCACATGCATATATTAATCAATACACATTAATAAAATCCTGCTACTTCTTAGTTTTAATGCATACATTGTGCTCGATGAAAGGATCTGCTCCGGATTAAACCACGTGCTGCAGTCATATGGGGTGTACAGGGAACGCGATTTTTAACATTTGTATCTACCGCGCAAGCGCAGTTAACAGGTATGCCTAAAGAACAGGAAATGACCCATTCAACACATCTCAAATAACGCAACCGAGATGTCGCCTGCTTGAATCTCCGTATTTCTTCTGGTACCGGGTGATCATTACGAAACAAAAAAAATACATAGCTGCGAGGATCCTTGGCTTTTTAAGTTTAATTCCTAAAATCCCGCCACGACAGTTTTTCTGCAAAGCAAGGGCGTGTTTCGAGAGTATTTGGAGACAGCCTCCTTCTCGTTAGATGTTAGCTTGATAGCTCTGGTGCGCCCCGCTGCACTAGTTAAAGTTGCGTTTCATCCATTTAGTTTTATTTCGGCGTTTGGAAGATGGGGTGTACTCTGAGCACGGACGACAAGGCTGCACAAGAGCGCAGCAAAATGATTGACAGGAATTTACGGGACGACGGAGAAAAGGCTGCCCGCGAGGTGAAGCTTCTGCTGCTCGGTAAGAGATGGGGTCTCAGTCTACTTGCTGGAAAGAGATGGGGTCTCGTCTACTTGCTAGAAAGAGATGGGGTCTCGGTCTACTTGCTGGAAAGGGACCTCACATACGTTTGTTGCAAACTAACGTTAGCCAATTAGCCCGCTAACTTACCCCGCAGTCATTTTAATCACTGAGTATTTTGTATCGCGTCAACGATAAAGAAATAAACATCTACGAGTTGGATTCAAAAAGTCGGCTCCTTTTGCTCATGGGCGGGTAATGAAAAGTTGGCGCTGGAGTTATTTTTTTCTTGTTAGCAACATATTAGCCACCGAAAGCTACACCATTGTCAGCAGAAATCGCAAGAAAATATAGACACGATAAAGGTCTGAATTAGTCCAGTGGCTATCTAGATAAACGACTGGGGGAATAGTTAAAAGGGCAGCTGTAGATGCACTGATTTTCGTAGATGCATTTATAATTAACAGCACATTCTGACAAACATCTCAATTCCTGTATATTAGAAGTGTTAAGATGATGAATCGTGTGTTGTGAACTGTCTTAAAGCCACTATTCTGTTAAATCCAATAAATGTTTTGGAATCAACGAACGCCAACTACAATGAATGTGTAGCTGTACTTGTGTACACAACCGTCTGAAATTAAATTGAAACATGGTCTCACGAGTGGATTGGTCGTTGGGAGAGTTCTAACTTTTGATGAACTTTTTGATGTGATACGTCTTCACCAATTCCTCATCAAACCATACAGCGGATCATTTGGCAACAGCTGGTAGTGGGGAATGGTGAGCAGTTGCGTGGCAACCTGAATATACCAAAACGCATGTCCTGAGCTGCTTTATGGTGCCACTGCTGTATTGGGATCGTCCATTCCTTCTGATCCAAAACTAAATAGTTTCCCATGTTGTAACAAGCAGTTCTGGAGAGGTGCATCGAGCGCATAAATAAGTATTTGGATATGCTTGGGTTATTTGAGGTGGACCAGATTTGAATGTTCATTGTTGCTTATGTCCCCTCGCAATTCTAATGAGCACCTGTATGTGCAAACTCATTTTTGCCTTCTCCATAAAAGCAACCTGGAATTATCCAGGAGGAGGATTCTGTGATTTGTCAAGTTAACAGACGCAATTTAAACTTTTACAGACGCATATTTTTGTTATACATCGTCACAAATCCCTGTTCATGAGTTGGAGTTGGCAGAAGAACTGCAGTAAGCTACATTGGCTATGTTTATCCAGTAAAACCAGCCATTAAATGTTGTTCTTTCAGTAGAATTACAGATTGCAGTATACCTTGATTTTAGTTTGTTTTTGAGTTTGTTAAAGCAGTACATTGTTAACATGTATTGTCTGTGTCTGTATATTTTGCCCATTTGGTCTGAAGTAAACACTGTCATGTTGCCTATTCCTGTTAATACGTCTAATTCTGAAACAGGCCTTCTTGGTGTGTAGTTTAACCTCCCATAGTGATTTAATATTAGCAGCACCTCAGTGGAGGTGGCAGGCTTTTGATGAAGTGGAAGTTGGACAGTCAGCTGTTGAAATTAGTGAGCACCTGTAGAGCCTGGGCCCACAGTGTGCGTCTCTTCAGTCATTTGGGAAGGAGAGCCAGAGAACTGTTGTAGTCGCAGGGGAGCCCTACCTGCCAGCTCAGGGAAGGCTAATTAAAATGTTGTGTGTTCAGGTGAAAACATGCCTGCCTCAACTGGGCATGAAATCCTCTACGGTGCAACTAAACAGACCTTTGTGGTGACTATCCCCATGGCTCACAAGAAATTGTTACTTGCAGACTTCAGTATTGGAAGATGGAAATGTTTAGATGTTTAAACATGGTTAAGGTTAGGAATACATTTTGTGATGGTTGACCTTAGGCATTTTTTTTTAGAGACGGTTTGAAATATATCTATTTTTTAAGGTTTGGTTGTAGCCAAGGTACGGATGTGGGGAAAAGCAATGCATCATGGGAATCCACAACAGAAAAGTCCAAACACATCCGAAATATGGTTGCATTTCCTAAATCAAAAAGTAAAAAAGATTCTCATGAGTGGCTTGGCTAGGAATTGTTTTGAATAGAGAAAGGCTGCTCTTGTTTGGAGAAAGAGCCCTTTAAGTATATAATGCTGCGTGTTTTGATAAATAGTTAAGTAAATAGTCAGATTTGTCCATCGTGGCAGTGGTTGATTTTGATGTCCGAGAGTTAAGCTTCTCTGACACGGTATTGGCCCTGACAACACCAGTGTTTCCCCTAGAAATATTTCCAGCAGTGGTGCTGTTACGTAACGGAGGCAAGCCGCACGCGGCGGCGCGCAGGGGTCTGGGGGCATTCACCTCCGGAAGATTTTTTTTTTTAATAACCCCTTAAACCATAACTTCTGGCAAGTTTTGTGGATAGAAATGGACATTTTGAGACAAATATGATATACCATCAACAGATTTAATATTGGAGCACGTACCTTGAACTGGTCAGAAACAGAAATCTTGATTTTATAATTTTAGACAGGATTACTCATGTTTTTCTTTTGTGTTAATTTTAAGCTTTTATTTACATTATTGGTAGAAATTGATTGGGGCAAAAAATATTGAAAATGTTGTCTAAAAGGGGAAATGAACCCAAAAACAACACTATGCTCCAACACTATATTTCATCACATGAATAAAGTTGATTGTGCTGCCATCAAATGTACTAACTCCATATAAAAAAGAAAAGAATTTAACGGCTACAGTAACGGTGATTTGACGCGTCATCAAATCACCGGAAGAAAAATGCAGGACTACAAGTTATGAACGTTCTGAATGTGAATCTTCAGGAGAGCAGCCCTCTCGGACACACACACACACACAGGGGTTGAAATAAGGCTGTTTTACTCGCCAAATGCGAGTAATTTTTGTATTTGTCGAGTAATTTATGAAGACCACTCGCCACTCTGGCGAGTAATCTAAGAATTCGCCGCGATTGCCGCGGACCCGCCAGCAACGGACCCGCTAGCCGCGGACCCGACCGCGCAGCACCCACCGCCGTCTACAATCGCTGTTACCGCTGTTTTATTATCATCCGCACTCCCACACCGTCACCGGGGCTTCATAGTAATGTGTCCGAATAGAGCAGCCCTCTCGGACACACACATGCTGTTACCGCTGTAACATGCTGTTAACAGCGATTGTAGACGGCGGTGGGTGCTGCGCGGTCGGGTCCGCGGCTAGCGGGTCCGTTGCTGGCGGGTCCGCGGCAATCGCGGCGAATTCTTAGATTAATGGTGGTCTTCATAAATTACTCGACAAATACAAAAATTACTCGCATTTGGCGAGTAAAACAGCCTTATTTCAACCCCTGTGTGTGTGTGTGTGTGTCCGAGAGGGCTGCTCTCCTGAAGATTCACATTCAGAACGTTCATAACTTGTAGACAGTCCTGCATTTTTCTTCCGGTGATTTGATGACGCGTCAAATCACCGTTACTGTAGCCGTTAAATTCTTTTCTTTTTTATATGGAGTTAGTACATTTGATGGCAGCACAATCAACTTTATTCATGTGATGAAATATAGTGTTGGAGCATAGTGTTGTTTTTGGGTTCATTTCCCCTTTAACGCTTGGCAATTTCAAGATGACGTTGTAGTTGTGCTAAATACCGATCATGTGAAGATTCTTGCAGTGGCGCTGATTTTCCAGCAGTGGCGCTGCGCCACTGCTGAATACATAGTAGGGGAAACACTGAACACCATATGAGCACAGTAGCCACTGTGCAATCAACATTTACTTCATATTGATAAGTTAGAACAAAAAAATGGTCTACTTTTTTGAAGTGGCCACTTAAAATGAAGAGATGAGAAAGTGTAAAATTAATTGACACCTGTTTATTTATTGGCAGGCAACATGTGCAGCATATTCAACAGACCGGTGAAGCCATTTTAACGGTGCAAAGAGAAATTCTCTCACGTGTTTGCATCATCTGGTCGGCTCTTCTGATTAGGCATGTTGCTAGCGACTAATTTCCCTGACGTTTAAACAGAAGTTTTGTAAACGACTAGCCGACTATTCTAAAAGTAAGAAAACACTCAAAACAGTCAAAATTGTGCAGATTTTAATCAATAAGGCCAAACATTGTCTGAAAAAATATTAAGTGTATGATGACCCAATAATTAACCTATTTAAATTAGGGGTTGACTGATATGGTTTTGGCAGGGCCAATACCGATTATTAAGGAGACTGATGACCGATATTTGGAACCGGTATACATTTGCAGTAAAAATTAATATCTTGGTGTCTAAATTTAGATTAACACAAACTCCAACACAAAACCTTGTTGAAATTCGTTTAGCATATTAATTAAGAGAACATTATAAGATAAAAACATTATCTTAAAACAAAAAGTGCAGGGAGCTGCCAGCAGCATTTCTTAAGTTAACTGAACATTTTCATAAATTAATAAACAAAATAGCTCCCCGAAGTTTTATAAAGTAAAAATAAATAAAACTAGTAAAACTTATATTTGTACTGAAACTTGTGTCTTAATTGTAGTCGTGGGTTGAGACAGAGTATGACCCGCCCTGGTAAGTGACAAACCAAGATAAAGTTATACTACATTACAGACAGCTTTTGTTTTAGCTTGTTCCTAACATTTTGTTATTAGCTTAACCAGTGCGCGCTGGTGGATGGGACACTGCGGGCAAAGCAGTTGAAAATATAGCTTTTCTACATGTTTATGCTTGTTGAACAGTAGGGGTGGGGGAAAAAATCGATACAGTATAGTATCGCGATATTTTGCGTGACAATACTGTATCGATACACGGATGGCAAGTATCGATATTTTATGATCATTAATATTGCAAATATAAACTTTTTTTAATGGAAATAAAATGAATTGCTGTTTCAGTCCACTCAATGGTGCTGCTGCGTTTTTTTCTGGTGAGAAGGAGATCAGGGTGGGGGCGGGGTGATTTCTCTCAAACCACAAAATGGATCCGAAGGAGAAAGATGTGAGGAATGCGCCGTCGGCTTTTAAATCGAAAGTCTGGACTTATTTTGGTTTTTATGACGAAGAAGGACATGGACATGACACGTGCGATTTGCAAGGACTGTCGTATGAAAATAAAATACTCAGGGAATACTGCGAACCTGAGGGCTCATCTAACACGCCACCATCCAGAGCTAGCAGCGCTAACTGAGGACGGCGAAGCTAACGGTAAACCAGCTCCACCGAAAAATCAACCAACACTGGACACACTTGGCATGACAAAACTACCTCGCAGTTCTGAACGAGCTAAGAAAATAACACAATCGATCACTTATTTCATGTGCAAAGACCTGCGTCCTTACAGCAATATATCGCAATATATCGCAATATATCGTATCGCAATACTCACCATATCGCAATATATTGAAAATCGCAATAATATCATATCGTGGCTTAAGTATTGTGATAATATCGTATCGCGAGACCTCTGGTGATTCCCACCTCTATTGAACAGGTGGTTTGATAAAGTACTTACTGGCTTTTTACTCACAAAGGTTTTATTGCACTTACAGTAACGAGTGTAGTGTTCAGCTCGAGTAAAACGTGTGTGTGTGTGTGTGTGTGTGTGTGTGTGTGTGTGTGTGTGTGTGTGTGTGTGTGTGTGTGTGTGTGTGTGTGTGTGTGTGTGTGTGTGTGTGTGTGTGTGTGTGTGTGTGTGTGTGTGTGTGTGTGTGTGCGCAGCCCCACACACAGGAGGAGCTGCAACACTAAAGCCCAATTTATACTCTTGCGTAAAGTGCTCTACGTCGGTTACGGATTGCCCTCTACGTCGCCGGAGAGCCTCTCCGTCGTCTCCGGCTGCATGAAATATTTTTTAAGTGTCCGTCAACGGACAACGGAGACGGCAAGGGCTGTGATTGGTCCTCTAAAAATGCCATCACCCGCTTCACAGACAATCGGTGACATGTTAAAGGGCCACTGTGTAATTTTTTGCCCCCCATCTAGTGGTCAAATTGTGTTTTGCATTCAAACGAATTTATGCTCTCTAGCGCCTCGCGTTTTCAAATGTTTGTTGCAACCTGTTGGAACTACGGCAAGCGGTATTAGTCAAGATTCAAGAAGCTATGACAACATGAAAAAAATAAGTGCCGGTACGGTACTTCCTTATTCACATGTGTGATAATACATAATATTCACGCGTGTTAATAACCCACCCCGGACCTAAGACCGACGGGGGGGGCGCGATCGTAACCCACCCCGGACCTACGACCGACGGGGGGGGGGGGGGGGTTGGGGGGTTGGGTGTGCGCGCGATCGTAACCCGCCGCGGACCAACGACCGCAGCCTGTGACAAGTGCCGGTACGCAAGAAAAAGTGCCGGTACGCTAAAGGGTAAAATGTAGAAGTGCCGGTACCGGTGCGTACCGGCCCACTTCGAGCACTGTTTGGATTCAAACTGCATTGAATCATTAGTGTGAGCATGTATGAGTAATTACTCCTCGAGCAAGATAGTGAATTATGTTCTCATGTTTATATTGTTTTTTAAGTGACAAGCGCGTCTCGCTAAGCTCCTTCTCTGTTCCACAGTCACGCTGGCTCTGAGTGAAAACGCGTTTAGCCTCATCTGTACCACGTAGTGCTTTTTGTCCCTCTCGGCAGTTCATCGTTTTTTATAGACCGGAAGGACATGGAAGCCTCCATAGAGCTAGCCCGTCCTAATGTAAATGAGTGATTCTTTGTCAGGAGGATAAGTGAGATTGTTGACAGATAATTGTACACCAATGGGGACTTATTTATGAATGAAGACGTTGATTTGAGGTAATAAATTACTAAAGAAACTACACAGTGTCCCTTTAAGGAAAGTGGACCAGGATGACACGACGCACGACATATACACTATGCTCTATGGACGCATAAAGCTCCAGAAAGCCAACCCGACCTACTTGAACCTATACCTTAAAAGAGTCAGTGGCAAATTGCACTACATGGTTGTAAATAGTTTGTTTTTAGCAATTACGTTTTTTACTTTTAAAGCATTTAATTTTTTATTATAATTTATCCCCTTTTAACTATCCCTCTTAACTATTTATCCCTTTTGTACTTGTTTACTTGTGTGAAATGTTGTGTGAATCTTGTGTGAAATCTTGTTTACTTTGCACCTCGTTTGTTTTGCGGGCGGGAAAATGCATTGCGTATCCGGCACCACGACGGAGAACTATGAGGGCTCGAGGGGTCTCCGTGGTTATGCAGTTGGATAGCGCAATACGCAGTTGTAGAAGTATAACCACCGCTTAACTCCAGTCAGCTGCTCTAAGTGGAGAAAGTGCACGTGGTTTGCGTTCGTCATGATGAGAGCCTGACCGATACTGGATTTTTTTAAGGTGATAACATTATTGGGAATTTAAAAAAGTATCGATATATCGACCAATATTCTTTATAATATAGAATTTTTACATAAACACTAGAGCCCAACCGATATTACTTTTTTGCCACCGATACGGTACCAATTTTAGGTGCAACAAATTCCGATATTTTATCTGCTGATGTACGTATGTGTATCATATAGCCATTTTGCTTTTAGCAGAAAAGGAAAACCAAGTTTTAATAAAACATTGCTTTATTGAACACAATTAACATGAATGTGTATAAATAAAATTGTCTCTGCATACACAATACAAATGTTCAATAGTAAATAAACTCAAATAAATCAGTTGGAACAGATTAAACAACTGATATAAACAATTAACTCAAATAAATTACCGTAACAAGAATTATTATTATTTTGAAAAAAACTAACTGGCACTCTGTCGAGTCAGTGTCCAATGTTCATAATGTCCAACTATAATGACCAAGCAGACACTGTGAGCCCAACCTCACGGCGTGTTGCCATGGAGGGAACTCGCTTTGAAGTTTAAATGATTGCAACTGCTATTTTAATGGACCGTCAATGTTATAAGCTGTGGCTGATTTTATGTGTTTTATGTTTAAACTTGCCATGCTGGAGAACACAACACCAGGCTGTTGTGTGTCTTGGGTGAAAAAGTAGGAGTGCTCCGATCAGGATTTTTGGGACCGATCGCATCGGTGATAAGATCACCTATCTTAGACCCAACTTAAACCAACCATAGCAGGCTACGCTTGGTTATTTGGAGCAGCTAAGAGCTTAACTAATAGGCAGTCTGCTTTCTCTCTGCCAGCTTTGAAAACTTGTCATGTTCCTTGACTTGACTAACCTTAAAATGTCTACTGAGGTTCATGGTGTTGAAATGTTTTGTTGCGTTCCTCCACAAGGGATTTCCTTGGAAAAACACCTTACAAAATGCAAATGTAACTTATTTTTCGGACACCTGGTAGAACTGCCAGACCGTGAAGCCATTTTAGTGACGCATAGAGAAATTGTCTCTTCTGATTGGTCTTTATAGAGACCACCGATCAAACTATTTAGAACTAATATCTGCCGATAACGATCGGTGGCCGATCGATCGGAGCACCCCTAAAAAAAAAAAGCGTTTAATCAACTACTATTTCTGGTGCAGAATCAACTAGTCATTTAGTCGACTACAGTAGTCACAATAAATCAGTGTGTGATGACATATAGGCTAGGGATGTAAAGGCCGCAGTATACTCGCCGTTCCCAAGCTGTCGCGCGACAATGTGACGTCACGGGAGCGCCGTAACTATTTATACTCGCGCTGGTGGCCGCGACAGTAGTTGCAGTCTTCTCCTGAACAGAGGTGGCGCCACTGAGGAAAGGCTACCGACTTTGCTATTTCTACGCAGTAGAAGAAGAGATATGCTACTGGCACCCCTGTGTCTTTAATTTCTAACATCATTAGATATTCAGTTAAGGTTTAGTTCACCGGGATGTCTCTCACTATACAGCAAAATGGCTGTCTATTACTTTACTTTGCTATTATTGTACATCACTGCCCCACCTGGTCAGCCATCAACATTCCTGTATGGCAGCAGTTCTCATATGAATAGTGTTTGTAAGCATCTATCTTAATAACTTAATGATTATCTTATATACTTTTATTTTATAACTTAATCCCGCTTTGAGATCGTTTTTCAGCCACGTAATTCCACTCGTCTTTGACCACAACAACAGTAGACAGCACTTACGTAAAATCACGGTTTATTAGCGAAAAAATATAGGCCTACACCACACAGTAAAATAGAAAATATAAATAAAGAAGCCTTAGCAATAAGGCACATTAAAATGTGCCGAACTCGTCCGTGTTTCTGTTTCCGCTGTGTTGCGCGCCGCTGAAAAAAAAAAGAGAGGTGCGCGACACGGCGCGAACAGGCCAAAATCCTGTTGCGCCGGCGAGATCGACGACATTTTGACGTCACAATGTCGCGCGACAGCTTGGGAACGGCGAGTATACTGCGGCCTTAAGAAATGCCAAAGAACCCGAATACACGGTCCAAATCTCAATGAGTATCCTACTTGTGTACTCGTTTTGCAGGAGCTTTTTTTATGTCCGGTAGTTTCCACCAATGTATACATATCAAAAGTCAGTTTAACCTTTATGATCTACAGTCTACAGTATGTGCTTAACACCCACAATGGAGCTCCACTGGCCACGCTAGTTCTAAACAGCAATTTTAATGTTACATCCATTGGGAACATTTTGAAACGTGAAACTTTTCTCGGTTAATTGCTCTTTAGTATATAGATAGTATATACTAACTAAAACGCAGTTAAACGGGATACGTTGCTTTTATTCTTCTCTACGTGTTATCGGAGGAAAAAAGTGTTGTAGGAGGAAAAAAGATATGATTGCCATGGTTTTTCAGTACATTCTCAATTCAGTGCAATGAATATTACTTAAGTTCGGTAACGCCTAAAGAAGAAAAAAAGCATTTATTTTTATAGATGAGCCATGTGTTACTTTGCAAAACCTTGTTAATAAAGTACAATACTAAAATGGTGAATGAAACAATCCACATGTTGCTATTTTTTATGTACTTAAGTACTTCAAGCTCCGGCAGGGACACACTTCCTATCGGGGGTAAGTACATTGGCACGACACCTGCAACCTCCATTTCAATGGCGAGAGTCTTTTCCACGGCGGGCTTGATTGTGAAATCGCCTTCGCACATGCCTATCCCCCGAGCACATAGGGTTTTCCGCAGCTGTCTATAGACCTTTTTTGTGCCTACGTCATGATTACGTTACGGTGTTGGCAGGAGGCAAAACAAAGCCCAAACGTACGGCCCTGATGTAATCAAGATGGGAGCTCCACTCACAGACATGAAACAAAATTGACACTGAATAATATATAACGTTAGATTTACCTCTGAAACGTCTCACGGTGAGTTATTGTCAAAAATTCACGTCTGTTGTTTAAATGTATTTACATGTTTCATAATAACCCGGTCGATTTCGCAATGCCGAGGCACGTAAACTGAGTCAAATTAGCATACTTTAACGGTTTTATTAATATGGTGTTAATACACATATGAAACTATTCAATAGTTTTATCTACTCTGATCTCAACGATTTCCTTGCTAAATATCGAGTTAAAAAAAGCTGTGAATGGTAAATAGCTGGTATTTAGAGATCCAACAAAACAACAAAATGGGAGAGATCGCTCATATTCAATAGACATATTTTCTCTCTTAACTAACACTATGCTGTAAAAAGTAATTATCCAATCTCTCATTTGAAGTAATATCTTTTCTGAGTTTATTTCCATCTCCAAGTTGACATGATGGCACGGTAGCCTGTCCGTCCATGAAATTAACCAAAAGACATGTCATCCATTAGATCGCATTGATTAAATTGGGAGGCGGTTCAAATTGGTTTAGGTGTAATATGTTGAACCAAACTATTTAGGTTGTATTACAGATGTTTTAAATGACCCAGAAGAGTGAGAATACTAGCACGGTATTTCTCATTCATTTGAATGGAACGCTGTTGCTGTGATTTGAGCTCAAGGTGCTGCTTCGAGACCTAATGGCTAATTGCTCTCAGTCAAAGTGACGCAAAGGCGCTTTGACATCGTTGGCATCGTTGGTTAATTGGTTAATGGTAACATTTTCAAGTAACACTTGAGAGTGAGTGACCGTACATATTCAGAGAAACTCGTATTTTCTTCAGCCATTGTTAAAAAAACAAGCCGACAAAACTTGCTAGCCAGCGTTGGCTAACGTGTTTTACTGATATGGCGGACGATAAAGTACATTTTTGAGCTGCAATGAAAGTGGACCTTTTCAATGTGCATACGAATATGCAAAGGTACTCAGAAGGCTGCCTTCTTTAACAAATAACTTTATTAGAAAATATTTAACATTACAGTAGTATATATTGTCAACCAGTTCTAGAAATAAACACTGAGAAAACAAAGAAAAAATAAAAATAAAATAGCTAAATAAACAGTACGGTATGTTCACTATCAGCCAATTGCTGACCATTTTAAATAAAAAGAAAATAAATGGCTTGAGTTTGGCTTGAATTGCTGAGTATTTTAATACTGCCAGTCAATTAGAGGCAGGTTGTAAAACAGGAAGCATAGCTCCTCGGCATTTACACTTGCCAGGGAGCTCCTCTTGTCCTCATAAATGTTCCCTATTACGCTAAAAACCCTCTCACTGGGGACAGAGGAGGGTGGAGGAGATATGAACCGCCTGGCCAATGGACATAGCTTCAAAAAGCAGCCACTGTTCTGCTTCTACCATTGCAGAGGGTCACCTGATGATGATGATGATAATAATAAAAATAAGTACTTTTTATCTGGATATAAAACATTGATGTTTATTCTAGAAAAAAAGATCAGTGTTTTAACCAAACCTGTTTTCCAGAACTGGCTCTTTCAAATACTGCTCCAGCTCTTCAAGCAGACCTTCAGGTGGCTCTGGCTGTGCCTGTTCGCTCAGCAGTATTCAATTCAATTCAATTTTATTTGTATAGCGCCAATTCATAACAGAAGTTATCTCAGGGCACTTTTCAAATGGAGCAGGTCTAGACCAAACTCCTAATAACATTTACAGAGACCCAACAGTACCACCATGAGCAAGCACTTGGCACGGGGGCAAGGAAAAACTGCCTGTTAAAAGGCAGAAACCTTGGACAGACCCTTCGGCTCTAGGTGGGTGGTCATCTGCCTTGACCAGTTGGGGTGGGTGAGAGAGAGAGAGAGAGAGAGAGAGAGAGAGAGAGAGAGAGAGAGAGAGAGAGAGAGAGAGAGAGAGAGAGAGAGAGAGACTCAGTGCACCATGGGAAATCCCCCGATAGTCTAGGCCTATAGCAGCATAACTAAGGGATGGTTCAGGACTCACCTGATCCAGCCCTAACTATAAGCTTTATCAAAGAGGAACGTCTTAAGCCTACTCTTAAATGTGGAGAGGGTGTCTGCCTCCCGAACCACAACTGGAAGCTGGTTCCACTGAAGAGGAGCTTGGTAACTGAAGGCTCTGGCTCCTGTTCTACTTTTAGAAACTATAGGAACCACCAGTAGCCCTGCATTCAGAGAACGCAGTGTTCTAGTGGGGTAGTAGGGTACTATGAGCTCTTTGAGATATGAAGGGGCCTGCCCATGAAGAGCTTTATAGGTGAGGAGGAGGATTTTAAATTCTATTCAAAATTTTACAGGGAGCCAATGCAGAGAAGCTAGTACAGGAGAGATGTGATCTCTTTTCCTAGTTCCTGTCAGTACTCGTGCTGCAGTGTTTTGAATTAATTGGAGCGTCTTAATGGACTTATTAGGACAACCTGATAAAGAGTTGCAGTAATCCAGCCTTGAGGTAACAAATGCATGGATTAGTTTTTCTGCATCTGTCTTTGATAGGATGCGTCTGATTTTTGTAATATTACGTAAATGAAAAAAGGCAGTCCTAGAGGTCTGCTTTATGTGGGAATTAAATGACAGATCCTGATCAAAGATAACTCCAAGATTCCTGACAGTGGTGCTAGAGGCCAATGTAATGCCATCTAGAGTAGCTATATCTGTAGACATTGAGTCTCTAAGGTTTTTGGGGCCAAGTACAAGAATTTCGGTTTTCTCTGAGTTTAACATCAGAAAATTGCAGCTCATCCAGGATTTTATGTCTTTAAGACATGTTTGTAATTTAGATAATTGATTAATTTCATCGAGTTTGATCGATAGATATAACTGCGTATCATCTGCATAACAATGAAAGTTAATGGAGTGATTTCTAATAATATCGCCTAAAGGGAGCATATATAAAGTAAATAGTATTGGTCCAAGTACAGAACCTTGTGGAACTCCATGACTAACTGTAGTATTTATTGAAGATTCATCATTCACATGTACAAACTGTGAACGATCTGATAGATAGGACCTAGACCAGCTTAGTGCGGTTCCTTTAATGCCAATTTGATGCTCGAGTCTCTGTAAAAGAATATTATGATCAATGGTGTCAAAGGCAGCACTAAGATCTAATAATACAAGTACAGAGACAAGTCCATTGTCAGAAGCAATCAAAAGGTCATTATTAACTTTAACCAGAGCTGTCTCTGTGCTATGATGAACTCTAAATCCTGACTGGAAATCCTCGAATAAACTATTGTTATGTAGAAAGTCACACAATTGTTTGGCGACTACTTTCTCCAGAATCTTAGACAGAAAAGGGAGATTAGAAATCGGTCTATAGTTGGCTAAAACCCCCGGGTCAAGAGTGGGCTTTTTAAGAAGGGGTTTAATTACAGCTACTTTAAAGGACTGTGGTACATATCCTGATAATAAAGAAAGATTAATCATTTCCAGTAAAGAAGTGCCAATTAAGGGTACAATTTCTTTAAGCAGCCTAGTTGGGATGGGGTCTAACAGACAGGTTGATGACTTTGATGAATAAATTATAGAAGTTAACTGATGAAGACTGACAGCAGAGAAACACTCCAAATACACATCTAAGGTTGCACCAGTCAAAGTGTCTGATGTTGGAGAGCCTGCGATACCTATTGAGGGCATTTGGTGACTAATTTTCTCTCTAATAGTAATAATTTTATTATAAAAGAAGTTCATGAAGTCATTGCTACTTAAGTTGATGGGGATACATGGCTCAATAGAGCTGTGACTCTCTGTCAGCCTGGCTACAGTGCTGAAGAGGAACCTAGGGTTGTTCTTATTTTCTTCTATTATTGATTGATTGATTGATGGTTTATTTCAAAAATGCAAGAGAAACAAAACATTTTGCCATCACATAGTGATAACATACAAAATAATATTTCCCCAACACATTTGAAAAGGAGTGGGAAGAAGTAAAAACTTATTTAATCCCACCCCCTTTCATTAAATCTTGCATATAAATAAATAAAGACTTCCTGTTCTCTTGATGTGATAAGATTTCAACTCATGCACTTATACATCAAGAACAAATAAACCAACAAAATAGATATAAGCATATACATACATATACATACATACAGCATACACATATAAATATATACATGCATATAGCATATACATGCGTACACATACATGCGTACATCATACATACACATACACATATGTACATATACAAATATATATACAGATCTCTGTTCCCTGGTCAGCATATATTAAGGGACAGTAAGTGATCCCTAGGGACCTCCCCTGGCCAAAACACAAGCTGTTACCTTAATTTCCTCCCCCAAGTTATCCGCCTAAATAGCAGAGAGCTAGAAATGTATATAGAGCTGAGAAGTTACGACAGAGTGTACTTATGATAGAATAAACAAAGTACCAACATTATGCCCATGAGCACACCAGCAGGTGCACTTAAGATTGAATGTACATCAGCTATACACCACCACACCACCATGAGAACGGCATTTTAGCCACTGTAGCCACACTACCATTCCAGACAGACAGTCCCTGAGGAACCAGTCGTCTGAGCTGGCAGTGCCGTCACAGCACGACAAAAGCCCATACAGTATAACATGCAGATTGTTACGATGACATCTCTTTTTCGTATTTCTGGAAAACCATGAATTTATACCTTTTCTTAAACTGGATCACGTTTGGACATTTCTTTAACTCTACATCTAATTTGTTCCATTGACTAGCCCCACAGATTGATATACTGTAAGCTCTCTTATCTGTTCTGTATTTCGGCCGTTCAAAATTTAGAGTCCCCCTCAAGTCATAACGCATCTCCTTTATTTTGAATAGCTGCTGGATGTTACCTGGCAGTGTGTTACTTTTGGCCTTGTACATAATTTGTGCCGTTTGGTAGGGTACTATGTCAGTGAATTTTAACATTTTTGAGTGCAGAAATAGTGGATGAGTATGATCTCTATAGCCAACCTTGTGAATAATGCGTATTACTCTCTTTTGCAGAATTGTTAACGGGGATAATGTAGTTTTAAAATTGTTGCCCCAGACTTCCACACAGTATGTAAAATAGGGAAGTACTAGTGCACAATAGAGAAGGTGAAGTGAGTTGTAGTTTAGAAATGGTTTTGCTTTGTTTATCACTGAAATGGTCTTTGATAACTTGGCCTTTAAATATTTGACATGTGGTTTCCAATTAACTTTTTCATCAATTATGACCCCAAGAAATTTTATTTCAGAAACTTTTTCAATATTCACTCCATCTATTGCGATATTTACCTGTGTATCTGTTGTATTTTTTCCAAACAGCATTAGTTTTGTCTTTGTTAAATTTAAAGATAATTTGTTAGTATCAAACCATAATTTTAGTTTAATCATTTCCTGCGTTATGCTGTCTTGTAGTTGTTTTAACTCCTTCCCTGAACAGAATATACTTGTATCATCAGCAAACAGAACTAGTTTAAGTGTATTTGAGACTCTACAAATGTCATTTATGTATAAAATGAACAGCTTTGGTCCCAGCACAGACCCCTGAGGGACCCCACACAAAATGTCCAAACGTGAAGAACAGCACTCCCCCAACTTCACAAACTGACACCTCCTCTCCAAATAACTTTTGACCCAGTCTAAGACCACACCCCTGATACCGTACCGTTCCAATTTTTTAATTAGTATGTTATGGTTAATGGTATCAAATGCCTTTTTTAAATCAATAAATATTCCAATTGCAAATAGTTTATTATCAATTGTTTTTGAGATTTCCTCCATTGCGTCAATTAGTGCCATTGAAGTGGATCTGTTTGAACGAAAACCATATTGGCTTTCATTCAACAAATTATGCTCATCTAAAAACTTGTCCAACCTTTTAATGAAAACTTTTTCTAGAATTTTGGAAAATTGTGGTAGCAGAGAGACTGGCCTGTAGTTTGTGAATTGGTTCTTGCTTCCAGTTTTAAAAAGAGGGACAACCTTAGCTATTTTCATTTCATTAGGAAAAGAACCGGATTGGAATGATAAATTACAAATATAGGCTAAAGGCTTTGAGATTCCAGTTATTACATTTTTTACCAGTGACATGTCAATATCATTACAGTCAGTAGACAGTTTATTTTTACAGTTAACAATATCCAAGATTTCATTTTCATCCACATCACACAAAAACATTGAGTTTGGATTTCTTTCCAATAATCCTTCCATTTCCTTGCCAGCTGCCCCTGGATCTGGGATTTTTTCTGCTAAGTCAGGGCCCACACCGACAAAGAATTTATTAAAGCTGTTAGCAATATCTTCGGTGTTAACAATTTCTTTTCCATTTTCAATGAAGTACTTAGGATAATTGTTTGACCTGGTCCCATTTCTAATAATGCTGTTTAGTGTATTCCATATTCCTTTAATGTTATTTTTATTATCATCTAATAATTTCTTATAATAATCCTTCTTATTAGTTCTTATAATATGTGTTAATTTATTCTTATATTTTTTATAACGGGTTTCTGCTTATTTTGTTTTAACTTTAATAAATTCCTTGTACAGAGTGTTTTTCTTTTTGCTGGCATTCTGTAATCCCTTTGTGATCCACGGGCAACTGGCATGCTTACTTTTCCTCTTCCATTCTCTCAATGGACAATTCTTATCATACAATGCAATAAAAATCTTTAAGAAATTACTATAAGCACTATTTGTATCACCATTTTCGTAGATTTCATCCCATCCCTGCTCCAGCAAATCATTCTTAAATGAATTAATGTTTTCCTCATATCTGATTCTCCTGTATTGAATTTGTTCCGGCCAATCTTTTTTCTTTCTATAGTTTCCATTAAACACAAGAAAAACTGGTAGGTGATCAGTTAGGTCTGCAATTAATAGTCCACTCACAGTCTTGTTGTTTATATCATTGGTGAGTATATTGTCGATGAGTGTAGCAGAGTGGGATGTAAATCGGCTGGGTCTGGTGATTTTAGGAAATAAGCTCAAACTGTACATATTGTCAATGAAATCATCTATGGTTTTAATCTTATAGGGGTTTAACAGATCTATGTTATAGTCTCCTGAGATAAATATATCTTTATTGCCTTTAATTGTAAATTGACTATTCATCCACTCAGTAAAGTCTTTAATGCTTCCATCCTGATCTCTATATAAACAACTAATAATAATGTTCCTTCTTTTTTCCATGGCCAATTCAATTGTTATGCATTCTACAAAGTCATCAATCACGGTTGTCATCTCATCAATAACTGTAAATCTAATGGTGTTGTCAATAGGGATGTGCGCGGGTATTCGGTTACACGGTTACACGGGGCTGCCGCCACTAACCGTTTTGTAAAAAAAATTTGGTTACACTAAAAAAATAAAATAAAATAAAATGGACCAACATTACTGCATGTCTTAATAAAAGTCATACATTTATTTCATAGGCGTTTGTTTAAATAATTGCTATGTGTGTGCAATGTGCATGATAATACAACGAATGTAATAGCCCACGGGGGAAAAAAAACTGTCGCCTGCGGGAGGGTGCAGCTCGCCATCGTCTTTGAAGATGTTGTAAAAAAACAATTTGAAAAATAAACGTTGTTTAACCGTTAACGTGATGTCTGAAGTTCATAAGGACGTCTGAGTTAGGCATGTTGTTTGTCTCTCTCTCTCTCTCTCGCTCTCTGCCACTTGCGGAGCAGAGAGCGAGAGAGAGAAATAATTACGCAGAGCCGACAGACTTTAAAAGTCCAAAACAAATATATTTACTGACAAGAAGTGGTTTTAATCAATTCCATAATTTAAAGTAGATTTTTACTAAACGAAAAAATGTGAAAAAAAAGGAAAGGTCAAAATAAAAACACAAATCAGACAGAATTCTCCTTAAAGCAACCTCGTAATGGGGGTACATTATTATAACTAATAAATAAGTTATAAATATAGATCGAAATGTGCTTAGTTTGGGCTATTTCTCAGAGTTCAATTTCATAATTTAATTAATTAATTAATTAACGGGTATTCGAATAAACGGTTTTCAAAATGTCGTGTACACGTCAGTGCAATTAACCGCTCGGAACATCCCTAGTTGTCAACATAAATCGCCACTCCTCCACCCCTTTTAGACATACACAAGTTCAAACCCATCCAGTTCAAACTCAGCCACATTCCCACTGCTTACCCAAGTCTCACACATTGTAATGATTTGAAATGGTTGGGAAAAGTTGTGCAGATAGTCTTTTATGTCATTGAAGTTTTTATTCAGGCTTCTGCTATTAAAATGAATGATTGATAGATTGCCATGATTATTAATGAGCTGGTTGTATTGCTCGTCAGTGTAATAGCGACAGTTTTCATTGATGTCCAATAGGAAGTTATTGTCCGGGTCTATTTCATTCTCCAAATCTTGCTGATGATGTTCAGTGTATTGAGATGCCTTCCACTGTGCGTCGTCATAGTTATTTATTAATTGGATGTTGTGTTGTGTGACCGATGCACGTTGTGTATTGTCAGTGTGTGTCATGGTCATGATTGGTTGGTGTTGTTACCTTACACATTGTCGTATACGTCCAGTTCATTGATGTCTTTGATTACTAGCACTTTGTTCTCCGGTCCGTTTAGTTTGATGAACACTTTACAGCTCGCTGTCCAGGTATGTTGAATTTTATCCGCTCTTCTCAGGTCCCGTGCTTTCTTGGCGATTTCTCCGTTTTGTGGGGTCAGATGATCATTCATGTACACTCTCGTTCCTTTCAGTTTCCTTCCCTGTTTTAGCAATGCGGTCTTGTGCTTTCTGTTGACAAATCGCAAAATTATACTCCTTCTGTTGTCGGTGGATTCCTTCTTGGGCAGAGTGTGGCAGGCCTCGAGATGGTTACAGTCCAGATGAATATCCTTCGACTGTAAAAAGGCCGCTACCTGTTGCTCCGTAGAAATTGTATCCAACTCAGCTGCCGCAGTATCCTGGTCTCCCGCTGGGATCAAAGCTCTTGCGTATGACCGCGGTTTGATGTCAAGACCAGTAATAATTACGTTGTTGATTCGAGAGTATTGCTCCATTTCCGCAACTTTCGTCTCGAGATTCAGCGCTCTCTCCTCCAGCGCTTCCACGGTATCCTCCAGCTCTATAATTCTCTCGTCTTTCTGTTTCAGCTCTTCTCTCAATTCTTCCAACTTCTCGACAATATCCAGGATCTTTGTCTGTTGCTCCCTCATTGCGGTAACATCTAAGACCAGCGAGTCAAGTGACTGTTTGATCTCAGCGTTGGTCGGCATATCGCCTTGATGACTCTCAGGTGTGAACAGGTGTCCCTCACCACACACACGTGCTATTAGTGCTGAGTAAAAGGCTCCTCTGGCATTACGGAGGGCCTTTCTATAATTTTTAAGATTATTTTGCCATATTAAGCGATTTTCTAATAAATTGGAAGCGTGCCATAGGGATGGGCATTCGAAGAAATGTCCTTGATCGATCATCGCTAGAATTATCGATCAATTATCGATTAATCGTTATTTTTTTGGGTGGGGGGGGCGGGGGGTGGAGGTGCGCGATTGTTGACGGGGGGGGGGGGGGGGGGGTGCGCGTTTGTAGCGCACCCCGGACCTACGACCGACGTATTATGACAGTCCTGGACCGGCCCAATAATCTAGACCGGCCCAAAAATAATAATACACAAAATAAAAAATACAAAATAATCGGCCTGAAATCGTCCGGCCGAACCTCCCTATGGCAGCCCGTCCCTGGTTATAGGCCTATGCGGCGCTCGTAAAAGCCGAACAATGCGCTTACGTGCACTCTTAAAGGTTTGGAAACGATCCAACAAGACAAGTCTGTATTCCAATTACAATAAGTAGCCAACTTATCGGCCAACAATAATCAAACAAGGCAGTAAAAGTGGGCATTAAACTGTATAACTGTTTTGAAAAAAAGGGGAAAAGGCCGACATATGCCAATACAATATGCAGCCGGCGCTCGGAAAAGGCTTGCGACAAAAAGATGAGCCACACATTTAGAAACAATTGCATGAACTATCTAAAAGCAGTACCTTAGTCAGAAAACATATATGAGGCTGAACGTTTTGCTAAAATGTCACATTTATGGAAATATTGAAAATGTTGGAGCGGCTGGCTTGACCACGCGAAACCGAGAGACAGCTGTCTTGACCGCAGTACGCGATCGGTCATTAACCAATAATCGTATTTAACCGTATAACTGCACACAACTTTATTTAAAATCAAATGTAAAACATGTGTGTTTGAGTTTGTTGGTTGTACCACGGTGCTAGTTTCCTATGTTTTATTATTTTCTGTTTTCTAGGAGCGATAGAATCTAATGTTGATTGTAGAGAGCCTGCAGCACTATTAACAAGATTATCAATTTGGGAGTGACTAAAGTTAATATAGGACTCTGTTATATTCAGATATGGCATTGAATTAAACACTGATGGAATCTCCTCCTTATACTTAGCTACAGCACTGTCAGATAGACATCTGCTGTAGGAAGTTTTGCTTAATGGCTTATAGTCTAATAATAGAAATTCAAAAGTTATTAAATAATGGTCAGATAGGAGAGGATTATGTGGAAAAACTATTAAATGTTCAATATCCATGCCATATGATAGAACAAGGTCAAGAGTGTGATTAAAACAATGGGTTGGTTTATTTACACTCTGACAGAAGCCAATTGAGTCTATTAATGAGGTAAATGCGTTACTAAGTCATTTGTAACATCCACATGGACATTAAAATCACCTACAATAATTACTTTATCTGATTTAAGAACTAAACTTGATAGAAACTCTGAGAATTCAGATATAAAATCAGAGTACGGTCCAGGAGCGCGGTACACTATAACAAATAGGACTGGCTGCAGTGTTTTCCAGTTTGGGTGAGAAAGACTAAGAACAATGCTTTCAAATGAATTATAATTTAGTTTTGGTTTAGGGTCCATTAAAACCCTTGAATCATATATAGCTGCTACTCCACCTCCTCGGCCTGTGCCTCGGGGAATGTGAGTATTAATATGACTGGGGGGGGTGGATTCATTTAGGCTAACATAATCCTCATGGGACAACCAGGTCTCAGTAAGACGAAGCAAATCAATATCATAATCTGATATTAATTCATTCACTAAAACAGCTTTGGATGACAGAGACCTGATATTTAACAGTCCACATTTCATTATTTTATTTTGTGCTACTGAGGAGTTGGTTTTAATTTTTATTAGGTTTTCATGGTTAACTCCTCTTGTTTTTATTTCTTTAAATAATGTAGGCGGTCGGATTACATGTATGTCATCATATAGGCTGTCTAATAGACTCTGAAGTAGAACTTCCCTGATTTTATGGTGTACCTGGGCTCTGCAGCAGCTAAAAGCCTTTTAAAACCAACACCTGAAACAATGGTGTATGGTTGTATATGTGTGTCAATCATCTCCATCACCAACTTGTCCAGATTCTTCACTCTTGGATCTGAAGGGCCCCATTTAGTTAAATTGTCAAACATCTGTGGCAGTGTGGCCTACACTGGTGGTGGTATGGGTCTTCTTTGTGCCCCCTCAGCCTCCGTATGGAGATCTTTGTGGCTCACTTTCAGGTGAGACCACACATTGGTGGTATTCTTTTGACTGGACTTGCTAGATCCCTGGCTTATCTTTACTTTGCAGGTATTGCAGAAAACTACGTCACCATCTTTGGAGAAGTAGTCCCACACCTTGCTGCCCGTTCGCTGTCACTTTTCAGCTATCTGTAGGTGATGGAGGAAAGAACATTTTATTTGAGCTGGGCATTTTTAAGATGGCCATTTTTATAGTGTAGAGATAATGGTTAATTGTTTGTCTTTAGTTATTTATCCAAGTACTATCAGCAAAATGTATCAAGTATCAAAAGTTAATGGTAATGGTAGAGCTAAATTATTTTTTCTTGCTTATCAAAACATGTAATCTTTAGCAATATTTCGCTGTTAATGTATAACGTTAACGGTCATAAACAGTAACTCATGGTTCGCTTCTGCCGAGTCAAGAGATGAACAGCGGCAGTTTCCCCTGAACGTGTATTGCAGAGTAAATGGCTTTTTAGACAGTGGGTGATCTCTGCTATACACGTTCAGGGGAAACCTTCAACGTATCCGGTGAAAAAACAGACTTTAAAATTTTAACTTTTGTAAATGCAACGACTTGAATTGTTCTGTTGGAAGGCGTGCCAAACTGCGAGTCCTGAACAAAACAGTTTGGTGTGCAGTGTTTCCCACAGAATCAGATTCTATTTGTGGTGGTAGCCTCCTGGGGGGGGGGGGGTGCAGGAGGCACACGCATGCTTTCTTAAATCAATTATTAAATAATACCACTGTATATAAGGTGCTCCACTGTATATTTTAATTGGCAAGTACTTTGTGACAAATAACTGAACAATATATACAGCTCCATTGCTTCACTTTGTCATAAGTGAAAAATATATACAGTGAGTGCTCCATTGCTACACTTTAAGTGACTGCTCCACAAAGTTTGCACCCTTTGTTTGAACATCTTATTTTACAGGGCTTTCTGAAAAAATATTCCAATGCCCTATCATATGGGAAGGCCTCAGGACGGTCGTACTGTTCAGCGTCCCCACGTGTGTTTTCTTAAGTTTCTAGGTACACCGTTTTGCTAATACCTCTGATCCAGACTGTCTTTGCGCCTCCTCAGTACGAGCCCTTTTGAATCTTTGAAAGTATTTTTCACATTGTTAATATTAAGCCTTTGCACACCAAGTCCATATTTTTCATCCGAAATTGTCGCACGTTTAAAAATAAATACGACCTCACATTGTGTCAATCACGTATACACACTGGCTCCGAAACTTTCGTCCGTCATTAAAGTTTTCGGAACAGGTTCGAATTTCTGTGTTTTTTCGCATAAATCAGACTTTCAAGATTTTTTTGACGGATTAAAAAAACACATGCAAAAATATGGACTTGGTGTGCAAAGGCCTTAACGTTATGCACTTGCACGAGCAGCCAATATTGACTCAGGGCTCCAGACTAACTTTTTTCACTAGGAGCACTGTAGCCCCTAACTGAAAATTTTAGGGGCGCAACCAGAAATTTTATGGGCACACACCGTAAATCAACATGCTAACCAAATATTCACATTTCTACAAATTTTCACTGTATTACTAATAAATATTTTGATAATAGATGCAGAAATTACACTGTGCTGTTTCAAATTCAGTGTCACATTTTATTTTGAAGATGCAACATAGTGATATACAGCAGCCATTCTCAACCTTGGGGTCCCGACCCCAACTGGGGTCGCGAGATGATTTCTGGGGGTCGCCAAATCATTTTGGAAAAAATATAAATGCACAAAATTAATATTAAATTACATAATTTCAGACAGGGAGATGTTTTACCGTATTTTCCGCACTATAAGGCGCACTTAAAAGCCTTTAATTTTCTCAAAAAACGACAGTGCGCATTATAATCCGGCGCGCCTTATATATGGATTAATTCTGGTTGTTACGGCTACCGTAGTCAGGAGCGTCGCGGAGTAATACACGTGCTTCACCATAATATTACAGCGTGTGTGTATAAAGACCCCAAAATGGCACCTGTCAAGAGACACGCTTACGACGCGGACTTCAAACTGAATACGCTAACGTTTGATTTAGCGATATCAGACTGTGTTTTTTTTTACGTGTTACAACTGAACAAGGTTGGGAGTTATTGTGAATACGCTAACGTTTGATTTAGCGATATCAGACTGTTTTTGTACGTGTTACAGCTGAACAATGTTGAGTTATTGTGAACGTGTTTAATAAAGTTTGACTGACTGACTTATCTGACTGTTTTGTTTCGCTTAATGCGCCTTATAGTCCGGTGCGCTTTATATATGAAAAAGTTCGAAAATAGACATTCATTGACAGTGCGCCTTATAATCCAGTGCGCCCTATAGTGTGGAAAATACGGTAGTCTGCTTCATTATTTGTCCAAAATGTGTCATATCAACTGAGTTTGTAACGGGAGTGGTTTGGACCCAATAGCAGCACAAAGACAGATGGGTCTCGTTAGTAACAAACTGCGCTTTATCAAAAGTGCGTTCACACGGGGGTGGGGGGTCGCGGACAACATGCATGTTAAATTGGGGGTCGCGACTCAAAAAGGTTGAGAACCACTGAACTAGAGTATCGTGTTTAAACTGCGAAGTGCCGGCACTGTCGGCAAACTTGGTGTTCCCCGCAGTTTTGGGGTAGCGACTGCAACATTCGCAGTTCATGGAGTTATTCTCCTTACAGTACTTTAACCAGCTGAATTCTTGCAGCCAGTCTTCCCGAAAATGGTAGGTTCGGGCTTTTTTTGCCACACAATGCTCTGCATCATCATCATCCCCGACTCTGTAGACTGTGGCACTGGTACACTATCCGCAAGTGCCGCAGGTCGGAAGAATGAATCAATCGTTCGCTTGGTCATTGCTCGAACGGCAGGTTGAGCTCTTTCTCCTTTTCACAGACCCGCGCCGGTTTCCCGTGCTCAATAATCTCTATGACCCTCCCCCTCCACACATTAGCCACTTATAGTGGCCATTCCCTATCCTTCTCACACTCATTGGCCTGCTACAGATTCCGGATTCATTGACGCGCTCCTTCCACGTTTAACGTGTAAAAATAAAAAATAAAAAGGGCAAATTTACTGGTCGCACATGCGCGACCAGATGTAAAATTCAGTCGTATTGTCTTTTGGTCGCAAAATGCGACCATTTGGTCGCAGTCTGGAGCCCTGTGACTAGCAGCTACGTATAGAGTGTGCACGGAGAGGAGGGGCTATTCAGACAGGTCCAAGAGATAAATCAATGTATGGGGAAACACTGGTGTGAATTAGGGCTTTGACTCCGAACTTCGTTATTCGAATATAATACGAATACCAAAAAATATATATATATTCGAACGAATATTAGGCAGCCTTTAATATTCGAACTTGTTATGGGAATTATTTATTGTAAATGTCTTTGCTTGAACGTTGTTTTCAATTCAGATTCCGACGCTTTTTCACGCCTGGTGAAGTTGTGTGAATCACGAGCTAATAGGCTTTATGCCGAGCATCATGTGACCAAACCGGAAAACAGGTCTCCTGACTTCCACTTGTCGGAAAAGCCGGTAGCAACTGACGGCGACATCTATTGACTTGGCCTAGCTAACTCTTTTTACTGTTGGCGTTTTATTTGATTTTAACATCTGAATGTTAGTGAGAAGAAGAAAATGTCAAAGCCAGTAAAGTACCAGAAGCGGGATAAAACAGCGGTTAAAGTTAGCGAGTGAATCCGGGAGAGGGCTGCTCTCCTCGGACACATTACTCTGAAGTCCCGGTGACGGTCTGGAAGTGCGGATTAAAAAATAAAAACAAAACAGCGGTAAAAGCTATCGTGTGCGTCCGGGGGAGGGGTACTCTCCTCGGACACATTACTCTGAAGCCCCGGTGACGGTCTGGAAGTGCGGATTAAAAAATAAAAACAAAACAGCGGTAAAAGCTATCGTGTGCGTCCGGGGGAGGGGTACTCTCCTCGGACACATTACTCTGAAGCCCCGGTGACGGTCTGGAAGTGCGGATTAATAAATACAATAATGTGATGAGACCTGTTTCGCGGAATGCGAAAGTACGTTGCGCATAACCCCTATTAGCAAGGCTATCATTGGTCATCTGGGCTCCTGTAGGTGACGTTAGCGTCCTGGTTTGCGCCAATTTTGTATTTTATAGCAGAACAATGGCTGCGTCAACACCAACAGAACATAGTCACAAAGCAACGCTCTTCCCTAGAGCCAGAAAATGTGAATCATCTGGTATTTTTGGCGAATAACTTAAAAAAGTCTGCAGCCAAATAAACTGCAGCCAGCCAGATCTTAATGTGAGCAAAACAATTTGTTAATGGCGGGTAGGATGGGTTTTTATTTTTAGGCCTACCTTTATTTATTTTGTTCAGTTTAGTCTGACAGTTTAGCCTTATCCCTATTTTTGATGAAACCGAATGCATACACAGTTTGTGTCTGACCTTTAATGAATAAAGGTTCTGAAAACATCGTTGCCTGCCTATTGACGTTGACTGATACACTGCCCCCTGGTGGACAAAACATATACAACTTAAGTTTTATACCATATAGGTCTTACTGAAGGCATTTCATTGTCAAAATATTATTAATACATATTCGAATATATTCGAATATTAATAAACAAACGAACTTCGAATATGATTTTTGGGAAAAAGTCAAAGCCCTAGTGTGAATACATGTAACATTACCGTTGGTTACACTCCTATTAATGTTATAAACGTAGCATATGAAAGTAGCTACGTGGTTAGCTAGCTAGTTAATGTACCAATGAGTATGATAAACTTGTTGTCACAGAGTAAAAGATGGGGACGTTTATTTATTTTCCAGTATTGCGTCTCACCAACTAGGTAACAACGTAGTGTGAAATCAACACTCAACAGACTCAACCCACCACCGCACCGTCGTCTGCTGAGATGCAGAAAGATGCTAACATTACTTGATTGACGTTGAGTGACAAATTAACTGGTCAACATAGCAACATAGATGGATGAGCATGAGTGTGACAGTTGGCAGGGACATTGTTAGCATTATATTACAGTTATATTGAAAAGGGGAAATGGGCTCATTGTGTAACTTTCCAGTATGTATTTCACAAACTAGTTAGCAACTTACTGTGAAGACCGCAGAGCTGTGATACGTACTCTGCTACATATGCTGCCGACAGCGCTGAGAGTATTGTAATGAATGGCGTCAGAGCGCCCTCTGCTGGACAAACTACATGACACCATTTCTAAACCACCCCAAGCATCTTTTTCGGCATTATGTTCTGTAAAAATAGTTTTCATATCGGAAAACATATATACGCTGATACCGATATACACCAATATGTATGTGATAGGCCCATATCGGCGGATAAACACGGCCTACCGATAAATCGTGTGTGTGCGTGTGTGTGTGTGTGTGTGTGTGGTTAAACTGATTTTACTGCGTGTCTATATTGTTTATGAAAATGTCAGTTAGTTTGACTTTTCAGTCATTGATTTATTTAAGTTTTGCCCATTTAATCTGTGCCCATGTTAACGGCTTCACTCATGAGCTCAGACCGGCGGTGCAGCTACAGCGGACAGCGCTGTTATAAAGTCTAGGTTTCAAGAAAGCCTTGTTTTACTTCATATTGTAGGAACTATGTTTCCATGCAAGTACTGTGGATGCTATCGTTTGGCTACATAATGATTCAGTTATGCCATTTAGAGACATCATTATTTTGGAAATTGCACTTATCTTCCATTAAAGTGGCATAGTAGCCAGATAATTTCACATAAAGCAGAAGGAGCCTTGGCCTATGAGGTTATAGATACTTCAATAATTTCAACTAACATGGGGATGTGTGAATAATGACAAGTGTAGGGCTAGGCTTACTCTTCAACGTGAACCTAAAAAAAATGGGGCGAGTGAAGCCCGTCCTCTAGTGAGATGCAGGCCGGTTATTGCATGCTATAGCAGATCAATGAAACGGGCTATACGTCTATGGTAATGTGTAGCCTTCTCTTTATTGAGTCAGGGTTAATTTAAAGAGGAATTATGCAGAAAAGCATTAATCAGGGTTCGCACAAGGTGCTTGAAGTACTTGAAGGGCTTGCATTTCGAGGGGAAAAAAATCAAGTACTGGAATACCTTAAAAATAGCCAATTTTTTAAGTCTTTGGATAGTCTGCAGAGAGCAAGTCCCATCTGTGATAGCCAGCATTTCACTCTCGCCCGCTTCCTTAATTGATGAATACAGTTATATAGACCTAAAAAGAGTATCAAGTTCTCATTGAATTTATAAATTGTACTGTAATATGAATACGTATTACATACACCTGTATGTAATATTTGAGCCTCAAACAGTGCTTCACTGAAAAGTTCAAATTGGTGAATTGACATGACTATTGTACATGACTAGTTAAAAAAAAAGACAGACATTGATCACATTTATTTATATTTAATAAAAATGTATATTTAAAAATGAATTATTTGCTTTGAGTGAAGTCCTTGAAAATGACCAAATATTGCTTGAAAAAGGACTTGAAAGTCCTTGAATTTCATGTTGCAGTGTCTGTATGAACCCCTAATTGTCTGTGACTGGACATAATGACGGTGCGTCTTGTCCACAATCACTTTGAGTAAAGTGATCGGCTCCTCTAATCGGCAAATGTTTAAGGTGACCGGCCAGTCACCGATCGCGTGTTAAGAGCAAAAACCATCTGGGTATGTATGTATGTATGTGTACAAGTCCCAGCGTATCTAGCGTGCTACCTGACATGTTTCAGAGCGGACAGCGCAGGCTGCCGACAGCAGCACTTCCCTCGAGGCCAACTACGGTGGCCACTTGAGATGCTGAGATGATAATAATAATAATGCAGTTTCCCCAATATGCTTCCAGTGGCAGCGCAACAAACATCATCAAAAATCATTAAGTAATTATTTATCATAGCAATAGATTAGCGTTTTTATTTTTTCAAAGTCAAGTCTCAGCAGGCAAGGCCAAGTCAAGTTGCAAGTCCCCATTTTCGCGACGCACTTGAATGCACATTTCAGTCTCTTGCCTCTTAGTCTGAGCTAAACTTGCTGCACAATGTGAGCATAGCATACTAACTAACGTATCACTGTATCTGTGATTACACACAGTATTCACATCCGAACAGTGTTTGACTGATTGTAAATGTAAAATACATGTGAACGATGCGTATCGGCATATAGAACAAATTCGGCACAATTCAGTTTAACAGAACAGTGAAAATGTACTACCGAGTAGGCCTGAATCTTTTTCACCTGCACTTTTTCACTGGACAAGACAAGATGGCGCCAGGATGCTCGGCTGGCCGTCTGTCGCTCCGCTCTGTGTTTGCTGTGTGTTTAAAGGCCGTGGTGCAGGTTTAATTTTCTAATGAATTTGCGCATGTGCTTGTTGGTAATAAACATTTAAACTGTTATTCATTGTATTTGATGTTGTTGGGTATCACAAAACGTAATATAATACGAAAAAGTAGCTACTATTTTAGCAGTTTGGGATTGATTATCATTTCCCCCACAATGCATTGCATGACGTCACGTCGGGGAGACGACAGACCAAAGCCCGCCTTGAGACCATTGAGAGAGACGAATAGAGAGAGACTAGTAAGAGATTGTTCAGCAGATTATACAGATAAATAGATAAATACATATAGTATCAATCTATCAACAGTATGTGCTGTAGTTGATGTACTAGTCGCATTGCTGCTCAAAGGTGTACCGCCCCGTAAAGCAGTGCCGGTGTAGGTACCAGATCGGCTCGGCTTCCAGATCAGCTCGGGGTCCGTCGTCTGCTGATTACGTCACACAATACGCTATATACAGCAACGCCACTCGGACAAACTAAATTGCATTCGACTTTCACGATAGATAGACAGACAGACAGATACAGCCAATACATTTCCTTCAGAAGTACTAATAACACTCACCCATTTTTTACATCCTCCCTCAGTGTTTTCCAGTGGAAGTTTGCCCTGGAAGCTGTAATACAACTGCTCGTCTGATGCAGCAGGAAAATACAACATTCATTTAGTGTGTATGTATGTATAATAACTGGGTAGGTTACATTATGACTAAAAGCAGCACCAGAACGTCCAAAAGGTCTTGAAATGTTTCAAATATGGATTGAATATAACAGCTAATATTACTAATAGTACTTGGAAGGAAAAAAGTAAAGGAAGAGGGCTAAGATAAGACACCTCATAATAAACAGACAATATTTTCTATGACGTTAACATTCTATCATAACAAAATCAATGTTGCTGCCAATCATTGACCCATCTCAGGGCCTAATAACAATAATTGGCAAATAAAAATTATTTTAGTTTTTTTGTTTTTTGGATGGCAAACAGCAGAATTATGTAAAATTAGTGGCATATAAAGGGTTAATAACCAAAAAATAATAATATTTTTTTTATATGTATATTTCAGGCTGAAGTAGTTCTTACTGACGTGTTTAAAGAAGAAAAAATATGAATATATACTATTTTAATAGCAGTTTTTGGGAACAAGCCATGTTTTGCCTTTAGGTGTATATATATATATATATATATATATATATATATTAGGGATGGGCATAATTAATCGATGATCGATCATTGATCGTTAAGAAATGTGTCGATCAATTTATATTGTTATCGATCAAAAGGACGTTGTGTTGCATACTGTGAGTCTTGAAGCGGAACCCTAATTATGTCCTGGACCGGCCCAAAAATGTGCATCGGCTCACCCGGTACGCCCGATGGCCAGTCCACCCCTGCTTGTCCCGTTAGTTAAAAATAGTAATCCAATTGTGAAATCCGTGTTGTAATCGGCAGCATACAAGCTAGTTATATTGAAAAGTAAATAAAGATTCAGACGTGCTGCGTGATGATGTGTTCAGGTTGGCTCAGTAAAACGACTATTAGGTTATCATGATGCGTTCAAGTGTAACGTAAAGAAAAGGGAAATTGAGATTTTGGCGAGAAACATGAGCAATACAGTTGTATAGTATATTAAAAATCTGGAGGATCATGACTGACAAGGCAGACATGTTAATTTTTCTGCAAAAAAAACCCTGTTAAATTATGAGATTATATTTTATTTCCTTTTGTGTGACCCATATACATTATGACTTATTTTTCATTTGGTGCTGCTGATATATTCTTTCTATTGTTAGTTGTATGTCTTTTCGAAGTGGCCTATTACATTAGCCATGTTTATTGAAGGCTAGAAACATTTTTGTTATGCTCACTTGTTAAGCAATACCAGTTCTGCTGAAAACAAATTGTCGCGTCGTCTTTCCACCAAATAATAGAAAAGTATCGATAGTGGTATCGATAAAGACTCGGATCGATAAGGAGTATCGATAAAGGTATCAATATCAATAAATATTAACGATCCCTATACGGGACGGGTGCTTTTGTTTCTAAATACGGGACGATTCCGTTTTTCAAGGGACGGTTGGCAACCCTATGCACTGCTGTTCATAGACTAGCTCCAGCGCTCGTTGCTGTGTTTCTAAATGGTAGCTAGCAACTTACCAGGACACTTCACCAACATTGTGGCCATAATTAAAGAGAAATAAGAAATAAAGCCTTCGCCGTTGCATGTTATTGAGACTAAAATAGGTTTGTTTCGCCAATGTTTAGTAGCCGGCTCAGGGGGGGGAGGGAGAGTTACCCCACGTTCAATGTGTTAAACAATAATGTCCGCCCGCCAGGGACGTCCCGACATCAAAACTGAAAATTACATTTATAGCAGCATAGCGCTATTGTGGTGGTGTATTAAAATTAGTGTTGCACCGATACCATTTTTTGGCCCCCGATACCGATACCGATACCCGGCTGTGCAGTATCGGCCGATACCGATACCATACCGATACCACGCCGGAAAAAAAAAAATATATACACAAGCTTTTTTTCTTCTAATATCCTACTAAAGAACTGCATACTCACTTGGATGTAAAATCATTGCTATCATGGCTTAATTACTAGTATAATTAGATAATATAGTATAACTAGAGATAATTACTAGTATGTAGTCTGTGATGCGGTCACTGTCTGTCCATTTGAGCGATCTCCCGCCTGTGAGCACAAGACGCGTCTCCCTCTCTCTCCTGCTTTTCCCCCTCTTCTCCTTGTTTGTGTCCGCATGGCACCCCGGGGAGCGGGCGGGGGGGGGGGGGCATGGGTGGTGACCGGGTGCGTCGCACCGGCAGGCGGACCCGCTCACTGAGTTTCCCCGCACCGGCGCGTCCGCAGGCGGAGCAACTTTTCTGTGCGCCGCGCGGCTGAACCGCGCGCCCTCCGCGTCTCCGGTGCTTTTTTTTCTTTCTTTTTTTTGGTACTTTGTCGTCGTCGCTTGTCGGTCGGTCAACATGCGCGGCCGGGCGGCCGGAGTGGGCCAATAGGATAGCTGCTTGGCACGGCATGCACTGAACACGTGTGATCACACGCAGCAGTGAGTGAAGGGAGAGAAAGACGCAAAGCGCTGCGTTCCAAGTTTCATATTAATATGTAAATGGCATCGGCGCATTATTTGTTCGTACTCGCCGATACCGATGCCAGCATTTTAGCGCGGTATCGGGGCCCCTCCCGATACTAGTATCGGTATCGGTGCAACACTAATTAAAATAATTTCAATAGCAGTATGTATTTTGATAGTGTTTTTTAAAGTTAAAGGCCATGGTGCAGGTTTAATTTAATAATGAAGACGCCATAGTTCTAGTACAAGGCTAAGGCTACCTTCCACCACGTCTCCCTCACGTGACGTCATCGCCGAATTGCGTTAAAAATAACCGTTACTACCAAAAACTACAAAACTAGACTGTAACACCATTTTGGAGACATTTCTAACTTTATATACATATCTTGAGTGCTTTATGTACACATTAATCGACAGTGGTGTTTAACCTGCACCACGGCCTTTAATGATTTACCTGATCTGTCAAGAGGCATCATCTCTCCTCACCTATGATCGTCAAACTTTGCTCGAGATTGGAGGCTACTTTGATCAGCCTGCTTATGACAAGTTGGTGAGCTCTCATCCATGCCTCGAGGAAATACCGGCGTCTCTGAGGCATCCTCCCCTCTGCCTTACCCTCCAGAGACGCAGGAGAAGACGGGGGAAACGCGGAGGACTCCGGGTTCGCCTCGAGGCTCAACCTGAGGTCTGTCCATGTGTCTGATCGCCGTGGTGATCTGCATTTTCTGGAGGTTCCCCTTGCCCTGCTGTAGCAGGTTGCTACTAAGACTTTAAAATTATTAATGTTTGAATGTGGTTGGGTGTTTTTCATGCATTTATGTTTTGATCATTGGGTGATGATTTAGTGTATGTTGTGTGGTGTGGAAACGTCCTATTCCGGTAATCCGCCTTAAAAGGGTGACGCCTGGTTAAGGGCGGGTTGGTTGATGAGGCAGGAAACTTAGAGCGAGTAGTGTTACTGGAGGGGATGGGCATGCGGCGCGAAGTTTTTGGAAAACTGTCTGCAGGATTTTTTGAGTGGGGATAACGGTAGTGGTTTCGCGTTTTCTCCGGGTAGATCAGCTTGTGTTTCTACCCCTGGGAGGAAATCGGCGAAACGATCCAACAAGGTGTCCAAGGCTGCTGAGGTGGTTTCGTCGTGGGTTTACACGACTGAACCGAGCAACAGGGTCTGACGGGTGATGCAGAACAATGTTCTTTTCTAAATCATTGTAGGCTGGATTGTCTGCTCGTGCCGGCTAAACGGGATTCCTTTCTTCCCTGCTTAGCAATTAGTTCCACCTCGTTTAGGTTTACGTTTGGATGAACTGTTATCGGTTGCCGACAAACACCGGAGTCTGTGGAGACCCGTGTTTGTTGGTTGTTTGTTTATTTTTCCCGAACTACTAACTACTGTTTATGTTAATTTACCCTGTGAGTGTTTGAGCGCTTTGTGTTTCGATCACATGGTTTGTTTTTGTTTGTTTACCTTTTGTACATTTAAGTGACGGTCAATACAATACATATGACCTAGAAGTTGTTGTCCGGATCTTTTTATTTTTCGAGTTTAAATGTGCTGTAGTGGGAGGTAAAACTCAAATTGGCGGATAATTTCTGCCTGGCGCCTGAACTTTAGGAGAACCCTTTATAAACCCTGGCTGCCTACGCTACACTGCGCCCGGGGATGACGAGGCACCGATGGATCCGACCTGTGTTCCCTGACGTTGGCGGCTCAGGTAGTTCGCCGGACCCCGATCAGCCTCCTAGCTGGTGTGTTCGTAACGGGAGACGCGGTGTTGTTTCTCGTAATCTCCGCTCATTGAATCGTGCTCCGTCCTCCTCTTCTGATACCTTTTGATCTTCAATTGGCTTTGCTCAATGTGAGATCTGTCACCAACAAAACTTGTTTACTCAATGATTTATTTATCTAATGGAAACTGGATTTTATGTTTTGAACAGAGACCTGGCTCCGCGAAGGTGAATTTGTTCCTTTTTCGGAGCTCCTTCCTCCTGGATGTAGTTTTTTCAGCTCCCCTCGCATCACCGGCAAAGGTGGACTGGCTTCAATATTTAAATCCACCTTTCACTGCCGGAAGACTCCAGCTGTCAACTGCTCCAGCTTCGAGCTCCAACTCTTTGAGGTAAACCTCTCCGTGACTGTTCTCTGTGCGGTGGTCTGTCGACCACCTAAACTCAACAAAGACTTTGCAGACTTTGTGTCGGGTGTCACTTTATTTTCCCTCTCACTTCCTGCACCCTCTACCACGAACTCCGCCCCTGTTCGTCGTCTCCGTGTTTTTAACTTTTCAACTCCTTTGCAGTTCTCCGCTGCCTTTAAAGACTCTTCTCTATATTCTCTGGATGATCTTGGCGACCTTGGTGTGGATGACTGTCTGACTATGTTTGATTCACTCTGCACGGAGATTTTGGACTCTATTGCTCCGATGACTTCAAGGCGTGCAAAGCACCAGACTGAGCCATGGCTGAATGACTCCCCTTCTGTGCTCAGACGCGCATGTAGACGGGCTGAAAGAAACTGGAAAAAGGACAAACTCCAAATTTCTTGGGATCTCCTCCGAGATTGTCTCCTAACTTACCAGCAGGCTGTGAGAGCTGCAAAAAATGAATATTTTTCCTCACTTGTCTCTGCAAATGTGCACAAACCGCAGGTTCTCTTCAATGTATTTGACTCTCTTGTTAATCCGTGTGATGCGGTATCAAGCCTTCCTCTTCTCTGTGTGAGGATTTTCATTAATAAGATTGCTGCTTAGGTCCCCGTTCCCTCAGTCTGTTCAGGACCCCTCTATTCCCACAGCAAGCTCAGCTGTTTTTCAGCAGTTTGAGCTTGTTTCTCTCTACTATCATTGAGCTAGTGGAACATTTACGTCCTGCTAACTGTCCATCTGACAGCATTCCATCCCGTCTGTTTAAAGAAGTCTTTAGCACTGTTCAGTCTTTTATTTTGCTTCTTATAAATCAATCTCTCAGCTCTGGATGTGTTCCATCTTCCTTCAAACATGCTACAGTGCAGCCTCTTTTGAAAAAGAAAAATCTAGATCCCTTGGTTTTGTCTAATTGTAGGCCTATCTCCAAACTCCCTTTCATCTCAAAGGTTCTAGAGAAAGTCGTTTTTAACCAACTTCAAGAATTTTTACAAAGGGCCAATGTTGGTGAATTGTTTCAGTCTGGTAACTTTAAGTCTCTTCACAGTACTGAAAGTGCTCTTTCAAAAGTTTTTAATGGTCTTTTGTTAAACCTGGATTCTGCCTTCTTAATTCTTGACCTGACAGTGGCGTTTGACACAGTGGATCACACAATCCTCCTATCACGGCTGGAACACGATGTAGGCATTAAAGACACTGCTTTAAATTGGTTTGAATCCTACCTCTCTGAGAGATCCTTCTCTGTGCACATGGGCCATTTCTCCTCTACTGTGGCCCCACTGACCTGCAGAGTTCCTCAGGGGTCAGTTATGGGCCCTCTACTGTTCTCCCTATATATGCTACCCCTGGGGTCTGTTTTTAGGAAGCATGGTATTCCTTTTCACTGCTTTGCTGATGATGTGCAGGTGTATTTGCCATTAAAAGTCCCTACCATTGACTCACTTCAGGCCATATTTAACTGCATGGAGGACATCAAAACATGGATGGACTTAAACTTCTTAAAGTTAAATGAAAATAAAACGGAGGTTGTCCTGTTCGGTCGCCCTGACCTGGTTCAGGCCCTTGCTAGTTCCCTTGGCCCTCTAGCACCTTACATCAGATCCCATGCTAGGAATCTTGGTGTGATTGTTGATGGTGCTTTTAAACTGGACAAACAGGTCAGCTCGGTGGTCAAGGCTAGCTTTTTTCAACTGAGGCTTCTAGCCAAGGTTAAGCCATATTTAAGCCAGAAGGACCTTGAAAAAGTAATTCATGCTTTTATTACATCTCGTTTAGACTATTGCAACTCCCTGTATGTTGGCATTGATCAGGCAGAACTTAACCGCCTGTAGCTAGTTAAAAATGCAGCAGCACGTCTCTTAACTGGGACTAAGAAATAGAGTTGTTCCGATTCCGATACCAGTATCGGAAATTGCTCCGATACTGCCGAAAATGCTGGCATCGGTATCGGCGACTACTGGAGTCCAGGCACCGATCCGATACCACGTAATTTATTCAATTAGTAGTCTAATAGGGGTTATGCGCAACATACTTCTGCATTCTGCGAAACAGGTCTCATCACAACCGGTTCAGGTCCGCTGTACCGCGCTCACATTATTTTATTTATTAATCCGCACTTCCAGATCCGGGGTTCAGAGTAATGTGTCCGAGGAGAGTAGCCCTCTCGGACACACACGCTAGCTTTTAGCGCTGTTTTTTTTAATCCACACTTCCAGACCGTCACCGGGGCTTCAGAGTAATATGTCCGAGGAGAGCAGCCCTCTCCCGGACACACACGCTAGCTTTTACTGCTGTTTTGTTTTTGTTTTTTAATCCGCACTTCCAGACCGTCACCGGGGCTTCAGAGTAATGTGTCCGAGGAGAGCAGCCCTCTCCCGGACTCACTCGCTAGCTTTAACCGCTGTTTTTTTTTTCTTTCTTTTTTTCATCCATCTTTTCTTCTCACTCACATTCAGATGTTAAAGTCAAATAAAACGCCTATTCATGTTTTACAAAGAGTTTAACCTGAGCCAGACCTTACCACTATGATAATCATATCACTCATGCATGTATTGCTATTTTTCTATTTTTTTTTATAACATACTGGTATCGGATCGGTACTCAGTATCAGCCGATACCCACAGCACAAGTATCGGAATCGGTATCGGGAGGGAAAAAATGGTATCGGAACATCTCTACTAAGAAACGTGAGCACATAACTCTGGTGCTGTCTTCGCTTCACTGGCTTCCTGTGAGGTACAGGATCGATCAGGTTTGACGTATTAGGGTAGTGCTACTTTTAACAGTTGTTACAAATAACAAGCGACCTGTCTTCTTCAGAAACTTAGAAAAAGTCCCACACAATCGGCGCCATGTCTGTTTTCAAACGTAAGCACGCTGTGCTGCATTCACAACGTGACAGAAATTCCCTGTTCCCAAGCTTGCTAGTCGTTCTTTTGGCCTTTTTAAGTTGTTGTAAGTAAGATGTTTCTATTCTTTATGTGTAACGTGTAGAAATACTGTGGATATCAATTCAAGTCAGCAACTACCAAAATAAATAAAGTTATTTTCCGACATGAGGCAGAAAGAGTTTTTCTGATTATGCCAACATCACTTTAATGCAGCATTCACTGCAGGCCATTCAGGTGTCCCAGTGGGAGCGGGGCGCTGCCGCGCTGACAACATTATATATAATATTATATTATAATGTTATCAGGTCTATTCGTCATATTGGACTCGTCATATTGGACTTATCGGACTTACCGGAATGACGTAATAATTTCTGCCCGATAATTATCGTGCACCCCTACATATTTGTAATTGTGTAAAAGAATCTCTAAATGCGTCCTGAGATTTGTGAATGTGTACAGGAATCTGCAAAATGTGTATTCAGAATCTGCGCGTAATCAGATTTGTAAATGTGTAAAACAGATTTGTAAATATGTAGACAAATTTGTAAATGCGTACATAGATATTAATGGCTGAAAAGTCTCATTGTGGTGTAATACTATCAGTGTCCGAGACACTTAACCCTCTCTCAGACACAATTTGTCGTGACGTCGAAGGGATAACTGTGAGGCACTTGACATCACTATGAAGGGATACCAGCGGCGAGGTGTGTGTGGATATGTGAAGCTCCGTCTGGGCAATGTCCGCATCCGAGAGAGGATTAACCCTCTGGGGTCTGAGAGTATTTTCAGACACTCACACTTTCAGACATGATTTTGGCATGCTCTGATATTGTTCTCAATTTGAAAAGATTTCAAAAAGTAGTATTTTGAAAGTCACATGACTTTTTTGTATTCAGCACAAATTCAGCTACAATAATATTAACATGTTGTAATAAGTAGTTTTACTGTAGAACTGTGCTGGAATGTAGTGTTGTCACGATACCAAAATTATCGCTTCGATACCGATACCAAGTTGAGAATTGCGATTCCGATACTTTTTTGATACTTTTCCTGGACAAGGAGAAACGCTCTCGAATAACATTGTTGTGCTTTATTTTAGAACCAGGACAACATAGTAATCATATTACACAATGATGAATGATAAACAGCAATTATATTAAACATTTGAACAAAATATAAAACATAAATTAGCAATGACATTCAAGGTAGAAAAAAGCAGCATTATCTCAGCTATCAACATAAGAACATAAGAGTAAATGTAGCTTTTTTGCCTCAGTCAAGGAAACTGAACAGTGATTGTATTATGTAAAGTTTACATTGTAAAACATATTCAAAATATGAAATATCAATAGCAGCAATATCTCCGATACTTTAACCTATTCTGAGTCAGTTGTGCAACGTTTCAGTAGAGAAAACTCTGTAGAGCTTTATTTTAATTTTGGACTGAACAACAATTATATTAAACATATGAACAAAATATTAAATATCAACATATAAAATAACAAATAAATTAAAGCAATGTCATTCAGGGTAAAAAACAAACAAATCTAACTTAGCTGCCTTATCCTTTTTTATCAAACCTGAGGGGTTTTGGTTCTCCAGTGAGCAAGCATTTGCCTAAGAGTGGCCAGCAGGTGTTCATTTCTTACTCAGTCCCTTTGTCTTCAAGTTTTTGGCCAAGAAAACTAGCATTTCTAAATGTTCCTCAGTCAGTCTGGAACGTCTCGGACTGCAGATATTCCCAGATGTGCTGAAAATCCGTTCAGATGCACAACTTGAAGCAGTAATGCAAAGATACTTCTTCGCAAAGTGCGCCAGGATGGGCAGTTGTTCCTCATGCTGACTCCACCAGGCCAGGGGATCCTCTGCAGGGCTAATTTCTCATCTGTTTGTAGTCAACAAGCTCACAATTTAATCAATCTGTGGGTGTGGCTGCAGGTGTGGGAGAATGTTGCCTCATTTCAGAATCTGCCCCTTTCTTCTCTGAGGTTATGCTGCAGAGCATACTTTTTAAGTCTCTCCTATTCCTCTTGGATGCAGCACCTGCTCCCCTAGGGTCCACTGGGCTGTCGGGTGGAAGCTGAACGGCCTCAGGTTTAAGGAGCAGTTCCATCTTGATCTCCTTCTCCATGGTTACAAAAGTACCTTTGAATCGAGGAAAGTAGAGGTGTTTAAGGTCATCTGCAGGTTATGATCATCACACCTTTTCTCTAAATCTCTAATTTTCTTCTTCATTTCTCGGGCCAAGGGGCAGTCACCTTCCTCGTCTTTTAGGCAGGCTTTGATTTTCCACATGATTGGCAGGACTGAAGAGATGGTGGTTTCTTTCTCTCCACTCAGGGCATCAGTGAAGTCACTGAGTGAAGCCAGGACATCCCTCACTATTTCTAAAGTGGTCATGTCTGCGTCCCTGGGCATCAGGTGCCACTTCTTCCGTTCATCAGCCAGAACAGCAGAGACAGCTTGCTGCTGCTCACAAAATTGTTCCACCATGTCATAGGTAGAACCCCATCGGGTGGGCTCATCATGGATTAATGCATGTTGTGGTAGGTTTAAAGACTTTTGTTTGTCTTTCCGTAAGACCTGACAGTCTTACGGAGCCTGGACAGACAGCTTGCCACACGATCGAGATCTATGGCTTTCTTCACTGCCAAATCCAGATTGTGCCCAAAACAGGGTATCCAGGTGTATTCACAGAAAGCCTTGCGGTTGTTTGACGCATTATCTGTTGTAATTCCAGCTAAATTGGCTATATCTAGCCCCCAGGTATCTGTGATAATTTCCTCCAGGGCTTCCTTTAGAGTTTCTGCTGTGTGATCAGAATACAATGCAGAGCACCCTAAACACCATGACTGCATGTCCCAGGACTGTGTAATGAACTGGATTGTTACAGCCATGTAAGCAGCCATAGTTCTGCTGGTCCAGATATCCGTGGTGCAGGAGAAGAATGTATTTGGTGTAGGCCTAAATTGTGCACTGATCATGTTTTATTGTACATCTCGGGAATTTCATTGTGCATGAAAAAATTCCTGGATGGGATGTCATACCTTTTGCCCAGAGCTTCCACAAGGTTTCTGAACCCATCTTTTTCCACTGTATAAACTGGCGCTTGATCCAGACAGATGAATTCTGCTACTGCCCTGTTGAGCCGTTTTGAATCCTTGGACTCCCTGGGGTACTTGCTCTGCTGCTCAAACATAGCTTGGAGGGTTGGCTGCCTTTGAGGAGTTGCTCTTCCGGAGCCAGTGGCTCCAGACTTCTGTAGCTGAAGAAAATGAACATACAGTATTTGAAATATTATGATGGTGATAAATTTGGAAGATCTAAATAGTGTGTTAGTAACAATAACTTTTGGCTAATGCAGTGATTAAAGTGAAAACATTCACTTATCCAAAACATTACCACAATGAATAATAGGAAATAATTATTTAAGCTGCGATATATGGATTAATATAGGCCAAAGTTTCCTGCACTCAATCTATACACCTGGGCAGGTATACACCTAGGTAGGTAGACACCGCTAGACACACGGGACTCATACCGCTGATCGCGTCTTTAGTTCCCCGTGTCTGAACGCTGTAATTCGGAGCGTGAATATCGGTTGAATATCTAATATCTTTCTAACTTTAAGACAATAGTCGCACATCCCTCGTAATTACGCTCGTGAAGGTGAACCCTCCCGGGACACCGCTAAAAATGATGTAAAAATGATATTTAAGCCTGATTATTACGGATTATTACGGTATTACGGCATAAAAACTGATTTTATAAAAAGGCAACTCGCATACAGAAACGGTAAAGTTAGAGATTAAAAATTAGATTAACGCGATTAAAAACCATAACGCGCTAAACATGACTAATAATTAATTGATCGCATTTAACAACCCTAGTTCTGTATGCTTAATCTTAGCAACTTGCAAATTATTAATGTTATCTGGCGAAAATTGCGTTTTCAGAGATTTTGAATTAGCTATAGTGTCTCTGGTATTGGTTAGCTAGCCATGAGGATAATGCCAAGCTAGCCTTCCATTTCTCTAGATCAGCGGTTCCCAAACTTTTTTTCCTGCGCACCCCCTTCTACATCCCAACCGGGTTGGCGCACCCCCAATCCCCACCGCAAAAAAAAAAAAAAACGCAACAAAGCTTTGTTTTATCGCCATATAAAGACATGTTTAATCATGCGCAAATAACCAGAACACGCATGACAATAACAACATCAACAAAGTTTCAATATAATGCAACAAAGCTACGCACAAGCTTCCACTTTTAAGAGGATGAGTGACAGACACGGCTCAGTGACAGAAAGTAGGCCTACGGTTATTTTCAGCCGCGTAAAAGAAAAATTGCAGCAATAGGCCTATTAAATGACCGTGGGGGTCAGGTCTTTTCTGGGCCGGTCCAGCCCCCCGTTAACAATCGCGCAGTACCCCCCCTCCCACCCCGTCAACAATCGCGCAGCAGCAGCCCCCCCTGTCAAAAATCGCGCAGCAGCACCCCCCCCCCCCCCGTCAACACAGCAGCATTATAACACAATGGTTATGGAAAATGCAACGACAGTACATTGAATTAAATTGCAATGAAGTTACAAACGATCCGCAACATTAAGAGAATAGGCTCCGAAACAGATAAACAGGGGGCCGGGATCCCACCCCGGCCCTCACTTTCATTGCGCCGCGGGGTTTCGTAGGACCCTCTGACTCGCGCGTGCGTAGACTCCTTGGTCCGTGTTTCAAGACGGGTCGGGTGGGTAGCCGACATCGCCGCCGACCCCTTGCGCCAGTTGTACGTGAGCCGGATCCCCGCCCTGAACGACGCGACGCGGTTGGGACGCACTGAGGACAGTCCGTCCCGGTCGACAGTCACGCCGGGGGCGAGGGGGCCCCGTCCCCGACCCCCGTGAGGGGGGAGGAAGGCGCAGCCCCCGAACCCTTCCAAGCCGACCCAGAGCCCGTCGCGGCGCAGCGCCGCGGAGGAAAATAAGAACGTTTCTATCAAAAACTAAGAAATTATAGTTTTTTATTTAAAATAAAAGGGATTACAAAGGAAATGTTTACTGTTCATGTTTTTTTATTGTATGGAAAAATCCCACTTAAAAAACAGCACTGTAATTGTGTAATATTACACCAGACCGCCATTACATTTTTCCTCTCGCGCACCCCCTGGTCGTAGCTTGCGCACCCCTGGGGGTGCGCGCACCACACTTTGGGAATGCCTGCTCTAGATACAGCCTCGTCAAACTATACGGTGGTGCAAAATAGTGACTTGCCTAAGCCTACTCATTTGACTTACTTAAGAGCATGAACGTTATCATAATATCTTTCACATACTAACCTGTCGGTCTTTAAACTCCCTGTACAACTCGGCATGCTTGTCGGACAAGTGTTTCGCCAGGTTGACGTGTTGGATCCTTTGGTTTGCAATTGTTTGTAGCACTGCCGACAAACAGGTCTCGCCGTATCGGAAGCTTTGCCCTCATTATCAGCAAGGTAGGCAAAGTACTTCCATATTTCACTCCTGGCGTCATCTTTATCTACCAGTCGTGGACCGGCGGCCACAGTATCACTTGTGCTGGCACATGCAGCCATCTCACTGTAGTGTTTGTCACATGACAGAGCAGCTTGTTGCGTTCGTGTGTGAGGAGAAAAAAAAACACAGACGTCCATAAGGAGATGCTGGAATCATGCTTTGGACACACCAACATCTAACAAATCTGGAACACGGTCATTCTTAAAAGTATCGATACTTATAAATTTAGGAATCGTGACGTTTTTTACTTCCAAGAATCGCGGTACTTTTGAAGTATCGGACTGCAACACTACTGGAATGTGTGAAAAAACATTACCATACCCATTATGACTGATCATTGTATAAGTCTTATATATCAAGCACAAACACTTTCATCTGCTCCATTGTTTTGGTTAATTAAATAGTCATCTAACAAGACAAGGTCAAAAGCTAGTATGTGGCTGGACTGTGAATCTGTCCTTAGCGCTCGATAGATTCAGAATGAACGGCAGTCAATAAACCCCCCACCCCGCAGTGTCCACAGGATTTCGAGAGATTGGGTAACGCGTTGGCGTGCTCCTCATTTGCATGAAGTTAAGTTCTCTTCTACTTTATGCAAATCTCGGGTGTTAACCGCTGATATAAATTTGTCATGTATTTAGATTAATAGCAAGTTTGGTGACGTAACGATATCATTTCTTTCACTCTTTCAGTTTTGATTGGTTTTGATCTTTGTGGGAGGTGTGGTGAGAATGTCTACTGTAAACATGATACACATGCAGTTGACCTGTTTTGAGATAAACCTTTTCGGAAGATGGAACACCGGGTTACAGGTGCTTTGACTGATTTTTTTGTTTCGATTAGTTATTTGTATTATTAAATGAGAAAAACAATGATCTTAATATTATTTTGTATATTTCTAAATAGTTCTTATGCTGGGATCCCCAGTTGATATAACAGAAGCTATCCATCCTGGCCAGTGATACACCACAGAACAGCGCATCGTCCATTGTAGACCAACAATGTAATCCACCAATTTACACTTCAGGATATTCTCTTCATAATCATTACATTTGGAGTGACAAAAAACTTTTATTAAAAATGGCATATGCAAAAGTAGCCAACTAGGCTATCCTTACTGCCTAATTACTTACTACCTTACTACTTATTACTCCGACTGATGGTGGGCGGGTAGGGGAGCATCCTGGAACAGTCGAAATTGTGTGGTGTACCTTTTCAGAAGTACTGTACCTTTAAGATGTACTGTGTTGCCATCATTAGACAGCGCATTAGTTTTAGCATTATAGTTTTAGTTGTGCGGAGCACAGTCACGGATGGATGCATATTGCTACACCACTAGTTTATTTGTTTGCCCCGCAACGGTGACATTTTGGTGTGGCCTCCGTTTTGTTCATGTGTGATAAAATAGTAGCCTTACAAACGGGCTTGGTAAGGTTGATGTATTAAAAATAGGAAACCCCAGTACCAGCATGACTGCGTGTTTTCTACCCTCTCTGAGCTGCCTCAACCCCAAACACAGACCCAAACTGTTACAAGCCTCTTTCAAGTGTTAAATACCACTACGACCCGCTGTATAATATGGCTGTATAAAATAAGTTCGTAGGCCAATGTTTAGCAGTTGGCCGGTGGGCGGAGTTCCCCGCACGTTCAACAAGTTTTACAATGACCGCCACCGTCCCAACATCAAAAGTGAAATGTATAGCAGTAGAGCGCTGCTGTGGTGATGTATTAAAAAATAATCACATCTCAATAGCAGCTTATACGGTTTGAAAATCATTTTTTTAAGTTGGAAAGATATTGGATACCTGCTCAAGTGTATACCTGCGGAGCAAACGGGGCTTCCAAGCGTAACTGTCGGGCAGCAGCACTCCTCTATAGAGCCATCATTTGGTCAATATTTCTTCACAATAGGTGAATTACAAAGTGCCCTGCCTAAACAATAGCCCAACTAAAACGCAATTTAACTGTCACGTTTCAACATTTCCTCAATGGGTATAACATTCAAATCGCTGTTTAGAGGTGTATCCTGCTAGCTCTACAGTAGGAAAAAGCAGGTCAAACTGTGAACAGTTGACCTCTGATGTGGATGTAACCAGGGCTCCGAACCGGTTCAAGGAACGAAAACGAAAACCGAAAACGAACGGTATTTTACGAGGAACGGAAACGGAAACGAAAACCAAATGGTCTTCAACTGTTCCGGAACAGAAACGTTATTCTGAAATCCCCAAAACCGGTTAATAACCGGTTTTTTTCGTTCTCTATATACCGTAAAACTTCAAATAAAAGCAAGGTCCCTAATAGACGCAGGGGTGTGGCGACACGTTTTGACAAATAAACGCAGGTCTCCAATTGAGGCCGGATCTGGATTTTATCTAAATTATTTCTTGAACGACTTAAGCCGTTTAGATCACCTACACAAAGATACGGTAACCGTTTAAACGTCTGTCCATATGGACATAACGCACATCGTTAGATCAGTTAGACTCTCCACAGATAAATCATTCAGTTCATTTAACACAAACTATGAACACCAACGCATAATTCATCAGACTTACCGGTAAACAAGAGAGACGGGGAAAAGGTCTGACTTCCAACTTTTGAAGCGATCATGAAGTCCGTAGGTACGGTGTGTGTCCTGCATTGTTTATATTCCTTAAGTCCGTAAGGGTCCACCGGTCAAAAGAATCAATGGGTTTCATTAAATTAATCCGAGTTGTGAATAATATCATGTGAAGTCCGTTGCTCACTGTCTGTTTACTGTCTGTATGCTGGCTGTCGTAAATCTTCCGCTGCCGTAAAACGACGTTCACGTTCGAGCGTCACCGCGGACCTACGGCCGGCGGGGGTGCCCGCAATCATAGACATATATACATGTATACTATGTATATATATGTCTATGCCCGCAATAGTAACACAAACACACCGCGGGCCGACGGGGGGGGGGGGCGCGCAATAGTAACACACCGCGGGGGGGGGGGGGGCGCCGTGCCGCGCGCAATAGTAACGGCCGACGGGGGGTGCGCAATGGTAACACACCGCGGACCTACGGCCGGCGGGGGGGGGGGGCCGCAATAGAAACACACCGCGGAGGCCCAATAACACTGCCGGAACGTTAAGAACGAACGTTATTTTACGTTCCGAACCGGTTCAGGAACGATATGTTGGTGGCGGAACGCAAGAACGAAAACGTTAAATATACCGGTTCCGTTCGGAACGGAACGATTGAAAAATAATTTCGTTTTCAAGCCCTGGATGTAACGCACATGGACTATAATGCAGATGAAAAAAAAAGAATTTTGATGTGTGTAAATTAGTGTAAACTATCATGGACATTAAAAAAGAAAAGATAAGCACTCACTGAGATTTGGACTGTATATTCGATAATCATTTTTTGGGTATTTCCTGCTCCTCCTAGCAGTGTCATTGGACTTGTGCAGCCGTACATGTTGGAACAAGAATCCGATTCGTCGGAGGACACTGACCTACCCCCACTCAACCTCGTTCCTCTCAGTCTGAGTAATAACTCGCAATTGAGCAGGAGAACCAGTCACGCCAACGCACTCTGTTGTGAGGGGCGGTGCGATGCTAAAGCTACTCAAGTGTGTCATTGAGTACCCCTCGCCCAAAAAATCCTGAACTGAAAAAATGTTGGAAAACGGTCTAGCGTTTTTTTTTTTTTTTACCTAGCGGTTTTTTTTTTCTGCCAGTGCTCGTTTTACATTATATTCCTATGTAGCAGAGCGTTTTTGGAAAAAGTCCCCAGCTTTTTTTAAACGCCTATCTCAGCGTTTTTTAAACGCCTCTCTAAAGCGCCCGACGTCAGGCATTTTCACAAGCGGAACATTGACACTTGGATACGTAGTAGGCGAGTAAGGTCGGGGTCTAGAATGGGTTCATTGCTAGGCGATAGAAAAAACACTCTCGGCGCTTTCAGGACAAAAAACGCTGCCAGCTTTTTTTTTGTTGAATAAACGGTCAGCTCAACTTTTCCCTATCACAAAAAACGCTAGGTGTGAACACGCCCTAACTCCACAATTCAATATTACATGGTTCTACAATCTTTTCACATGTTTTTAGCAATTACTTTCTAACGGGTGTAATGTAGAGCCCGACCGATATGGGATTTTTAAGGCCGATACCGATACAAATATTTGGTGATTTAAAAATCTGATATTTCGATATATATCGGCCGATATATATATTTAAAAAAGAAATTCCAGAAACGCGTAACAAAAAAATAAACAGATTTACCTAACATTAGTTATATGTTGTTATTTATGAGTCCTCGCTAAAATAATAGGATAATGCAGTGAACACACTTCACCGATGGGTCACACCGCGAGCGACATGAGCAGCAGGGGGCGCTGTGGCCGCTGGCTGCTCGCTGCCTGCCATCGCCAGGGGGGCGGGGCTTCAAGCAGCACTGCAGACATCAAGTTCGGTTGCGCCCATTGCAATATCAAGTTTGTAGTAGAGCTATTCGGCAGGCCGGCGTGACAAGCATGTTCAAATAACAATTTCCACGTTTCCCCTGTTTATTATTTAGTAATTGTAGGAGCCATTATATTATGTCTGTTTATTTTCAGTCTGTTTATTTACTTTTTAAGTTGGTCACTGGGTGGCAGTATAGGTTAGGGTGGTAGGTTGGGTCCACATCAGCACAGATGTATCATTTAGCCTATTTATACTCAGGTGTTGAGCGCGGCCCCTTATGTATGGGTGACCGGGAGATTGCACGGTTTTTACCGCTGCTCGGCTGCTCCACATTTGTCTTGTTAAACCTCCACCAGAACAATAGCAATAGCCTACAATACGTTATCACCACCGGTATCCCTTTCTGTCATGCAATCTCCTTGAAGCCGAGAATAAATGGGAACCTCACCCGACAGTGAATGCCGCCTGGACATCATTCATTCATCCATGAGTTTCAAGTCAAAAACAGGTCTCCCGCACCCAGCCGAGTGACTAATTGTTTGCCAGGATAGTCGCTACAGTAATCAAAATAACAGAAATGGAGATAAAGCATTATAAAGTGCAAAACACACTGCCGCCGCAGCGCCGCGGTGCGTCTATGACAAGTGCCGCCCCTAGCACACATAGGAAGCGTCGCGCTGCGGCTCGTCAACAGGAATATAGTCGTCTCCGGAGCAGAAGAAAAAAAGAAAAGAAAAGAAAAAAAGCGCCTTTTCGGTGGCACTTGATGTGCGGCGACGCTGTGAAATAGGACAGTGGCGTGAAGTGTAGCGGGTTGCTGCTTTGCGCCGACGCCGCTCATTTGCATAAAGTTAAACTAATTTCAACTCTCCTCGTCGCTCTGGACGCTGGCGTCGCGCTGCTCGCTGCTCCTCGTCGCCAGCTCTCATTGAAAATGAAGGACTGCCGGCCGCTTATGCTGCTCATGTCGCTCGCGGTCGTGGATAACTCGTTCGCTCTGCCCGACTGGCTGGATCAGCTGGTTGTAGGGTTTGTGGTGTTATAACATGGTTGAAGGGTGTTTCGTCCGTTTTTTAAAATATTAATTTATCGGCCATTATACATGCCGATACCGATAGTTTGGAAAATGCCTAATATCAGCCGATAATATCGGCCCGCCGATATATCAGTCGGGCTCTAGTGTAATGTGTTTAGAAAAAAATATCAGAATTTGCTTTACACGGTCTTTAAGCAGGGGACCGGGTTAGATGTGCAGTGCTGTACTGTACAAATAAAAGTATCGATAATGTCCCCTTTGTCTCCTTGACTTCCGCGGCCGCTTAAGCTAGCAATATTTCTAATTTGACAAATAGGATGATAAATAGAAAATAATGGAAAATAATAATGGCAAAAAGACAGTGTGAATACATTTCCACCGGTGGCGCATCCAACACGTGTAACACCGGTAGCATCGGTAACCATGACACTATTGTGCACCATATCACACCAGATACTGTGACAAGCCTAGTTCTAAACCCTAGAAATATACATGACGTTTACTGTTCTCATACATATTCCTCTGTCCCTCTTCCTCAGGCGCTGGAGAGTCTGGCAAGAGTACCATTGTCAAACAAATGAAGTAAGTGTATTATTGACTAATGGATGGATCCTACGGAGCTAGCTTGAGCTTGATTTGTTTGATTTGACACTCACTTGTGATATCGCCAACGGATAGATTTTGTAATGGCTGTCAACTATCAAACTTGGAAGTTATGAAGGGTTCTCCAACAACCAGCTTGTGATGAGCTGGTTGTTGCCTTGCCTGCTGGACATTAATCGAAACATTAATGTATGTGAATTAACAAGGCCCTTTGAGCGGCCACAGTGGTTTATAAAAGTGCACTAATAAAATAAAAGCAGTGCATTGAGTTTATGTTGTTTCCTCAGGATCATCCATGAAGCTGGGTACTCTGAGGAGGAGTGTAAGCAGTACAAGGCTGTGGTCTACAGCAACACCATCCAGTCCATCATTGCCATCATCAGAGCCATGGGCCGCCTCAAGATCGACTTTGCTGACTCAGCCAGGGCGGTGAGTAGAGGGGGTCAGGCAAGGGGAAGAGTTGGTCTTGGTACATGTAGGGTGGCTGGACTCAAGACTGGTGCCACGCCACTATGCTCTGTTCCAGTGCCACCATTTAACATTTAAAAATAGGGCTGTCGTGACGCGGACATCCGTTGATGTCGTTTTTTCCCATTTAATGTAATTAACTGTTCACTTTATTGAAACACATTTTGAATGGAACAACGCTTCAAAAAGCAAAACTACAATACCATAAGTAAGTGCTGTGTGGAGGAAGTCGGTGACTTTTGGATCCACTTTTGTGTCCAAATCCGACTGGTTACGGCAGAGCTTCAAAAGCGGGTTGCACACCAGACGAGCCATGGAGTGAGGTCAGGCAGCATTGCGTAGTAGAAAGTACAACACGTGTCAGAAGATTCGATTTTAGTTTTTGTTGTGTTTAAAGGCCGTGGTGCAGGTTAAACACCACTGTCGATTAATGGGTACATAAAGCACTCAAGATACGTATATAAAGTTAGAAATGTCTCCAAAATGGTGTTACAGTCTAGTTTTGTAGTTTTTGGTAGTAACGGTTCTTTTTAACGCAATTCGGCGATGACGTCACGTAAGGGAGACGTGGTGGAAGGTAGCCTCAGCCTTGTACTAGAACTATGGCGTCTTTGTTAGAAAATTAAACCTGCACCATGGCCTTTAACTTAAAAAAACACTATCAAAATACATCTGCTATTGAAATTATTTGAATACACCACCACAGTAGCGCTATGCTGCTATAAATGTAATTTTCAGTTTTGATGTCGGGACGTCCCTGGCAGGCGGACATTATTGTTTAACACATTGAACGTGGGGTAACTCTCTCCCCCCCCCCCCCCCCCCCCGGGCCGGCTACTAAACATTGGCGAAACAAACCTATTTTAGTCTCAATAACAACATGCAACGGCAAAGGCTTTATTTCTTATTTCTCTTTAATTGTGGCAAGACCCACAATTAACATTTATGATGGCCCACAGCCATATAATTTCGACGTGAGAGGGCGAATGAGGAATTGCCAAGAGCCGATGGCCGTCAAAGACAATTAAATGCATGGTCAGAGGAGAATGAGTGGAGAGTTGGTGAAGTGTCCTGGTGAGTTGCTAGCTACCATTTAGAAACACAGCAACGAGCGCTGGAGCTAGTCTATGAACAGCAGTGCATAGGGTTGCCAACCGTCCCTTGAAAAACGTAATCGTCCCGTATTTAGAAACAAAAGCACCCGTCCCGTATTGAGATGAAAAGGGACGCACTTTGTCCCGTAATACTGTGAGTCAAAAAATAGTCCGTAAAATACCAATGGAAAATGAATAACAGGGCGCTTTATATGGACATTACGGTAAAGTTGTTCCCGGGCCCTCTCCTGTTCTGTGACCAATGAGCTGACAGCATATTCACACACGAGTATGACGATACAGAATACGCTCATCCCATTGGTTGAGGTACTGTTGCTCACGGAGAAGATAGCGGAAGACAACAAAGCAGCATGGGTGGCGCTGACAGTGACACAGAAGCCGGCACTGCTTTACGGGGCGGTACACCTTCGAGCAGCAATGCGACTAGTACATCAACTTCTGCAAATACTGTTTTGAAAATTTTGAAAAATAACCCTTTAAATGGTAACTACTGGTGAGATTTTTGACAAAAAATTGACAGATTGAAACTTACAAAATGAGTCTCATTCTTACAAATTATATAACAATCAACAGATTCAAGGCATCTGCTGAGACCAGATCATTGTACAAATGTGCCTTGAACTGGGCAGAAACAAAGGTCATAGCTTGTGTTAATTTTCAGCTTAATTTTCTATTCTATCTGTGTGTGACTGTGTATTCCAGAAATGGCGACAAACTCAACATCCTCTACCTGACGCATGTCATCACCAGCATAGCCTATTACTAAAATCCGTAGCCTAGTATTTCAGAGGAGTTTTGACTTTTAAATAGTGTTGCACCGATACCGATACTAGTATCGGGAGGGGCCCCGATACCGCACTAAAATGCTGGCATCGGTATTGACGAGTACGAACAAATAATGCGCCGATGCCATTTACAGATACTAATATGAAACTTGGAACGCAGCGCCTTGTGTCTTTCTGTGCGTTCACACCGAAAGCGCACAAAGAGGAATCCTCCTTGTCCACTCCACCTAAGTCGCTTTTGTCGCTTCTGTCCCCCTTCAGAATGTTCGTTCTTGCTTCTTTTTTTTTAATTTAAAAGGCCAGCGCGCCACACGCGCTAAACACCACCACGCAACTACTGCTGTAGCACAGCCCAGTTACCGACACCGTTGATCACGGAAAGTTACTTGATGAAGTCATTAAAAACAGAATTACTCCGATTGGCTGGAGAGTGTAGGTTAAAAAGTGTTTATTTACACCATCTTTGATTTACACCTAGGAAAGACGTTGACGCTATGAAGACGCTATGGCCACGTTGCTTGGCAACGCCTGCATACGGGAGATATTAAATAGTCTGCTCAACTTGTAAAAATAAAAAAAACCTCACGATTTCAACTCTAAAACACATTAAAGTATTATTAATTGATTACATATTTCATTCTTTCGTAAGTGACCATGGTACTTCGCGGAAGCAACCCTCCGCTTCGCGTCGGACGGTTCACGCCTCCGCGTCGTCCATTCATTTCTGTTAATGGACACCTCGTCGGGTTACTCCCCAATCATATTTATGGAAATGATCATCCCAAATAAACACCGATTTTGCCAAATGTAATGTTGTCAAATCATAGAGGACATCATAGAGGACATCATAGAGACATTCTCTCCCTTCACTCACTGCACTCACTGCAGTTATTTTTGCCACTGATCGTTTTAGTTTTTTCAATGTGGATTTTGGAGTTGTAACTTGTTGTCATAGGACACCTTTTATTTATTTTATTTTATTTATTTTACCCTGGCTGCACTTAGAGGAGTGCACATCAGCCTAGACCTTACAGGAGGAAGTAATTTCTTATTGCAATTCTGATTTGTTCTTACCTCAGGTAGGCCTTAATGCCATGCACTCTACCTCATATGTATATTATTTCTTATTTTAATTTAATTTAACTTCTTGTTGCACTACGATTTACATGTTGTAATTACATGGATATTGCACTATTTTGGCATATTCAATTATTGTCACCCATAACAGGTAGGCAATAAAAAAGTTCTTCTGGATTTACTGCGTATTCCTGACCAAGCCATGATAGCAATGATTTTACATCCAAGTGAGTATGCAGTATTAGAAGAAAAAAAGCTTGTATATACAGTATATATATATATATATATATATATATATATATATATATATATTTTTTTTTTTTTTTTTTCTCCAAACGGCGTGGTATCGGTATGGTATCGGTATCGGCCGATACTGCACAGCCGGGTATCGGTATCGGTATCGGGGGCCAAAAAATGGTATCGGTGCAACACTACTTTTAAACACCGTTTAGACATCCAATAACACGCAAGCATAATTCTGATGTCAAATTATTTTCATTCATTTATGTTCACAACTGTGGTGTTGGGAGAGTGCACCCGAGCGAGCGAGCGACCACTCGTTTCACCGGTAGGTAACGTAGGCTAACTTACTAGCACTAGAGAATAAAAGGGATCAGTGAACAAGTTTCTGATAGCTAATCCTACCGAATAGCTTATAACTGTCTACAGACCTAGGCTACTTTTAAACATAGAAAACCGTGAGTTTGTGATAAGAGTTAATGTTAACGTTACCCAAATGAGAACTATGACGGCTCTGAGCAGACATTTTATTTCCTTAACCAAGTTATGCCGTTTTAATTAAGCAACCATAAGCTGTCTTTACCTTCGAAACAATATTATGATACCCACTAGGGTTGGTGATGGCTGACTGACATCACGATGGAGAGCCACCATCGTGATGCCACGCCCCCCTCGTCCGACACACACTAATCTTATAGTCTCTTCTATAGTTATTACCTAAAAACTTTGCAGGGATTGCTCTGTAAATAAATTGAAAATATAACTAATGGTCCATATAAAGTGCTGTAAGTTAACTAGGGCTGCCCCCTAATAGTCGGCTTAGTCGATCGACGGAGGCTTAGTCGAATACGTTTTCATTAGTCGAGCAAAAAGTAAAACATAAAAATAAGAAGGCATGAGCATCGCAAACCGAATACATCCGTGGTCGCAACAAGCCCTGATTTACCTCATCGCTGCAGGCATACTGACCAATACACCTGGGCAGGTAAACACCTAGGCAGGTATACACCGCTAGACACACGGGACTCATACCGGTGATCGTGGCTTTAGTTCCCCGTGTCTGATGGCTGTAATTCGGAGCGTAAATATCGGTTGAATATCTAATATCTTTCTAACTTTAAAAAACACTTTAGTATTTTTTAAAACGATAGTCGCACATCCCTCGTAACTACGCCGTGAAGGTGAACCCTCCCGGACTCCGCTATTAACATGAACCGCTCCGCCGAAGGAGCCGCACATCCACACGCACCGGACACCAGAATACAAACAAACATGTTTTCCATTTGATTGCTTTTAAATAAAGTTGTGTGCAGTTATACGCTAATTACGATTATTAAAAGTGTTCATGTCTCCTTCCTGGTCCAGAACCGCTTGGTCCATGCCGTTAATAGGCGGCCCGCTTCGTGGACCGCCTATTAACGTTGTAATTTTATTTTTTTTTATTTTTTTTGCGGCGGCGCTGAAAATCCAGCAGCGGCGGCACGCCGCCGCAGAATGCATATAGGGGAAACACTGCTATATGTATCTATTTATCTATATAATCTGCTAAACAATCTCTTACTAGTCTCTCTCTACTCATCTCTCTCAATGGTCTCAAGGCGGGCTTTGGTCTGTCGTCTCCCCGACGTGACGTCATGCAATGCATTGTGGGGGAAATGAGAATCAATTGCAAACTGCTAAAATAGTAGCTACTTTTTCGTATTATATTACGTTTTGTGATACCCAACAACATCAAATACAATGAATAACAGTTTAAATGTAAGTGGTGGAAGCTATATCGTTGCTGTATGGCGGCGCTGGTGTGAGTGCTCTCATTGGAAACACAACCCACTTAGGTTCCAATTAAGACACAGCTTTGAACGTATGGGGGTACTTCAAATGATCATAAAACTAAAAAGGTGGTTTGTACATTGTGCAAAGTTTCAATGAAATTGCACCACAGCACTAGCGCTATGCAAAGAAAAAACACACACACTACTCTGGATGGCGGATCCCCAGAATAGGAAGGACAAAAAATTGTAACTGGAGTATATTACCGAATAACCAGCCTGTTTCTTTAGTAGGTAGTAGGGATGTTCACGATTAGTCGACTAGTCATTGTTGCACTTGCGACTAGAAATACTAATTGGTTAAACGTTTTTTTTCTGAGAAAAGCATTTCTGCCGATATATAATGTGTGGATTAGAGGTTGACTGATCAATCGTTTGGCCAATTAATCGGCGCAGATAGGACGTTTTTAGGAGTTTTACAAACTATCGTTATCGGCGGAACTTGACTCCGATAGGCCGATGGCTGCGCAACCTCCACCGGTCACGCGGGGACGTGCGTCACCATTTTGCATAGAGGCTCCATACACAAAATCAAGGAAATGTCATTGTGTACCTCAGATCATTTATATTTAAATGAAAGTTAACTTTAAGACAGCTTTATTTATAAATTATGAGCATGATAAGGTTGTTGGTTGTTGGTATGGCATTATTAGACTGAAGATAACTGCTGCTCTGCAGAAGCATGCTGTCTCTGTTTTGCTAGCAAGCGTGGCCAATTTTGCTGAAAATATCTGTGTGCATGTGATTAACTCCTGATGATCTAAACAACTGTTAAAGACCCCATGAAATGGCACTCTTTCTTTGTTGATTTTATGAGACGAGTGCTGGCATTCACTGCGTGACCGACTTTAAATTATGTTTTTCAATGTAGACTACATCAGAGATATTTTCGTCAGAAAGCAATTCTCCACTCCATGAAAAAACCTTCAACACATTATTCTGGCAATAGGGTTAGAAAATGTGGGCTAAACCTTGCGGTCCCTGGGTAAATGTCGGAACAGCTGATTTTATAGCAGGGCTGAAGTGGCTTTCAAGTCATATCTGACCCGTTTTGAGTTTATTTCTCCCCACAAAAGTTATCTCTGGAATATACAGGTATATACTAGTGCTGTCAAACGATTAAAATATTTAATCACGATTAATCGCATTAATGTCATAGTTAACTCACAATTAATCGCACATTTTTATCTATTCTAAATCTCCCTTTTTCTTTTTGTCCCATTATTTTTTTTCTCATTTTAATGCTCTTATCAACAAAAGTGGATTGGCTTGCTTTATGCAAATGTTTTTTTTTATTGAAAAACAACATTGGCAAACAGGGCGATAGAAAATAAAATTATAAAGTGCACATCAGGTAAATTAGGACTCAGCCTATAGTGCAGTTAAACCAGGGCGATACAAAATAAAATTATAAAGTGCACATGTCAGGTAAAGTAAACCATGGCTTAATAATTTTAAGTTTATTTTTCTCAAGTTTGCTTTGAACATAGCAGTCAGGCTACTGCTCTTTATTCACCAGAGGCTCATCAACCCAGCCTGTACCTTAGCCTTCTCCGTTTTGTGCAATTTCTGTACGTGGCTTGTAATGGTGGCTCTCGAAGGCAATTCGTAGGTCCAGTCGTTGGATGCTATGCGAATGATATCAACTAGACCAGTGGTTCTCAACCTTTTGTCAGTGATGTACCCCCAGGGGGGGTAACGGGGTGGGGTGGGTGGGGGAGGTGTGCGCGATCGTAACCCACCCCGGACCTACGACCTACAAAAGAGACAGATCTTGTCAATGGAACCATTTGGCAATTGTTTAAAAGTAAACTTTCCATTCAGAATCTTATTGGCATCCATTTCGGCGCCTCGTGCTCGCCATCCACTCAAAACGTAACGTGCCTACTATCTCTGGCTGGCTCAAGCCCAAACGGCATGCTAGTTGTTTTGCTTCCGGTCTAGCTAGATCCGTTGTGGTGCTGTAGTTTTTCTAACATTACTAGTTGTTGCAACAGCTTGTGAAAAATACTACACAAGGCCAAAATAACATATATATATATATATATATATATATATATATATATATATATATATAGCATCAAGCATAAGATTTAAAGGTTAAAGACCGCTGGTCCAACCCCACCTGCAATTTGTTGGAAATTGTTTTTGTATGTTCATCTTAAACACATATGGTAATATTGGTTCAAAAAAGGTTAGGTTGTCACTGAATGTTGCTTACATTTTTCATAAAATATGAGAATCAAATTTTGTGCACTAGATTGATCCCCCCAGGGTCCATCCACCACAGTCTATCAAAATTCTGTGGGAAACACTGGAATGCACATGCCAATACTGTGACAAAGCGGCGTAAAAAGGGGTGCGACCAAATTGGTTGGCTTTCATTTTGGTTTTTTTTGTTGTTGTTTTTGATTGAGTAGTGTTGATTATGTGTATGATGAGCATGTGTATAATGGACACTGGGGCAGAGAGCTCGACTATGTGACTTTTAGTTGATTTGTATAGAATTGGGGTAGGACTAGATAAGCATGTTACTTCTGCTTACTCCATTTTTTGACATAAAAATGTTTATTTGACAGTAATGTGTATGTTAACGGTTAATTTTATTGAATATTTTGTTATTTCTGACTTATATATTTTTTATCTATATTTCATGCGTTAGAAATAAAGATTATTCGAAGGTCAATCTTAAGATGTTTTTAAATTGTCCTGACGTTATTGTGCTCTGAACTAAAAAATGATCACAGGACATGTTTAATTATGCTTGTTTTAAATTAAAGGTATTTTTTTGTATTTCAATTATTGCTACGTTTTCTCTGGGTCAATTTCCAGTTTCCCATGCTCGGGATGGGCTCTCTTATAGACCACATTAAAAAAGTGCACGTTTCCAATGTGTCATGCATCATAAAACACGTTTCCAGAGTGTTGAGTTGAGTTTTTTTGCCTCTCTAGGATGATGCACGCCAGCTGTTTGTCCTGGCAGGCTCTGCAGAGGAGGGCTTCATGACTGGGGAGCTGGCTGGGGTGATCCAGAGGCTGTGGAAGGACGGAGGCGTCCAGGCCTGCTTTGGGCGCTCCAGAGAGTATCAGCTCAATGACTCGGCTGCATAGTGAGTTCTCAACGGTTAAACCATAAGGGCTTTTCCCGCAGTGTCTTCCCATGATGCATTTGAAATGGCTAGTTGATAAGATTAGGGATGGTAATGTCTAGGGCTGACCCCTTGAAGTCGAGCTCCGGTGTTGGTGTAATGCACTAATAACTAGAATTAAATGTAGAAACTAGGGGTGACTAGATCGATCGTCTACCGATGGTTACCGGCCGATATTCGAATATTTGATCTAAATAGTTTGATTGGTGGTCTCTATATAAAGGCCAATCAGAATAGCTGATCAGATGACGTAAAACACGCAAGACGATTTATCTACACGCTGCTAAAATGGCTTCACCGGCCTGTTGAATAGGTTGCACATAAATAAATAAACTGCCAATAAATAAACTTGTCAATTCATGATACTTTCTCAGCTCTTAATTATAATACTGAAAGTGTTTTAAGAGTTTTAAAAACAAATGTGTTTTGAGCTAGTTTTAGGGAGGGGGGATGTGTTCTCTCCATGGGTATGACTCACGCCAACTTTGTGATACTTTTTTAAAGCTAGTACCATTATTCTGTATGAGCGTTATAATGAGTGATGTTGTATATGAACACACCGTGGCGTTATACTACAAGTGTCCAAAAAGCTGAACCCTCTCTCGGACGCAGACAACAAAATCAACTGCTGCCCAGAAGGAGCTCCACATATACACACATACGCTTATCCTCTCTCGGACACGGCCATCAACCACTGCCCACACACCTCTCCGCCGGTGTCCCTTCGTCACGGAAAAAGGCACTTTGACATCACGAAAATAATGCAACTTGAGTTTGGAGCAGAGTAGAAACTGGTTGGTGGAGGCAAAAACATGATTTTTATACCCGTTTCGTCTAAAATATGGTCTTATTTGAGTTACAGTGATAAAATGGCATAATTTCTATGTTGATCATATAAGTAAAGCTTTATTTATACTTTTTAAAACAGTTGTAAAAATACGGGGATAAGATAGTAACAGCTTGCCTATAAAGATGGGTTTTAAGAAGCTGCTTAAAACATTTTGGGCTCACTGCCTCGTTAATATGCCGTTAAGAATAGTTAAATAAATAAAGCTACACGATATATAGAAGGCTTCAAATAGACCCTGTAATCGGTATCGGTGATCGGCCCCAAAAATCCTGATCGGGGCACCCCTAGTAGAAACTATCAGAAAGATACCAGTGGTTAAGATTTATCACAACACTTGTGACTTATGACATTCCTTAAATATGAAAAAAATGATGACTAATAGTCGGGATGGTTTGCTTTTAGTCGATAAACAGAATTATTACTCGGGGACAGCCCTAGTAATGTCCAGTATATAGTTTGAAATGGTTAGGTTGAGGTATTGGAGGTTAAAGATAGTTAATTTAGATTGCCTAAGAGCTTGTCGTGGATATGGTAATCTCAGAGTGAGGATCTGAAGAAAGCATTGCATCATGGGAATAACCACTGGAACAGTGGTTATTGCACCCTTTCTTGCAGCCATGCCATACAGCCACATGGCATTACTGGCTGGTTCTTTGCCATTGAGCATGCCCACGCCAGCTTATTGCTATACTAGTCTGTCTGAATCCTTGGTACACAGTCATCATGAAGGTGAGGTGTACAGGTGAGGTGCTGCTGTTTAATGTCATTCGGAGGCTATTATGGCAACTCATTCTCCCATATCCCTACCCCTGTCATCTCTTTCTTCCCCAAGCTATCTGAATGACCTGGACCGGATAGCCAATGCTGCCTATGTTCCCACCCAGCAGGACGTGCTCCGGACCAGGGTCAAGACTACCGGCATTGTGGAGACGCACTTCACCTTCAAGGACCTGCATTTCAAGTCAGTACCTCAAAGCCCCGACTGGATTATATTGCTCGATACATCGGCATGTAATTATAACATATTCATACTGTAGACTTTATAAGAGTCCATAAATAGGATCTACTTTATTAATCCCAGGCCAGAAATTTGGATGCAAGAGCAGAAGGACCCCACATTCGGCGCATACCACAGAAAATATTTTTGTGCATGGTTCATGGACTGTACTTCCCTTAGGTGTAGCACATGAGTGTGGCTGCTTGGAAATAAACACAGGCCTGTTTTCATAGGCATGGCATGTATTTGCATGATATCACCCTAGGAACACAAGACCAGGGTCCGGGCCACAAGCAATACAAGTGAATTTACCTCCCACAACTGTTGGCCGGGGAAAGACCTGAAGGGATGACACTAGCATGCACCCTAACCTGCTTTTTCTTCATGTTCTTCACGGAAACATGGCTTAGCAACAATGCTCCAAACAGCGTGATGGAACTGTCTTCAGGGCCGACAGAGTAGGAGCAGCCTCAGGTAAAAGCAAGGGTGGTGGTGTATGCAGTTATGTAAACAAAACATGGTGCACGGATTCTGTCGTTGCTGATACTCACTGCTCTGCTGATCTGGAGTACCTCATTAAGTGCAAGCCCTTTTACATACCACGCGAGTTTACTTGTGTCGTTGCTGCTGCAGTTTACGTCCCTTCGGATGTTAATGCTAAAGTGGCCATGAACTTTGTTTTTTTATTTTTTTGTATTTATTTATTTTTATTAGTGGAAGGGGTGGGGTAGTAGAGGAAGAATGCTAAGCAGGGTCCAGGTGAACTCTGAACAGGTGGGTCTTGAGTCTCTTGCGGAAGCAGGTGATCGACTCTGCAGTCCCCATGTCAGCAGGGAGGTCGTGCCACCATAGCGGCGCCAAGACAGAGAAGAGTTGTGACTTAGCTGGCGGTACCAGTCGGCTGGCCGAGGTAGTTGCATGGTGGGCTCTAGCCCTCCGGGGCGTGGGGTCTGACCAGTGCTTGGAGGTAGGTTGGGGCGGTTCCGTTGACCGCCTTGTAGGTCAGTACCATCGTCTTGAATCTGATGAGCTGCTACAGGGAGCCAGTGCTGCTACAGGGAGCCAGTGGAGGTCGCGGAAGAGAGGGGTCACGTGGGAGAACTTTGGCAGGTTGAACAGGTTGTGCTGCCGCGTTCTGGATGAGCTGCAAAGGCTTGATCGCGGAGGCAGGGAGTCCAGCCAGGAGTACTGCGAGTTGCAGTAGTCGAGGCGGGAGATGACGAGTGCTTGGACCAAGAGTTGTGCTGCTTCCCTTGTGAGGAAGGGTCGGATCCGGCGGATGTTGTAGAGAGCAAATCTGCAGGATCGGGTCACCATGGTGATGTTGGCTGTGCAGCGCAGTTGGTCATCCAGTATGACGCCGAAGTTCCTCGCAGTTGGTGAAGGACCCACCACAGCATCCTCAACAGTTACCAGTAGGTAACTGCCCTTCCCCGGCAAGAAGAGGAGCTCAGTCTTGTTGAGGTTGAGCTTCAGGTGGTGCGCAGACGTCCAGGTGCTGATGTCTGCCAGACATTTTGAGATGTGAGTTGCAATCAGGCTGTCAGAGGAAGGGAAAGAGAGGAATAGTTATGCGTTGTCTGCGTAGCAGTGATAGGAGAAACCATGCGAAGTGATTACAGAGCCTAAAGATCCAGTGTATAGGGAGAACAGAAGCGGTCCTAATACTGAGCCTTGAGGGACGCCGGTGTCAACGGAGCAGGGTTCAGACAAGGAGCCATTTTTCAGGTAGGATGTGAACCAGGATAGCGCAGAGTCAGCGATGCCGAGTTCTGCGAAAGTACCCAGAACTTTAAGTCCCAGGAACTACTTTTCAGGAACTAAAAGGTTCCTTCAGCCTGTTGTCTGAGTTTCCACCGCGGTCTAAAGACCCGCGAAGATTAGGCAAATTAGTCCGCTGACGTATGAAAAGTCTTGAGTCCAGTAGGTGGCGGTAATGCAGGAGACTGTCCTTTTGGAGTACAAGTACTACCCCCCCCCGAGCAGGGACTTTTTAGGAGGTAAAATAAGGTCCTTAATTTAGACCCTGGTTTCTGTGGTGGAAGCACACAAGTTTCTCCAAAGGTTCCTAGTTCCTAGGGAAAGTTCCTGTGGTTGAAACACGGCTTAGGTGACTTTTAAAGTTGGGGCCGACTTCAGCAGTACACGCTACATGACTGATCTTGACAATCAGTCTTGTCTTACCGGGTACACGCACTCTACTATCCGATTATCCGTGCCTTCTCTGAAAACCTGCCAAATCCCACGGGAACATCAAGGACTAATAGCAAGGACATCGTGTGACACTCGGGGAGGGGGGGGGAAGAAAGCAGGGATAGCGGTATAGCAGTGGGATAGCAGTATCTCAGACTAGGGCTGGACGATTAATCGAAATTTGATCACGATTTCGATTTTGGCTTCTCACGATCATGAAAACACTGTAATCGAAGAAAAACGATTATTGTGCCGCCGCGCAAATTAAGGCCGTTCCCAAGCTGTCACGCGACAATGTGATGTCAAAATGACGTAGATCTCGCCGGCGAGATCCGACAAAGCGGAAACAGGAACACGGATGAGTTCGAAGGCACATTTTAATGCGCCTGCTCATTTCCACCGGGGCCGTGTGCCGCGGTCACCGCTGCTGATCGCTGCCACTGCGACGCGGTCACCGCTGCTGATCGCTGCCACTCTAATCAATGAAAGCATTTCAAACATCGGAAAAAAATACGTCAAAGTACGACGCCACGGCCACGCCCTTTGACGTAGAGTCGCAAATTGCACAACTTTTCCATCTCCTGAACGTATAAAAAATATTTGAAGCCCAAGTGACAAATCTCCTGGGAGGAGTTCGTTCAAATAGGCGGCGAAAATTGAAAAATGACAACAAAAAAATATTTCTGACTTCCGGTGGGTTTTGGGGTATGGGTCCAAGAGGCTTTTTTGTAGGTCTTGGACTGTTACACGTTCCTGCCGAGTTTTATACATTTCCGTGAAACGTGGTGTCGGGGCTGTATTTTTTATTCCCTGTAGGGGGTGCTACAACCACGACAAACACCATGTTTGGTATGTGAGCTCCGGGCAGCAGTCTACACGTGTCCTGTGAATTTCATATTCATAACTATTATGGTCTTCGTACAGTGATAAACTCCGCCATTAGAGCGCCACCTAGTGGCGGAATTTGTTTTCCTTTTGACGTGAGCCTCAGGGAGCCATGGGCTATCATCGTACGTTTCGTTTAAATCGCACTTGCCGATGTGGAGATATAAACTTCTTAATTTTAAAGAGTGCCACCTAGTGGCGATGGTCTGAAAATTTGTAGGATGGTTAATGGAGATATAAGGAACTATTGACCGAAGTTTGGTGTCGAACGTATATACCAATGTTCAATTACTTATTTTCATGGGACAGTCTGGAGATGGTACATGTGAAGTTTCGTGCGAATCAGAGAAAGGCGCATAGTTGGAACCCGTAAACGTAGTATCTTGGAGTTTTCGCGCTATAGCGAAAAAAAAATGTAGGCGGAAGTGGGCGTGGCCTATATGAGGAGGTGCAACAATGATTCCTGCATGCGTGGATATAAGGTTTATGGATGTGCGACCAAGTATGCAGGAGTTTTGAGCATTACGGAAAATGCTCAAAAACAGCGCCACCTAGTGGTCTTCCAAGTGTGCGACATGAACGTGACGCATAGAATATATAATTTTTCACCAGCCCCGACAACTTTGCCAAATAAAAACAGTCAAATGTCTACGTTGAGATGGTGCAAATCGCCGGCAAAGTTCCCCGAAATAATAATAATAAACGAAGCAATTTCAATAGGGACCTTCCAGTTTCACTGGCTCGGTCCCTAATAAACAAAGCAATTTCAATAGGGACCTTCCAGTTTTACTGGCTCAGTCCCTAATAACAAACGAAGCAATTTCAAGAGGGACCTTCCAGTTTTACTGGCTCGGTCCCTAATAATAATAAACAAAGCAATTTCAATAGGGACCTTCCAGTTTCACTGGCTCGGTCCCTAATAATAATAAACGAAGCAATTTCAATAGGGACCTTTCCAGTTTCACTGGCTCGGTCCCTAATAATAAACAGAGCAATTTCAAGAGGGACCTTTCCAGTTTCACTGGCTCGGTCCCTAATAATAATAAACGAAGCAATTTCAAGAGGGACCTTTCCAGTTTTACTGGCTCGGTCCCTAATAATAATAAACGAAGCAATTTCAATAGGGACCTTCCAGTTTTACTGGCTCGGTCCCTAATAATAAACGAAGCAATTTCAATAGGGACCTTCCAGTTTTACTGGCTCGGTCCCTAATAAACGAAGCAATTTCAATAGGGACCTTCCAGTTTTACTGGCTCGGTCCCTAATAATAAATGAAGCAATTTCAAAAGGGACCTTTCCAGTTTTACTGGCTCGGTCCCTAATAATAATAATAAACGAAGCAATTTCAAAAGGGACCTTTCCAGTTTCACTGGCTCGGTCCCTAATTAATAATAAACAGACCAATTTTAAGAGGGACCTTCCAGTTTTACTGGCTCGGTCCCTAATAATAATAATAAACGGACCAATTTCAAGAGGGACCTTCCAGTTTTACTGGCTCAGTCCCTAATAACAAACGAAGCAATTTCAAGAGGGACCTTCCAGTTTTACTGGCTCGGTCCCTAATAATAATAAACAAAGCAATTTCAATAGGGACCTTCCAGTTTCACTGGCTTGGTCCCTAATAATAATAAACGAAGCAATTTCAATAGGGACCTTTACAGTTTCACTGGCTCGGTCCCTAATAATAAACAGAGCAATTTCAAGAGGGACCTTTCCAGTATCACTGGCTCGGTCCCTAATAATAAACAGAGCAATTTCAAGAGGTACCTTCCAGTTTTACTGGCTCGGTCCCTAATAATAAACGAAGCAATTTCAAAAGGGACATTTCCAGTTTTACTGGCTCAGTCCCTAATAATAATAAACGAAGCAATTTCAATAGGGACCTTCTAGTTTTACTGGCTCGGTCCCTAATAATAAACGAAGCAATTTCAATAGGGACCTTCCAGTTTTACTGGCTTGGTCCCTAATAAACGAAGCAATTTCAATAGGGACCTTCCAGTTTTACTGGCTCGGTCCCTAATAATAAACGAAGCAATTTAAAAAGGGACCTTTCCAGTTTTACTGGCTCGGTCCCTAATAATAATAATAAACGAAGCAATTTCAATAGGGACCTTTCCAGTTTCACTGGCTCGGTCCCTAATAATAAACAGAGCAATTTCAAGAGGGACCTTTCCAGTTTTACTGGCTCGGTCCCTAATAATAATAAACAAAGCAATTTCAAGAGGGACCTTTCCAGTTTTACTGGCTCGGTCCCTAATAATAATAAACGAAGCAATTTCAATAGGGACCTTCCAGTTTTACTGGCTCGGTCCCTAATAATAAACAAAGCAATTTCAATAGGGACCTTCCAGTTTTACTGGCTCGGTCCCTAATAATAAACAAAGCAATTTCAATAGGGACCTTCCAGTTTTACTGGCTCGGTCCCTAATAAACGAAGCAATTTCAATAGGGACCTTCCAGTTTTACTGGCTCAGTCCCTAATAATAAATTAAGCAATTTCAAAAGGGACCTTTCCAGTTTTACTGGCTCGGTCCCTAATAATAATAATAAACGAAGCAATTTCAAAAGGGACCTTTCCAGTTTCACTGGCTCGGTCCCTAATTAATAATAAACAGACCAATTTTAAGAGGGACCTTCCAGTTTTACTGGCTCGGTCCCTAATAATAATAATAAACGGACCAATTTCAAGAGGGACCTTCCAGTTTTCCTGGCTCGGTCCCTAATAAAATGGGATTTAGTATTGTTTTTAATGGTCCGGTATCGCAATACCTTTCTAGTATTGGTATACTGTGCAATACTAGATCTTACCCGTCATAGCCTAACCAGCCATCCATACTAGCCTGGCCTGTTGCAGGATACTGTGTAAATCCTAGACCTCTAATATAAGACAGCCCCACTTTTCAAACGTCATTTCCAGAGTAAAATATCCTCTTCTATTCAGGCCTATTTTAATACAATTCAAATTGTACTGTACAATTGTACTCCAAATTCAAATGTTTGTATAATGGTTGATAAAGTGTTGTAGTTAAATTAAAAAGTGGAAATAATTGAGAAGAAATAATTCAAAAAGAATTAAACTCGAAATTGAAAAATTAAATATAAGGATTAAAGTAAATGTCTTGTTGGACTGCAGTTACAATGCATTAGCTCATTAGCACAAACTGAAGTTATTTGTAAGTTGGCCACTAGGGGTAGACTGTTCCTTTCTTCTCAACAAACAAAACCACACACACGGAAGCACATGTGCAGACAACTTCCTGGACTACAACATGTAGTTTAGGTTTCTAGCAATTGGGGTGCTCTTGTATTCCCCTGCTTGAATTCAATTCACTTCAAATAAACTTTTGTTGGCATGGACAAAGAACATTTATCTGGCCAAAGCAGTTTAACAATTCAGCAAAAAGAACAAATGGCAATCTAGTTCAACAAAACACATGGATGTGTAAAAAAAAAATAATTAAAAATGGTGGCCACTCTTCAACACCCTCATGCATCTCTGTGAAATATGGCGTCATCTGGCCATGACAACAGACATGTCCGCCCTCCCCCACGGGGACACGCCCACTGATACCCTACCATTTCCTTCAGCAAGCTAGTTCACTGATTAAACACAACACAATGGAGGTATTAAAAGGAACACAATAGTGGCTTGTTACTGATGGTACACATCACTTTGGCTACATCAGGTTTGTTGGACAGTGCAAGCTCCCGCAGGTTCCTTTAAGGCGGGACCCACTTCCTCTTGGCAGACTCTGGGTGGGCTTTTACCTTTAAGGGCACCGTTGCTCCATCCTGGGCTTAGCGACGATTGTGATTGGTTAAAGAAATACAAACTAGATGGAGCGTTTTTTTTCCCCATATACCAGAATGATGGTGAGCCTAGTGTTGCACGGTATACTGATACTAGAAAGGTATCGCCATACCCTGCCATTAAAAACGGTACTAAACCCCATTTTATTAGTACCTTAAGAATGGCTGTTTTTGTGACAGCAGGGGAAGTGTGTGTGTGTGTGTGTGCAGCACAGCGCTCTGCTTCCACTCACTGCAGGCATAGTGGGGGTGCCAACTGTTTTTTTTTCTTCTCTCATACACGCTGCTGCTTTCATGGTGACAGAACGAGAGACATGGCTGCTAGTACTAGTGCCCTTTCATGGTGACAGAACGAAAGACACGGCTGCTAGTACAAGTGCTCTTTCATGGTGACAGAATGAGAGACATGGCTGCTAGTACTAGTGCTCTTTCATGGTGACAGAACGAAAGACACGGCTGCTAGTACAAGTGCTCTTTCATGGTGACAGAACAAAAGACATGGCTGCTAGTACAAGTGCTCTTTCATGGTGACAGAATAAGAGACATGGCTGCTAGTACTAGTGCTCTTTCATGGTGACAGAACAAGAGACATGGCTGCTAATACTAGTGACTGTCCACGGCTTGTTTGACGAGGCAATTAAGGGCAATGATAACTGTTTCATTTGGCTTTAGCTTTGTAGCTAACTTGTCACTTGTAATGTCTCTACATGCGAATGCAACATTCACACTGGTAATGTTAACTTTACCATACCTTGCAAGCTGCTAAAATCAGGCGTTCAAACGTATTTAGATCAACATCAGTTTTAAATGATCAATTTATACTCCATCAGTATTGGTAATGCAATCTTGGCATGTACATTTTTGGCAATAATCATTTAGAAAATGCGCTCAGTAGAGTGCTGACCTCCACTGTATTGAGTAATTTATGGTCATGTTATGTCTACTTTAGTGCACTACTGTAGTTTGCAGGGCCAGGCTAATAATCCTGGGTTTGAGCTTCATCATGAAGTGCCAGATTTACAGTTAATTTAATTTGTTTTTGAATTTTATGCTCAATAAAACCATAGTTAATGTGCTGTACTACGAGCACTGAGCTGCCTATTAATGGAAAATGATCTGTCCACCTGTGAGATGGTGGGTAGTAGAAAACGGCATTAGCAACAATTTTATTTAGATTTTTCATGTTGTGAAAATATGTCTGAAAATAATTGTCATTTATATTTTACATTACTTTTCCTGATGTTTTATTGTTTTGCCATGGTGTCGTTTCAGTATCGTATCGAAGTCATAATTTTGGTATTGTGACAACACTAATAGAGCCAGACCTTTCTCCAGCGCTAAAACGTGTAGCCACACAAAGTGTGGAAATGGGTCTGGCTGTGCGAGAATACCTTTCGGTTAATAAAACATTTTTAGTATTAGTACAATTTTTTGTAGGCCTCCTTGTCAAATCTACAAGCAACTGTTGAGTGCTATTTTATATATTACTGGATTTAACTTATTTTGGATATCTTTTATTTCAGATTAAGATATACAGCTGTTAAAGCTTACAGTAAACACTTTTGATATTACATATTTACAATGTTTTTTCTAAACTGTTTATTTTTAGAAAAATATGTTGACACTTGTAATGCACCACAAAGTAAGGTATTGAAGTATTGATGAGATGTTTTTACTCAGTGTTCATTTCTAAAATTGTTTGACAATGTTATTAACGTTATTTTATCATTATTATTAATAATAATAGTTATATAATATTATTATAATGTTATTACAATAATGTTAAATACATAGAACAGTGTACACACTACAATATTTTTATTTATTGCAAGTCATATTGTCATCACAATATTCAACAACGTTATCGCTTATGTCATTTTGATGTTTTCCTCATACTGTGCAGCCCTACGTCCAAGCCCTATGTCGATGGCTAGGCTTTATTTATTCTTCACTGTTACAAAAATGGAATATCAATAGCATATTCATAGCATAATCCATAATCTTGTCTTTTCCACATGGTTGGTGCACATCTATACGATAGTCTCTTTAACCCCTGGCTGTTGTGCTTCCTGTATAGGATGTTTGATGTGGGTGGACAGCGGTCCGAGAGGAAAAAGTGGATCCACTGCTTCGAGGGCGTGACCGCCATCATCTTCTGCGTGGCGCTCAGCGACTATGACCTGGTGCTGGCCGAAGATGAGGAAATGGTATTAAAAATGAAATGAACTTTTCATTTCTTTTAGGACTATCAGTATGCATGTGATTCTAAACGGTCCTTGTTGTGTTCATCAGAACCGCATGCATGAGAGCATGAAGCTGTTCGACTCCATCTGCAACAACAAGTGGTTCACCGACACCTCCATCATCCTCTTCCTCAACAAGAAGGATCTGTTCGAGGAGAAGATCAAGAGGAGTTCTCTGACCATCTGCTTCCCTGAATACGCAGGTGAGGTGGCCACACCAGAGGTCCTTGCATTAGATGTGAAAGAGTTAAAGCAATCATTTATTCTAATTTGAATTGCATATTTAGTCATTTCGCAGACTTTTATCTGAAGTGACCTACATTGCTCAGGGATGCCTACAGGTAGACTACAGAAAGCTAGCGGGATACACTTCTAAGCACTTCTAATTTGATATCCATTCGGAACATTTTGTAACGTGAGACGTATCCCGTTTAATTGCAATTTAGTTAGGCTATTGTTTAGGGCAGGGTACATTGTAATTCCACTTTTGCGTAGAAATATTGGCCAAGCGCTGGCTCTAACGAGAGGAGTGCTGCTGCCTGACAGCTTCGCTTGGAAGCCAGTCTCCTCGGCAGGTGGACACCGCTAGAGACACAGGATAGTAGTAAGCCCAGTGCATAACCACATGACATTGACACGTCTAATTTAACTGGCCACATTACTAAACTGCACAATGCCAAACAAGGGGATTGGCCAAAAATACATATTGCCAAGCAAGGATTTTTTTTTAAATGTATTTATTTTTTAACTTTTTCTTCCTCATGTTTGTGATCCACTTGAAATGCCTCCGAGATCGACCAGTCGATCGCGATCGACGGGTTGGTGACCACTGCAGTAGACTATCATGCCCCTAGACTTATCAATGGTCAGGTTTACATTTAACCTCTTCATCACTAGGCCTGTTTCTCAGGTTTTTGCTGAAAATAACATACCCAAGCTGAATACACTATATCTCCACAACTACAAGGGCTTGTAAGTAATTTTTCGGTACCAAAAGAAAGATAAAACAACCAATGTGGATGCTACTGGATTAGAGTGGATAAAGGTAGAACAGAGAATAAATGGAAGATTTAATTTCTGCCTGAAATAAATGTCATGTTTTAGAGTGAATAACATCTAGTGCATTATCAGTTGGTAGCCCTATAGCACTATAGGGCCATAGCACATCTGATGATTTGATTGAAGTAGAGCAAAGATAGAGGTTTTAGTAGAGATGGGTTTAGGTGTAGTCTCCAAATAAAAACAATAAATCCAATGCAAAAATGACAATACAAACGCGATGAGACAAACAGGTAAATACCTCAAGAACCCATTGTTCAATTTTTACATTTGACCCCCCTGTATTGAAATCCAAACCATCGCAATTGCACCATATGGCCACCAGATGGCGATAAAGACTGGGTGTTCTGATTGAAGGCAATGCCCTATTACCTATTGACATGATTGGGAGGTTTCAAAATGTTGCCCAGACACTGGATTATCTGTTTATGGTGGTTTTAAGCGATCAAACTCAACTTTCATGACAAAAACAACAAAGGCAAGACATCATTTGTGATTGTTACTCGAAAAAAAGAAGTTTGTTCTTGATGGTTTTTGGCCTCTAGTTCAGCGAGTTTTGGTCACAGATCCACTTTCATATGATGTATAGTTTGTGTAGACATATCAGGAAAAGAACGTTATGAAATACATAGCTCTTGTTGTTACATGGTCATTATTTTGTTTGGGTTTGGAATTGTTTCATTTAGCTAAAACATGTTATAATAGACTAAAAGTTGAGACTCTTATTTGTTCTAGGGGTGTATCACATGACTGCTTTCTCACATGTTTAAATGCCTTACGACGTCTTTGCTTTTGGGGGGTCGGGTCTGGCTGGTCTTGGGATGAAGAAATTAATGTTTAACAAGCATGTGATTAACAAGTGTACACCTTTTGGTGACACCAAGGTAGCGGTCATGCATTGACCTCCATGTTCTCCTGCCATCACTAATCACTTCCTGTAGGATCAATACTTGTCCAGCCCTCCTACACCTAGCCTCACCCTACTGGGAAATGTGTCATCACACAAGCAGTCAGAAACACACACCCACTTACACAAGCCTTTCACTGACACATTTGTATAACATAAGATTTAATTCATTAATCCCAGAGGAGAAATTATGGATAGTGATACTACGTTATTTTTTTGTTGCTTTTACTTGGCACAAACATCAGGAACAGCAGTAAAAACTAAGACGTCTTCCTTCTAGTCTCCTAAACATTTAGATCACGTCAAGTCAAGTCAAACTTTATTGTCAATTTTCATGTACAGGACATACACAAAAATCGAAATGCCGTTTCCCTCGATCCCTGGTGCAAAAACAGCTATATACACTTATACAAATATAAATATTAAAAATAGATATAAAATAAGAATATAAATTAAAAGAGAAGAGAATATATACAGGTTTTAAAAAGAAAGATGTATGTATATTATAAACAGTATGGACAGTATAAATAATATGAGACAAAAACTATCAGTGCAAATATTATTGTAGAGGTAGTTCTTAAATATAGTTTGTAAAGTTCACATGACCATCACATGACCAAACCCATAGCAGTAGTGGGATACTGAATAGTAGCAGGGCACTATTAGCCTTGTGAGACCATCCTGAGATTGCAAGTCCACTTTCTGTTTCTCTCTACAGATTGGTCTGGTCTTGATCCCCTTGAAAGCCTTTTCCAAAAATGTTAAAATGCTAGGACCAATCAGCGCTCAGGGGAGGGTGTTTCAGATAATGAATAACAAGGAGCGCCCATGGCCTGCAGAATTTAAAGAAAGAAAAAGAAAAAAAAAGGGTAGCAGTCAAAAGCAACTAAATTAGACTGAATAACCATGCACTGCATTTGGTTTGTCCCTATTGGAAACGGTCTCAATATAATCTGGATCTAAAGTTAAGTTGTATTATGTACAACCATTTTTGAATTCTAAACTAAACTTGTTAAGTAATGTGCACATATTCACTATAATGTGGATGGATAGATTAATGGCTACTAGACATGCAGATGGATGAATGTACAGATAGGCCAAAACCTATGGCAACCTACCTAGTTGTTGCCAATTGGTGCCATCTAGACCAGCAATGGTTATGCAAAGTATGCAAATGAGTGGGTTATTCTGGGAGGCCTGGAAGCTCTTGGCGTTCGCTCTTTTGACTGAAGGGCAGAACATGTTCCAAATTATTAATATACAAATAATTTTCTATTAAGTACATGATTTGATTAATTCATGGGGTATTTAAAACATGCAGAATAGGGCAATTTTACACACAGTTGTGTACAGCTGCAGCAGCATTGTGTGGTACAACTGCAGTTTACATTGCTTTATTATAATCTGTTTTCACACTCGATTGATGTTTACTTGAGGGGTGTAACAATACTGGGATGGGCATTTTCAGTTTTTGTAGTTGGTCAACAAGAAAATTGGAGTTAAGTCGACTAGTCGCACGTCATTTACAAACATATAGACCTATTAACTATGTTATTAAAATTAGGCAAAAGCTGGGTCCCAATTATTAAGGCCGGTCCCTTTTATTCATTTGGTCTTAATTAGGAATGTTCCTTACGACTACATTTCCCTGATGGTTTATGAATAAAAAAAACAAAAAAGTAAATCAAGCACATTACAATCTCAGAGGCCAAACATGGTCTGGAAAAAATATTGTGTGCATTATAAGAGCCATTTGAAATGCTTCATATAATTTTATAATATCTTAATATCATCTTGACAGCTCCGTCGGTCTTGCTGTTTCTGAAAGTGGTACAATGTACTAGCAATGTGGGGATTACCACTTGAGAAACATAATCTCAGTTAAGAGGAAAAAAGCCAAAGTAACGTGAACAAATTATGAAAGTGTACTAAACTACAACCGAAAGTAATGTTGGAATGTTTGAATAAAAAACTAATGAAGGATATGAAGAAGAATGCATTTATTAGTATACTTTAAAATATCATATGCCTTAAAACTAGGCCCCACTCAAAGTATGTACTACTGTTGTCCTCTCTGGAAGCAATTGAGGTGTTGAGATTAGCAAGTTATCCCCCTCCCGGCCAGTTTCTAACCCCCCACTGTTCCTGAGGAGTTGATCAGGAACCAATAGAGGCTTTGCATTAAATGACCTCCTTTGTTGTATCAATCAAACAACAGATCCGACACAGACCAACTGGTCAGTGGTTTCATCTTCATTCTGGACTTAACCCCTCCCTGCCAGACCTTCGTCTCAAACCCCCCACTGATGAGTTGATCAACAAATCCTCCACAGACCAACTACCCCCACCCTTGCCATGTGGACTTGAAATACTGTTGTATGTGGGAAATCAACAAGAGAGCGTGGGTACTGTTGAAGACAGTCACTCCAAATGGACTGCGCTGGTAATTTTGGGTATCCTGCATGAGCCCGTGAATAAAGGATTGAATGTTATGTCTTCACTCTGTGGCCTGTTTGAAGCAAAGGACTCTGTAGACCTGGAAACTACACCTTGAGCATAGAGAATCTTCTACATTTTGGCAAGTTAGACCAGTCAGCCAGACAACCCGTGAGTGCCCAGAAAGACCCGGCGAGGTCACAGCAATTGACTAACTCAGCGTGCATAACAGACTGCCAGGCGCTAAATTCCCACCAAAGTCATTGGGACACCGCGGGCCAAGCGCTGAGAACTACTATTGGGGAAGTTTCCAGTCCAGAGCCAAAGGCTACGTTATGAGAGCGTCTTATTGTACTTAGAGCTAAAGGCTGTTAGGAGAGTCGGATTGTACGTTAAGCCACCGTCTGTCAGAATGAAGTCACAAGCTGGAATGCCTGTTTGTGCTTCCGTTGTACATGTGAGCGTGTCCATATAGACTACGCTAAATCTAATCATCTGCCTGTAGCGATGGTGTAAATGCCTGCTGTGCATTAAGAATTTTCTACAGATACTTCGATGATTTGAATATTTTTACATATGCAATGGCAGCAAAAACAACCGAGCGTGAGGATTTTTTTTCCTCTTCCTCTTTCAGATACTTTATTTATAGATTTTCAGTTTACAGAACAAAAACAAACATTGGCACTACCCCCCACCCACCCCAAGGCCTCAGTGGAAAACAATAATTAATAATTAATATAAATAATAATACCTATAATGTACAGTTTTTAGCAGTGTTTAGAATAGGAACATTGTATAAGAGTATGCATCATTGGATCAAACTGGCTATCATGTGTATGTAAGTGAAAATTATATCAAGTGGAGGGTATGCTTTAGACAAATTCTATAAAGGGGGCCCAGGTTTTAATGTATCTATCCCGGGAGCCACTCTGATTATGTCTCAACTTCTCCAACGGAATCATAGAGAGTACCTCCTTAACCCAGTGTTTAAATGAGGGAGGTTTAACCGACTTCCATTGCAGAAGAATTAGCCTCCGGACCAGCAGCGCTATAAATGCTATAGCATTTGCCTGGAGGACGGTAATTTGTTCTTCTGGCGGAGACACCCCAAAGACAGCAACTATTGGGCTAGGATCCACTGTCCCACCACAAATTGCTTAGAAAACCCCCACCCAGAAGCTACTTGGTGAATTGCACGACCAGAACATGACCTAACGTAGCTGGACTGATCTCTAGACAGGCTCTTTTGATTCGCGAGGTAGAGTTGCCCCAGATGAAGGTGGTGGTATGGCTATTCACTTTCTTAAACCAGGACTTGATTAGTAAAATGGGGATAATTTGGAATAAATATAAGAATCATGGCAGTATTGGCATCTTGTCCCTGTTTTCCCGGCCTGCCAATGTAATGGGGAGTGTCGACCATCTTTGGAAGTCCTGTTTAGTGCGTTCTAATAGCAGTTGGATGTTTTGGTCATAAAGGTCCTTGTACAATCGTGTAACATTTATACCCAGGTAAGTGAAGGATTGATGTTCTAGTTTGAAGGGAAAGCTGCTGTAATCGATGAATGCTGCCAGTTGATTAATGGGTTTGTAGCCTGATAGTCCTAGCCTGGCAAGCCAGACCCACATCAGAAAGATGTAAGGTCTGGCTCAGCTCCATTGGCAGTGTGGGCAGGATAAACGGTTGTCTTTCAAGTTCCCTCTGCACGCAATAGGATAGCGCTACAACCAATCAGAGCAACGAAGAAGGTGACGTAGTCAGAGCCGTCGCTCTGACTACGTAATTAATCCAAACTCCGAATACATATTTCTTTTCGAGGAAAGACTTCAGTGCCGTTCTTTGTTCTTTTCTCAAATAAAATGTTAACTTCAAGTCTTGAAGAGTCGCGGCCAAAGCTGAGTGGAAAGACAGCCGTTCGCCAGCAGCAGCAGCCATTGTTTACCTCTAACACGGAACCGTCGTCATGGTAGCCCGGCTTCCTCACGCTGTGATTGGTCTGACATACTTGGTGTTTCCAGCACCAAAAAGCCGACGGAGCCGTGCTAGACCTACCTAGCTGCCAAATAAATTTGCTGCCGCTAGGGGGTGTCTAGAGTTCTAGGCTACGATAGTCTCCCAAACTGTTGTAATGTGTGTATGAGCTTGGGAATTGATTCTGTTGGATATGTACAGTAAGTGGTTGTCTGCATATAGCGATACCTTATGTGTTATTTGGTTTCTGATGATAACTGCAATGCTCTGTTGCATTTTCAGGGCTACGGCAAGTGGTTTGATGGCTAGATTGAATAAAAACGGTGAAAAGCAGCAACCCTGCCGAATCCCTCTGTGCAGTATAAAATAATTGGATCTGATAGTTTTTGCGTACTGAAGCTGTTGGGGAGGTATATCATATTTTAATCCATGAAGTTTATCCAGTACCATGGACAAAACAAGTAATTCCACACAACCTGGTCGAAAGCTTTCTCTGCATTGTGGGATTGTGCGGCCTCTGGCTGACAGGTTGAGTGGGAGGAGTAGAGTACATTGAACAACCATTGCATATTATAGAACGACTGCCTCCCTGGTATAAAACCTGTTTGGTCAGGATCGAAGATGCACTTTCTTCAGTAGGACTGATATAGTTGCTTGGGTCATAGTGGGAGGTAACTTCCCTTCAGAGATAATTTCCTTAAACAGTAGGCACAGAAAGGGTGCCAGTTTGGATGAGAATGATTTATTAAATTCTGTGGGGAATCCGTCTGGATCGGGCACCCCCCCACTTTGCATGGAACTTATTGCCTGTATTATTTCTTGATTTCTTATGGGCAATCAAGGATGGTTTGGTCCTTTTTGGTAATTCATCCATCTAGAAATGGTTTGGATTTCAGCAGTATTTGTTGAGGTTTGTGATGTGTAAAGTTTGACATAGTATAGCTTGAATTGGTCATTATTGATTTGGGGATGTGTGGAGGTTGCGTCTGGTGAAATTGCAGATTTCAGGGTTTTGGGAGAAAAAAAAATGTTTTAACCTTAAACTGTTTTCTGATGTTAATTGGTAAAAAATATATTTTCATGCAAAAAATGAACGCGGTTCTTTAGATTTATTTGATCGATATACTTATTGATTACTGTGGGCAATTGAGGCGCCATTTGCTCAAACTCAGTAAAGAAAGTTAAGACATAAGTAGATATATCAGGCGGATCATTGATTCTTTACCGTGAAACGGACTGTAATCATTGTCATTTCAAAGATACTCCCCCGGAGTTACTAGAACAGGGCGAGCTGAGGGCTGCAAGCTTGTGTGCGCAGCTTGAGTTCAATCATATCAATCGATATCTAATTAAAACAAGGTATTTAAATGAAGTCATGAGAAGACCAACTGATCGCAAGCGAGAAGATCCTAAGATCTTATCTATTTACTATAGTATGTTAGTGTCTGCATTCCATATGAATCTAAAGTTAACTGATTTGTGCTGGCATTAGTCGGAGTAATATATTTCTCTGGTTGGATCATTTGTGTTTCCTGGAATACAACAAACAGTGCAAGCTAAAAGGTTTTATTTTGAGACAGAATCGAACCAAAAATGTGAACCAACCCCCTTTTATTTTAACTATTAGTAACTGTGGTATAAGCGGGATAATCCACTGCTAGGTGTGCTGTTATCAGTTTGCAGAGGCAAACTGAAGTTATTAGCCCCGCAACAGCACACCTAATCATGAATTATCCTGGTATTTTGTTAACTTACAAGGTACTTATATATTTAAAGGTTAATTCTAAACTGGCACAGGTTGTCATTCTATTCTATGCCATTCACAATGAATTAATAGAATTTACATTATCTTGGGCATTTGTTTTGTTTTATGTTAAGAGGTAGGCCTACTACTGTATAATGGTTACTTAAGCTGGTACAGGTTGCCATTCTAATAAATTTGAATAAAATCGATATAACTCTGGCCTTTATTCTGATGTATCGAAACCATATAAAAACTATCGCACCGTGACCCCATAAAATCGTATCGGACCAAATTGTGAGTTTTGTGAATCATTACACCTCTAGATGGCACCAGTGTGGCTCCAACAAGTCTAATGGATCTTAATCTTGGATGGATATTCAACGTGTAGAATGGGAACCTTCCTTCTTGCTACATGGCCTGCTGAGAAGAGCCTTTAAAGACTGCACTAAACAAATTTTGTTTACATTGACAGCTTTTTTTTTTTTTTAGGTCCCTGTAGGCACGTCTAACATTTCACCAATCAATAATATTGACTACACTGTGGCATCCCCTTAACACTTAGTGAAATACATGGAGTCAAATAAGTATTTATGGAATGGTGAATCAAAACTTTAATGTGGTGGAGGGGTTTGCATGCGGAAATTAACCTGGGGGCTATGCTGTCCCTGGTAGGGTCACGCAAGGCAGATTGGCCTCGGGTGAGGGGCCGGACAAATAATGATTCAAAAGACCCGAATGGACAAATCGGCAGCAGCTCAAAGAACCTCACCCAGACTAGGTAGACCGTGGCCCACTCCAGGAGCCAGGCTGGGTGGAGCTCACAAGCGAGCGCCTGGTGACTCTTTTTTTGGGTCTTACCCGACCGGCTTCCATGTGGCACACGGTCAGGTAAAACCTGAAAGAGTTATGCAGCAGTGGACCCCGTGGACCCACCCCACACAAGGCCAATCATGGATCCGGTGCAATGCCAGTGGGCGGCAGGCAGAGGCCTAGGTATGCTGTACCCAGGCAATGGAAACTGGTGTGTGGCACGTGGAACGTCACCTCTCTGGCAGGGAGTCAGAACTTGTGCGAGAGGTGGAGAGGTACTGACTGGCATCGTTGTACTCACCTCAATGCACAGCACCGGCCCTGGGGTTGGGATAATTACCACAGTTGGAGTTCATCCTGGTGAACGAGAGGGTGGTCTCAATGTGACTTCAGGTTGCAGGGAGGAGGGCTCTGACTGTCCCAACAGCAGTTCAGAGTACACCACCATCTTGGAGTCAGTGGGGGGGGGGGGGGTGCTGGAAAGCACTCCACTTGGTGACTCCATAGTTCTACTGGGGGACTTCAATGCCCATGTGGGCAATGATGGGGAGACCTGGAGGGGACTGCCCGATCTGAACCCGAGCAGGAGGTTATTGAACTTCTGTGCTAGCCATGGACTGCCCATAACGAACACCATGTTCCAACACAGGGAGGCTCATAAGTGTACTTGCTACCAGAGCTCCCTGGGCCGAAGTTCGATGATCAAAGTCGTTTCGTCAGACCTGAGGCTGTATGTGCTGGACTTGGGTGAAGAGAGGAGCAGAGCTGTCCACTGATCACCACCTGGTGGTGAGTTGGCTCAGATGGCAGGAGAGACTACCAGACAGACCTGGGAAGCCCAAACGTTTAGTGAGGGTTTTCTGGGAACGACTGGTAGAGGACCCTGTCCAGAGTGACCCTCACAGCTCCGGTGGAGCTTCTGCCACAACCCGAAGGTGGCTGAGGATGCAGCTGAAAGCAGCTGCTAAGAGCTGTGGTCAGAAGGTGGTTGGTGCCTGTTATGGCGGCAACCCAAGGACCCACTGGTGCACGCCAGCAGCGAGGGAAGCTGTCAAGTTGAAAAAGGAGTCCTACTGGGCTTGGGTAGCACAGGGGATTCCCAAATTGGCAGGCAGGTACCAGCAAGCCTGAAGGACTGCAGTGGCCGCGGTTGTGGGAGGAGTTTGGAGAGACCATGGAGAAGGACTTTAGGGGAAACTGGTAAGTGGGGAAAGTGCTGAGCTCCACTGAGGATATCATTGGGAGGTGGAAGGAGCACTTCTTAACCCCACTGATACGCCCTCCATGGAGGAAGCAGGGCCCGAGTGTCCTGGGGTAGTCAGGAAGCTACGTAGTGGTAAAGCACCAGGAGTGGATGAGATCCGCCCAGAAATACTAAAGGCCCTGGATGTTGAGGGGCTGTCGTGGCTGACACTGCCATCAACAATAAGGTAAAGAATGGCATATCAAGTAAGTCATGCAATCTCTTCCATAAAAGACAAAAAAGGGGACCACACTCATCGGACTCATCCTGCGAGTCATACTTAAGCCTCTCCAAAGGCAACACAGACAATATGAGTCATCCACAATTGCTCAGTAGGAATGACTTCAGTGTTACAAACTTAAAATGCTTTTTTTTGCCAAAAATCAAACAATTTTACATGTTCAGGACTCATATTTACATTCAGGGCTGATAGCGTTCTGGCGCCACACCGGAATTCCGGTGTACCAACGTGTCTGCGGAAAAAAAAAGAAGAAAAAAATCAGGTTCACGTGGTCTGACACTTCCCAAGATCTGAGAGGCGCTTTCACTCTAAACCACACCAGTAGGCCTACTTATGCCAATCAGCAGTAGGGTATGGGGTGGGCTAGTCTTGGGTTTTGGCCAGTCAGATTGATACAGATTCAGCAGTCACTCTATGTGCGAATGTGTTTCCCACACTGGCAACGCGAAACGTAGCTAGTCATGGACTGCAACTTTATGAAGCCAGGGGAAGACACCAAACTTGTCGATGAAGGCATAAAGAATAAATGGCGCTGGTCTTGGATAGAGGAGGTGGGTAGAGACGAAAAGCCCTTTGGAAGCTGGTGTCAAAAACTCCGGGGACCAGGAGCATACTTCTGCACTTTGTGCGCAAGGAGAATATTATATGGAACTTGCGGGACGCCACGGCACGAATTAGACCATCAAGCAGCTGTCCGAGCAATTCAACACACCCCATGTTTGCCGGGGGAAACAGCCACAGCAGATATCCGACCCTCAATGACCGATCGCGTGCTGTGGTCAAGCCAGCCGTCTCTCGTTTTCGCGTGGTCAAGCCAGCCGCTCCAACATTTTCAAGTGCACCCTTATTGCCGACTTTATGGCAAATACTTACTTTTAGTAATACTTATTAGTAGGGATGTCCGATATTGGCTTTTTTACCGATAACCGATATTGTTCAACTCTTAATTTCCGATACCGATATCAACCGATACCGATACCGATATATGCGGCCACGTGAAACCTCCGCTTTACACTCACTGCAATAGGCTTTATGCCGAACAAATGTGTGGATTAATAAATAAAAACAAAACAGCGGTAAAAGCTAGCGTGTGTGTCCGGGAGAGGGCTCCTCTCCTCGGACACATTACTCTGAAGCCCCGGTGACGGTCTGGAAGTGCGGATTAAACAAATAAAAAAAACAGCGGTAAAAGCTAGCATGTGTGTCCGGGAGAGGGCTACTCTCCTCGGACACATTACTCTGAAGCCCCGGTGACGGTCTGGAGGTGCGGATTAATAAATAAAATAATGTGAGCGGTACAGCGGACCTGAACCGGTTGTGATGAGACTGTTTCGCAGAATGCGTTAGTATGTTGCGCTGACCCCTATTTTACTATTCAACGTAGAAACTTTGAAATAATTCCAAACCACCGACATAACTACAGCTACAACTAGCGTCCCGCTACACGGCCGCACATGCCCAGGCTTGTTATTGAGACGGCGCGGCGCGTTTGATGATGTCATCAAACCACGTCCTCACTTGAAACATAACAGATGTCTGAAATTATTTCAAAATCGATTTCGGTATCGGTTAAAAAACCGATACCGATATTTTCCGATATTGATTTTTTTATGCCAATATCGGCCGATAATATCGGTGGGCCAATAATATCGGACATCCCTACTTACTAGCTTACTGCAGCGAAACCTCCGGTTTTCAAAATAAAACATGTATTAAATGCATTAAACGTTTATTTAAAAAATATGAGGAATGTTAAAATTTGATTTAAAAAGAAAAAAAAGAAAGTAAGTGTTGTCTCATAAAACAAGTATTATCCTGCACTGATTTTGAGCCAATAGGTCACATCACCTGGAAGGAATGCTCATATTTACATGATGAAATGTATTAGCAGGGATGGATTACTGAACAGGCCTACCAGGCCCAGGGTCCCAAGAGCTCTGGTGCGCTACACAAAGATGCTACTGGAATATAGGCTTATATTTGGTTTGTTCATCTCATGTCTGAATGTTGTCAATTTATTTCCACAAAATTCACCAGAATCTATCATTTAAGTTTTCTCCCAGGGGAGCATACCTCTGGATGCTGCTTGACAATTATGTTGAACAGGGCATATACACTCACCGGCCACTTTATTAGGTACACCTGTCCAACTGCTCGTTAACGCAAATTTCTAATCAGCCAATCACATGGCAGCAACTCAATACATTTAGGCATGTAGACATGGTCAGGACGATCTGCTGCAGTTCAAACCGAGCATCAGAATGGGGAAGAAAGGTGATTTAAGTGACTTTGAACGTGGCATGGTTGTTGGTGCCAGACGGGCTGGTCTGAGTATTTCAGAGACTGCTGATCTACTGGGATTTTCACGCACAACCATCTCTAGGGTTTACAGAGAATGGTCCGAAAAAGAGAAAATATCCAGTGAGCGGCAGTTCTGTGGGCGCAAATGCCTTGATGCCAAATGCCTTGTTGATGCTAGAGGTCAGAGGAGAATGGCCAGACTGGTTCGAGCTGATAGAAAGGCAACTGTAACTCAAATAACCACTCGTTACAACAGAGGTATGCAGAAGAGCATCTCTGAACGCACAACACGTCGAACCTTGAGGCGGATGGGCTACAGCAGCAGAAGACCACACCGTGTGCCACTCCTGTCAGCTAAGAACAGGAAACTGAGGCTACAATTTGCACAGTCTCCCCAAAATTGGACAATCGAAGATTGGAAAAACGTTGCCTGGTCTGATGAGTCTCGATTTCTGCTGCGACATTCGGATGGTAGGGTCAGAATTTGGCGTCAACAACATGAAAGCATGGATCCATCCTGCCTTGTATCAACGGTTCAGGCTGGTGGTGGTGGTGTAATGGTGTGGGGGATATTTTCCTGGCACACTTTGGGCTTATTAGTACCAATTGAGCATCGTGTCAAAGCCACAGACTACCTGAGTATTGTTGCTGACCATGTCCATCCCTTTATGACCACAGTGTACCCATCTTCTGATGGCTACTTCCAGCAGGATAACGCGCCATGTCATAAAGCGCGAATCATCTCAGACTGGTTTCTTGAACATGACAATGAGTTCACTGTACTCAAATGGCCTCCACAGTCACCAGATCTCAATCCAATAGAGCACCTTTGGGATGTGGTGGAACGGGAGATTCGCATCATGGATGTGCAGCCGACAAATCTGCAGCAACTGCGTGATGCTATCATGTCAATATGGACCAAACTCTCTGAGGAATGTTTCCAGTACCTTGTTGAATCTGTGCCACGAAGGATTAAGGCAGTTCTGAAGGCAAAAGGGGGTCCAACCCGGTACTAGCAAGGTGTACCTAATAAAGTGGCCGGTGAGTGTATATTGGCTTAGGGGCCCGCCTACCTCCCAGAAAAAAAAAAAGTTCAGGCTCAGGATTTTTTTCTACTATCACCCCTGTACATTTGAGTCCACCTTTAAAAGGTACAGAAGTGATTTCCTAAATTTGACATTAAGTATAAATTCAACTATAATATGAACTGATTGCCAAAATGATTGAGATTTGATCTTTGAGCAGAACCAGAACATATGAGGGTATGTCCCCAGGACTGTCATATTATTTATTACATGAAGAGGAATACTCCTTTGACATTTTATTAAAAGGAACCGGAGTTAAAAATGTTATAAAATAAACGTATAATTATGTTCAAGAACTCTGGGGAGAGTTAAAGGACAATTCCGCGCAAAATGACACCATATGATCATAACACATGTCCACCGAGTTGGGCCATTCTCTGGGATCAGTTTTCATTCTAGTCGAATGTAACCAAAGTTCTCGAAAACTGCTAATTAGCTTATCGCTATCTGTGGCGCTAGCTGTGGGGGCAGATATTCATGTAAAATAAATCACAATTCTATACAACTAACGACGCTTAAAATCGCACCACACTTCCACGGTAGCATAATGAGGGTCCCTACATGTAAAACGAAGCATTGAGAACTTTGTAAATGTACAGACATACTTTCATCATTTGTCAATAAGATTGGCAACCACTCTATTAGATTTGAATGAAGAGGAAAATACCTGCCCTACCCAGTCCTGTCTGAGTTTGAAGTGGGCTGTTGAACTCATGTGAGTTTCTTGTAATAGAGCTATGGAAGCCTTGCTTTTTTAAAGTAATGATGAAGCTGTTGTACGTTTAATAGGATGACCCAAACCTCTAACATTCCATGTTACTACGTTCAGTTTAGACACACATAAAAAAAGGTGTTTTTTCCTGCTACATATTAAAAACAGTACAGGACTTTTTCAATAATGATGATTATAGTTAATAGGCAGTGGTCAACACTTGAAACCAAGGTCATAACCGTACAACATTAGGACCGAACACATAAAACACAAAATACATTCAGGGTAGTGAGGTAGTAAAAGCAAACAAAACGAACACAAACACAAACCTATACAACAAAAACACAGACATACAGTACAGCCCCATGTAAACACAAATCACTCTAAGAAGCTAATCCTCAGCACTCAGGAGAAACCTGGTTTTATATTCCAACAAAAAAGTATGCCTATTTCTATAACTCACATATAAATCAATTAGGGTTGGGCGATGTCCCTTAAATTGGCAGTTGACGATGTTTACAGTAAAACATCGTGATGGACGATGATATCGTCGTTAATAGGCGGCCCACGAAGCGGGCCGCCTATTAACGGCCATCAAATGGAAAACATGTTTGTTTGTATTTTGGTGTCCGGTGCGTGTGAATGTGCGGCTCCTTCGGTGGAGCAGTTCATGTTAATAGCGGAGTCCGGGAGGCTTCACCTTCACGGCGTAGTTACTAGGGATGTGCGACTATCGTTTTAAAAAATACTAAAGTGTTTTTTAAAGTTAGAAAGATATTAGATATTCAACCGATATTCACGCTCCGAATTACAGTGATCAGACACGGGGAACTAAAGCCGCGATCACCTTTATGAGTCCTGTGTGTCTAGCGGTGTCTACCTGCCTAGGTGTTTACCTGCCCAGGTGTATTAGTCAGTATGCCTGCAGCGATGAGTTAAATCAGGGCTTGTTGCGACCACGGATGTATTCGGTTTGCGATGCTCATGCCTTCTTATTTTTATGTTTTACTTTTTGCTCGACTAATGAAAACGTATTCGACTAAGCCTCCGTCGATCGACTAAGCCGACTATTAGGGGGCAGCCCTAGTTAACTTACAGCACTTTATATGGACCATTAGTTATATTTTCAATTCATTTACAGAGCAATCCCTGCAAAGTTTTTAGGTAATAACTATAGAAGAGACTATAGGATTAGTGTGTCGGACGAGGGGGGCGTGGCATCACGATGGTGGCTCTCCATCGTGAGGTCAGTCAGCCATCACGATGGACGATGACATCGTCCATCGGCACAACCCTAAAATCAATCCATAGATCAAATTAAGGCTTCTTCAAATATATGCACCGCCATCTTGTTCATAACCAAATAAAGACTATATTAGAACACTTGTATTATGTACCCTATTCCAGGGTGTTAATAGACCTATTTAATATAAGGTCAGCTCTTATCAAAATAAATCTGGTCTCTCCAGTGTGTAGTTCAATGTAGATTTATTTCATCACTAGAAAAGGGGTAGACTACCTAATGTAATAATAATAATAATAATAATAACAATAACAATAACAACAACAACAACTAGAAAATTCCCTCTGGGGAAATTTTGAAAGGGCCACGGGGGCTACTGCCGCAGTGCGTACATTATGAGATTCTTCAGAGATTTCAAACAATTAATACTAGTAACATTATGATATTATATAGGAGCACACCTACAACAAACATTCCTTTTTTAAGTATTTATGTATTTATACAGCAACCTATGCCCTTTCAACCTCAAATATGTGGGAGACAAAGTTACAAAAAAATGATGAAAAGGGTTGCAGGCAGAGTAGAGTTAAGCGAGAGGGCAGTGATGATCTTCCATGTTGTCTGCAAATACACACACACACACACACACACACACACAAAAAAACATCTGTAAGACACCAACATGAATCAAGTTAAAGTAATCAAGATACAGTACAGTTTTATGGAGGACTAAAAGTGCCAAAATTAAATAAATAAATACACCATTAAATAATTAATTAAATGTCATTAATTAATTAAAATTGGAATTAAATACTTGTGTCATTAATTAATTAACATAACGATTAATTTTATGTAAAAAAAAACCATATATAATCATTTCACGATTTAATTAATTTACATTTCATGATCCTGTGTTGCAGTGCTTCATGAAATGTCAAACTGTCAAACTCGCCCATCAAAGTCAGTGGGTGGGGCTAACGCTAATCTAGTCTGATGCATTGCTTTGGTCTGAAGTAGAGTGCCTGGATAGAGAAAATGGAGGATCTTCATGAACTTTCTAGGGAGTTGGTGAGAGACGTTTTAGACTTAGCAGAGGATGTCTAAGCAGGACCAGAAAGTTTTGTTTAATAGAGTATCTAAACCAACGTAGAGGGGAATAGCGCCACCCAGTGTATTGGAATGTGTTCACTAGCTCTGCATCAATCCCTTATCTGGAATTGATTTGCCTTGACTTGATGCGCAGGGTAACCAATCAGGCATTAGGATCCACCTACAAACTTTGATGGGACAGTTTGACAATTCATGAAGCACTGCAACACAGGATCATGAAATGTAAATCATGAAATGTAAATTAATTAAATGGTGAAATTATATGTTTGTTTGTTTTTTACATACAATTGATCAGTATTTTAATGAATTAATGACACATTTAAGTATTTAATTCCAATTTTAATTAATTAATGACACATTTAAGTAATTATTTAATGGTGTATTTATTTATTTAATTTTGGCACTTTTAGTCCTCCATACAGTTGTGTACTCATGGGTAAATGTCTCTTACTTTTCTTCTGCTGACTTGCTGTCTTGATATTTGGTCCTCGTCTTCCAAGATCTGTTGTCATCCTTCCTAAAATATTTAACACATTGTTCAGTAACAGTTATCAAAGTGTTTAAGCATTTATTTACAGACGCAACCAACATTGACCATGTCATGAAATCAATGACAATGCAAGGGTAAATGTCTCTTACTTGTCTTTTGGGTTGCTGTCTTTAGCTGTGGTCCTCTGGAGGTCTTCTTCCTGGATCTGTGGTCATCCTCCCTAAAATATTTAAGATATTGGTCAGTAACAGTACGCATTTATTCACACAGGTGCAGACACACACCTACTTTGACCATTGACAGGAAATCAACGACAACCGCCAACACTGATCACTGCATGAGCAGCTTCAAAGTATAAATACGAACGCAGCTCAAACCGATCGGCTGCCTAAGGCTACATCCACACTGCTACGTTTTCAGTTTTATAGGTTTTTTTTAAATGAAAATGATCTCCGTCCACACTAGCGTTTTAGCACCGTATCAGAAAGAATCTCCGTCCATACTACCACGCCTGAAAACACATGGTCATGTGATATGTGCCTCTTGTTCTAAGATGGCACCGCGGACGGCTGCCTCGGTGTGTTGGTGCGCGCTGTGTTTTGTTTTGTTTTGTGCTCTCTGGTTTTGGTGATTGTACCCGGAGCTATTTCACCAGTGAAGAGCTCAGGAACATCAGGGTAACAACACCAGATGATTTATTTACTACTTTTCTTCTCCCTACACTGGAAATTTTGGACATTCTGGTCAAAGGTGCGCATTCCTTTGCTCACGCAGTGAAACGCCAGAGGAGAGGGAGATGGGCCGGTGCGCTTGTGCGTCTTCGCCAGCGCGGATTACGCACACCACTGTTGGGGAAAAACAGGGACTTTCCTTCATCTGCTGTTTTGTGCTTCACGGAGACGTGGCTTAGTGAACTAATACCGGACTCTGCGCTGCACCTGGCAGGCTTCCAACTCTGCAGAGCGGACAGAGACACTGAACTTTCCGGCAAAACTAAAGGTGCAGGAATCTGTTTCTACATCAACAGCGGTTGGTGCAACGACGTGACAGTGATCCAGCAGCACTGTTCTCCTGATCTGGAATCTTTCATCAAACTGTAAGCCTTTTTATTCACCCCGTGAGTTTGCTTCAGTCATTCTGGTCGGTGTTTACATCCCGCCGCACACCAATGTGCAGGACGCACAGCGCATGCTGGCCGACCAGATCCTGTGTGTGGAGCGGACCAACCCAGACTATTTAGTTATCGTCCTTGGTGACTTTAACAAAGGGAATCTCACTCATGATCTCCCTAAATACAGACAGGTTATTAAATGCCCGACCAGGGGGGAGAACATTCTGGATCACTGTTACACCACAATCAGGGATGCTTATCACGCCGTCCCCCGCGCTGCACTGGGCCACTCCGACCATGTCATGACAATACCACCTGATTCCTGCGTACAGGCAGAAACTAAAGCTCTGCAAACCTGTAGTGAGGACTTCAAGGAAGTGTCCAGTGAGGCGGTGGAGGTTCTCCAGGCGTGTTTGGACTCTACTGACTGGGATGTGTTCAGGACTGCTACCAACAGTCTGGATGAGTACACAGAGGCTGTGACGTCATACATCAGCTTCTGTGAGGACTGCTGTGTACCATCACACACCAGGGTGAGTTACAACAACGACAACCCCTGGTTCACAGCCAAACTCGGAAGGTTAAAGTTGGATAAGGAAGAGGCCTTCAGGAGTGGGGACAAAGACAGATTCAAAGAGGCAAAGTACAAGTTTAGCAAGGCGGTGAAAGAACGACTGTACTCTGAGAAGCTCCAACATCAATTCTCAGCCAACGACTCTGCGTCTGTCTGGAAGGGGCTCAGGCAGATCACCAACTACAAGCCTAAAGCCCCCCACTCCATCAACGACCAACGCCTAGCCAACAACCTGAACGAGTTCTACTGCCGCTTTGAGAGACAAAGGGACAGTCCTGCAACCATCCCCCACGACTCCTCCCAACAACTCCAGCTCCAGTGTATCACCTCCACCTCCCCCTCCTCAGCAGGGCCCTGGGCACCTCCACCAATGCCCACCTTAAAGGTCCCCCCCCCCACTCCTCCACCCACCTCAGTGACGACTCTTTCCATCCATGAGAGGGACGTCAACAAACTCTTCAGGAGACAGAACCCCCGGAGAGCAGCTGGACTGGATTCTGTCTCCCCATCCACCTTGAAGCACTGCGCTGATCAGCTGTCTCCAGTTTTCAGACATTTTCAACACCTCACTGGAGACATGTCATGTGCCAGCCTGCTTCAAGACCTCTACAATCATCCCTGTTCCCAAGAAGCCAAGGACCACAGGACTTAACGATTTCAGACCCGTCGCCCTGACCTCTGTGGTCATGAAGTCCTTTGAGCAACTTGTGCTGTCACACCTGAAAGACATCCCCGACCCCTTCCTGGACCCCCTGCAGTTCGCCTACAGAGCCAACAGGTCTGTAGACGATGCAGTCAACTTGGCCCTCCATTACATCCTCCAGCACCTGGACTCCGCAGGAACCTACGCCAGGATCCTGTGTGTGGATTTCAGCTCTGCCTTTAACACCATCATCCCGGCTCTGCTTCAGGAGAAGCTCTCCCAGCTGAGTGTGCCTGACTCCACCTGCAGGTGGATCACTGACTTCCTGTCTGACAGGAAGCAGCATGTGAAGCTGGGAAAACATGTCTCCGACTCCCAGTCAATCAGTACCGGTTCCCCCCAGGGCTGCGTTCTTTCCCCTCTGCTCTTCTCCCTGTACACGAACAGCTGCACCTCCAGTCACCAGTCCGTCAAGCTTCTGAAGTTTGCGGATGACACCACCAGGGCTTGAAAACGAAATTATTTTTCTATCGTTCCGCTCCGAACGGAACCGGTATATTTAACGTTTTCGTTCTTGCGTTCCGCCACCAACATATCGTTCCTGAACCGGTTCGGAACGTAAAATAACGTTCGTTCTTAACGTTCCGGCAGTGTTATTGGGCCTCCGCGGTGTGTTACTATTGCGGCCCCCGCCGGCCGTAGGTCCGTGGTGTGTTACTATTGCGCAACCCCCGTCGGCCGTTACTATTGCGCGCCCCCCCCCCCCCCCCCCCCCCGCGGTGTGTTACTATTGCGCGCCCCCCCCCCGTCGGCCCGCGGTGTGTTTGTGTTACTATTGCGGGCATAGACATATATACATAGTATACATGTATACATGTCTATGATTGCGGGCACCCCCGCCGGCCGTAGGTCCGCGGTGACGCTCGAACGTGAACGTCGTTTTACGGCAGCGGAAGATTTACGACAGCCAGCATACAGACAGTAAACAGACAGTGAGCAACGGACTACACATGATATTATTCACAACTCGGATTAATTTAATGAAACCCATTGATTCTTTTGACCGGTGGACCCTTACGGACTTAAGGAATATAAACAATGCAGGAACGGACACACACCGTACGGACTTTATGATCGCTTCAAAAGTTGGAAGTCAGACCTTTTCCCCGTCTCTCTTGTTTACCGGTAAGTCTGGATGAATTATGCGTTGGTGTTCATAGTTTGTGTTAAATGAACTGAATGATTTATCTGTGGAGAATCTAACTGATCTAACGATGTGCGTTATGTCCATATGGACAGACGTTTAAACGGTTACCGTATCTTTGTGTAGGGGGTGATCTAAACGGCTTAAGTCGTTCAAGAAATAATTTAGATAAAATCCAGATCCGGCCTCAATTGGAGACCTGCGTTTATTTGTCAAAACGTGTTGCCACACCCCTGCGTCTATTAGGGACCCCGCTTTTATTGGAAGTTTTACGGTATATAGAGAACGAAAAAAAAAACGTTATTAACCGGTTTTGGGGATTTCAGAATAACGTTTCTGTTCCGGAACAGTTGAAGACCATTTGGTTTTCGTTTCCGTTTCCGTTCCTCGTAAAATTCCGTTCGTTTTCGGTTTTCGTTTTCGTTCCTTGAACCGGTTCGGAGCCCTGGACACCACCCTCATCGGACTCATTTCTGATGGTGACGAGTCCGCCTACAGGTGGGAGGCTGACCATCTGGTGACATGGTGCCACCGAAATAACCTAGAGCTCCACGCTCTAAAGACAGTGGAGATGGTTGTGGATTTCAGGAAGAACTCAGCCTCACCTGCCCCCATCACCCTCTGTGACTCCACAATTGACACTGTGGAGTCCTTCCGCTTTCTGGGAACCATCATCTCCCAGGACCTCAAGTGGGAGCTGAACATCAGCTCCCTCATCAAGAAAGCCCAGCAGAGGATGTACTTCCTGCAGCAGCTGAAGAAATTCAACCTGCCAAGGACAATGATGGTACACTTATACTCCTCCATCATTGAGTCCATCCTCACCTCCTCCATCACTATCTGGTACGCTGCTGCCACACAAAGGCAGACTGCAATGTGTCATTCGGTCTGCAGAGAAGGTGATTGGCTGCAATCTGCCGTCGCTCCAGGACCTGTACACCTCCAGGACACTGAGGCGTGCAGGAAAGATTGTGGCTGATCCCTCCCACCCCGGACACAAACTCTTTGAGACACTCCCCATTAGTCCTTCTACTCGCCCCAAGACTAAACACCCGCAATCTTATCTTTTGCCCCCCCCCCCCCCCCCCCCCCCATCCGGCACTTGCCTCGGCCAAGGCCAACAATCCCCCTGGAGGACGATGCGGTGAGACGCTCTTGCATTCCCCCCCCCCCCACTCCCCACAGACACCTGTTGGTGTTGTTGTTGACTCTATCTGGGACCTGATTGTCTCCATGACACCGAGATTGTGGTGCCAGGCGAGGCGACTCTCCAGGCCTTCACACTCACGGACTAGACATACACATACGTACGTACATACTTACATATATACAGATATGCAATCACCCCCCCACTACCCCCATCCCACACCTTTGCCGCTCCTTTGGTTTTAGATATTGTATAGATATATTGTTTATATTTTAATTAATTATTATGCACCAATTACACCAAGTCGAATTCCTTGTATGTACAATCCTACTTGGCAATAAACTTGATTCTGATTCAGAGGCGGCGACGCTGTGAAATAGGACTAGGGTGGCCAGACGTCCGGCTTTTCAATGATGAACTAAAAAAGAAATATCCATGCTTTCGTCTTGGTCGCGATCCACACAAAGCTTTTTATTATCATAGCCACTTTGTATTATTGTTTTAGTTTATTGTTTTATAGGGACAAACATTGAAAACGTTTACTTTAGGCCTGTATTTTCTGTGCGTTTGCACTTTGAGGCAGTGTTTTTTTCTATTTTCTATGTTAGCGTTGTTAAGGGCCAATAATGTATGTGAACATGTGATACACTACACCCCCCCCCCCCCCCTTTTCACAGACTCATATCTGGTCACCCTAGTTACAGGTTGTCAATAACAATGGCCGCTACATCAAGAGCATTTTGTTCAGCTATAAATTGCCATAATCAGCAATGTAAAAAGCCAGATCTATCATTTTTTCGATTCCCACTCAATAAGGAGAGGTATTATTCTTAGATCATGATTAAGTTGCTAGCTGCTACATGAGCATTTTGGCTGTATAACTATGTATAGATTACAATTAAGATAGCATTAGCTAAGAAACAAACCAGTGTTAAATTAGCCTTTGCAATAGTCTTGTCTAACACTGATACTATTAGGCTACATTTCTACTTGTCACTTACCTGTAATGTTAAAGGTACTTATGTCAACTGCATGGATGGCTGAGGTCACTGCAGGTGCATTGTAGCCTATTGATGTTGGTGCAACCAAATTTGATTTAAGTTTAAGATGAGCAAAAATTCATCCAATGACCATAAACACTGTTTAACAAGTAGCCTAAACATTAATTGCAATCATTGCCTTCATTTTGCTAGGTGTCAACTGTGGGTGCAAAATAGTAGGAGGCAGGACCTGTTAAATTGGAGCCCAAGCTATCTCAGCACCAACTGCAAGCTCTGTGCGGAGCATTTTGAGGGCAGCCAGTTTACCAATCCCTCAAAGAACAGGTTGAACTGGAAGACAGTACCGACACTATTTAGTGTCCCCAACCCGCCACAAAAAATAAACAGCAAGAGGATAAAAACCAGACAAAAAACAGACACACCACAGACAGGTGAATTCAAAATGTTTACTGTATATTGGGACAGCTTACAGGCATAACATATTCCAAGATAAGGTTGTTTAGCAAAAACAGTAGTTTCAAACAGTACCATTATCATTAGTGCAATATTTTTTACATTTTCCATGGTCAGATTTCCAGCAGACCACACGTACAGCCGGCCTGTTACTGCAGCATACGTCGCAACTCCTCCACCGAATCCACCAACCAGCTGCACCACACCAACTCCTGTTTTGAGAGTAAACAAATACAAAACACTGTCAAAGAGAGAACACCTGAGGACATTCAGGTTAAAAAGGCAAGTGCACCGTGCACCTGAAACATTGATCCAAGGCACTGCCAACTTCCTTGAGGAGCCAGCTCTTTCCTTCTTTGCAGCACAGTTGCGCAATTCCACCCGTCACTGTAGGCTAAAAGGGAGGAGGTGGACCTACTCGGACAAAGTTATGGCACTCTCCCTATACCACCAAGGCTGAGCCACCTCTCTGCGTAGGTGGCTCAGCGGCATTGAAATCAGACCAGGGTTCTCTGCCACGGTCTTCGACACGCTGGCCAGTCGAGTAGCCAAAATGACACTTAGGGACCGACTATGCATAGTAACATTCGATGAAATGAGCCTTAGATCAAGCTTGACATATAACATCAGCACCGACTCAATAGAGGGCGTCAAAGACTTTGGTTCAAAAGGCAAGACCGCAAGAATAGCAAATCATGCCTTAGTCTTCATGGCCAGGGGGTTGACTGCGAGGTGGAAACAGCCGGTTGGCTATTTCCTCTCAAAGGATGCCACCCCAGCACACATGTTGCTTGCATTGTTGAGTGAATGCCTCAATAAGATCAGGGCTATAGGCCTAAACACAACAGCAGTGGTCTGTGACCAAGGTACCAACAATGTGGCCTTGTACAAACAACTGGGCATTTCCCCTATACCACCCTTCTTCATGCATTCTGGAGTGAAGGTATTTGCCTTGCACAATCCACCACATCTGCTAAGAAATACTAGATCCAATCTGGAAAAGTATAACTTCAAAATTTCCACTGAACATTCAAGGAAAACAATCAAATGGTCATACCTTCAACAATTCTTTGAATTCGACTCTCAAATGCCAATGCAAAAAGCCCCAAAACTCACAAAAGGACACTTCCAGCTGAACTCCTTTTCAAAAATGCGTGTCAACAAGGCAGCCCAGGTACTATCAGGTACTATCTGATGCATTCTTGCACTTTTGCAATGTGTGTGGGGAGTGTTCAGGGAGGAATTCAGTGATGAAAACATGACAACAGATAACATCTGCTACAGGATCAACAGAGCAATTCACCAGCAGGCAGATGCCTGCTGGTGAATTTGAGTGCAAATTTGAGTGAAATTTGAGTGCATACTGCACTTAATCTATGCCCACCACTAGTATAAACAAATTATCCATTTGAGATTCAAAACGTAGTGTGGCTGTAGCCTAAGCACGGCGACCAAGCTTTGATAAATACAGCGTGTCCTCCCGTGTTTCAGCCGAGTCGATATACTGCGGGGCTATTGGAAAAAAAACCGTGTTTGTGGTTTTAACACACCACACACCACCACACCATTTGAGATTCAAAACAGAGAATTTTACCGGAAGCACTTCCCGTGTACCGCCGTCTTAAATCACTGTTTTCCCGTGTATCGCCGCCATCTTAAATGGAGTCGGGCCGTGTATGTGATTCAGATGATTATAGCCAAAAGTCAAACTTAATCTCACTATTGTGTACAACTGATGTGTTGTAAAGACAAAGCATATTTCTTACCTCTGATACGATCAACAGGGAAGAGCAGCTTTTTACATGACCTGGCCAAACAACAAAATCACGCGAGTGACCAATAGGAGTCCTCTTGTATCCGCCGTCCAATCAGACGAGGGATATCTGTAGGGTTTGCCTGACAACAGCCCGAGAAAATTTGCGCCAGTGAAACTGACCAATAGGAGTCCTCTTGTATCAACTGTCAATAGATGACGTCACCAACCGTCATTAGATCACGCGCACGATAGCACCCCCCAGGCTAAGGCAGACAGAAACGTTGAGAAAAAGAGCGTTTTTCTGCCTCTGCACTGGTCTCACATTTGGGCTTATTCTGACAAAACGGTAGCTCCTATCAGAAAAAAAACCAGACCGTCATCACTGTAAGGACTTCCTGAATGATTTGGTGTTTCTACAGTAAATATTTTGGAGACACTTGCAAGTTTAAAACAGGGGTCCGTTCTGCTTCTCTCAGAAAATATTTGTATTGGAGTCAATGAGGAACAGAGACAGACTGGCCGCACTTAGAAGCTGCTTTGTGAGATGCAGAACAAGTTTGTCTACAAATTTGGAAAAAATCATGTGTGTAGAGTGTAAATTGTGGCCAGGAGCAGCGTGGAAATAGAAAAAATCTGGATTCATTTTGGGCTCTCTCCCACTCTGACCGATGATTTCATGCACTCTGACACGAACATTCCTCACAATACACACCCATTATAATCTCATCATTTCTCCAAAAATGATCAAAGTCATTGATCAGTGATTGATTAAAAACGATATGACCTGTCAAAATGTGGAATAAGACACCAAATACACAAGACTTGTGTCTACTGTTTAAAGTTTAAATGGAGTCTCTAGGTGAAAGTATGCCGGAGCAGCAGACAGCAGTAGCAGTACGAAAAGTCTTCGTTTTTTACCTCCTCCCATTCATTCTCTATGGGAAATTTTTCAGTTTTTCGCGACTTACATCGTGAAAAATTCGTATTTTCAGAAAATCAATAGCACACCGATCCCAATGAAGACGCACATTTTGATATATAATTTGTCCTACAACTCTTCGAGTTGTAGTAGTGAATCGAAATTAGTCCGGAAGAGGAATATTAAGATAAGAAAAAATCCACAGTATAACAGTAGTGCTCGGGGCTTCGCCTTGTGGCCCTAATAATATTAAGCATTGGGTCAAAGTCATTGCTAATCTCCAAATCTTAGGCCTATTGCATAAAATTAAACATATATAAATTGGAGACCCACTCAACATATCCCTGCATCAATATCTCATATGCGGATTGGTCAGTCATATTGCTCTGTTAGAGCGGGGCTTACCCACACCTCGGCCTGGTTAGTTAGGTGATGATCAATCTCTCTGGCAAGCTGGTGCGGGCCGCTGAATGACAACACTCAGGTAAGCGCCATGTCGGGGTATTTTTTTCAAAATTGCCTCCTTGGCAGCTTGTGGATCTTTGAATGTGAACTGCTCCAATTTTATCCACAACTGTAATATAGCTGGATGTCGAATTTGGGGTTTAATTCCCTTTTCATGGAGCTGTTGTCTTAATGGCCAATTTTTAAGCTTCTCGGAAAGCAGGCCCGCTAGGTATGCAATCATGTTGCCATTTTATCTTTAAGGTAGGTTTAACAGTGCACTTTGAATAATTTTCTTAAATATCAATTTCAATTATTGCATCTTCAAGTTTGGATTCTAAAGACTTAATTCTTTTGTCCAGATTATTTAATTAATTCGCTGATCATGTAGGTTGTCTCCGGCATTTTGCATTGTTGGCCAATGAGTCAATTTTTTTCTCCATTGACTCAATCTTACTTGAAAGTAAAACAGCAAAATAACCTGTTCAGCAAGTTTGTTTGTTGCACTCTGACACTTCTATCAGTTCTTGTAAGCGTTCCATATCTTTGTTGGTTTTGCTGTGCGTCATTAGAAAAGTTTGGTACCTGCCACTTTAACAGTGATGACTCAAAACATCCACTTAGTAGGCTGCAAATAAAACATTGTCATTGTGGGTGGAAATAAATGTCACTTATTTGTAAAGTTAGGAGCAGTAGATTAACAAACGAGAATTTATTTTCCCGAGCCAGAGCCTCTCTCGTGCCTACTCACTCCCTTCCGTCATGCTCTGTGAGACACCTTTTCAATGTTGCATGGATGTTGAGAACAGTACCAGTGGATTGGCAGACTGGGGTGGTGGTCCCCATTTTTAGAAAGGGGTAACGGAGGGTGTGTTCTGACTATCGGGATCACACTACTCAGCCTCCCTGGGAAAGCCTATGCCAGTGTGCTGGAAAGGAGGATCCGGCCGATAGTCATACTTTGGATACAGGAGGAACAATGCTAATTTCATCCCAGATGTGGACCAATGCTTCACGCTCTCAGGGATCTTTAAGGGTTCATGGGAATTTGCCAGACCAGTCTACATGTGTTTTGTAGAAAAAAAGTCTATGACCATGTGCCCCAAAGGGGTTTTCTGGGAGGTACTACGGAAGTATAGGATTCTGGGGCTGCTGTTGCACACCATTTGGTCCCCATATAACCGGAGTCAGAGTTGTGTTGGTCGACATCAAGTCAAATCCGTTCCCTGAGTGTGTTTTCATGGACAGGATATAAAGGCATAGCCGAGGGCTGGACTGTATCCAGCTTGGGCGATTGAGGGTGGCGTCTCTGCTTTTTGCAGACAATGTCGTCCTCTTTGCCTCATCAGACTGTGATCTCCGGCGATTTGCAGCCAAGTGTGATGCAGTGGGGATGAGAGTAAGCACCTCCAAATCCAAGGCCATGGTACTCTCCTGGAAAAAGGTGGACTGTCGCCTCTGGGTGGGGAGAGAGCAGCTGGCCCAAGTGGAGGGGTTTAAGTATCTTGGGGTCTGATTCATGAGTGAGGGTAAGAGGCAGTGTGAGATTGGCAGACGTATGGTTGTACCGGACCGTTGTGGTGAAAAGGAAGCTGAGCCGAGAGGCTCTCAATTTACTGGTCAATCTACATTCCAACCCTCACCTATGTTCATGGAGTCTGTGTCTGACCATGTCCAGGATACAGACGGCCGAAATGAGGTTCCTCCACAGGGATAGGGAGATGGTGTGAGGAGCTCAGCGATCCAGGAGGGTCTCGGAGTAGAACCGCTGCTCCTCCGGATCGAGAGCAGCTAGTTGAGGTGGTTCGGGTTCCTGGTATGGATGCCACCAGGCACGGCCAACACTGGGCCCTCATTTATCAATGTTGCGTACGAAGAAATCTGTGCGTAATCCATGTGTACGCAGCTTTTCGACCAAACGTGAGACTTATCAATTTGTTCTTGACTTGAAAATGTGCATTATTCAGGAGTAAATTTAAGCACAGGCCCTGACCATGTGTACGCATAGCAAGCGGTAGAGTGAATAGGAAACTCACCAGATAGAAATTGTAAACATGACAAGGTAATGCTTTTGACCAACTTACAAAATACAATTTTCCCCTGTGAAGTAACGTGATTTTTAATGAGACAATTGTAGTTCTATGCCAACAGTAGGCCTATACAATAATTGTTTCCAGTAAGATTGATAATTGCCCATTAATCAGATAATTCTGCTATGCTGTGTTACTAATAAAAGTCATGTCACAAAATGGTATAACATGACAGCAGCTGTAGGAGGTGTGAACTTTAAATGGCAGATCTAGCATTAGAGGACAGGGTGGGGGCTGTGGGCTGTGCTGTCCAAATCCTCTCAACCAGCAGGTTTTTGGCTACTTGCACGTCTCAGTGAGGAGATATAACAGGAGCCCTTGCAAAGCTGACCTCGACCGTATCATCACTTTACGCACACAGTACATTCAATTTGTTTCCATACGCTGCTGCACAACAGACCAATATAAAGAGGGACTTCCAATCCAACATTTTGAAATATCATAAGAGTGATAGACTGCAATCACCATCCGACCAATGAATTAAATTACGTAAACAGAAATGCACTCGCCAATGACTCTGGCGATGTACATCTCTAGAGAACTCCTTCGTCCACCAGTTCAGCCAGAGTCGCGCTAATAAGCAAACATGTTTTTTTATAGTGCTTGATCTTAAGTCAAAATACTTTAAAACTTTGATGGGCTACTATGTGGCATAGAGGGACACTGTTTACCACAAACTGTACTCGCTCCCATGCAACATTCTTAGTTCAGAATTGAGCATGGCAGAGAGTGTACCAAGAAATGTCCTCTACTTTGACAAAAAGTTATATTTCACTGGGATAAATGTGTTTTCTTTATTTATTCTTTGGATTTTCCCGTTCACTAATCCATTCCATCAAAAATTTAATCGTCTATTTCCATTTTGTCATATTCATTCACCCATTTCCTGTGGCATTAAAGGGGATGTTTTGTGAACATATATGGTTATTTATGGGCGTAACTGTATGGTAATGAGCTAAGCATGTGGAGTTAGAACAGACGGTATTTATCAAGGGAAATTGCGCACCAGTGTGCATACACCAAGTATAAGAACGCTTGATTAATCCAAACTTTTTCATGCATACAGACATTCTGAATTTCATGCATACGATAGGATTTAGAACTTTTTCTACAACCTCTTGATAAATGTGGGCCCTGGTTTCTCTGGAAGCTAAGCAGGGCTGGTCTGGTCCATCCTTGGATGGGAGACCAGATGGTGCTGGTAGAGGTGTTGGAGGGACAGTAGGGGATGGTCATCCCTCTGGCCTATGTAAAAGGCCCCGTCTCTCTCCTGTCAAAGAGCACCGTCTTTCAGATGAGACGTTAAAACGTGGTCCTGACTCCCTGTGGTCACTAAAGATCCCATGGCACTCATTGCAAGAGTAGGGGTGCTAACACCTGTGTCGTGGCCAAATTCCCAACCTGGCTGTTGTACCAACATGGCCACCTAATTATCCCCTGGTCTTTAAATGGATTGCATTATTCCTCACCTCTCCACTGTGATAGCCAGAGTGTGGTGAGCGTTCTGGCGCATACTGGCTGCCATGCATCACCCAGGTGGGTGCTACACACTGGATCTGAATGAGGTGTCATATTCCCCACCAGTTGGGCAAGTTACTTTCAAAATGTACTGTATTTCATATTACCAGTTATTTTAATTTGAAAGTAATATGTTTACAATATTACTGTCTGTGTAGAGTAACTTATTTATTTGATGACTTTTGCGTTACTTTCATCAAAAATAATCATAGTAGTACGACTAGGCATTATACACTCACCGGCCACTTTATTAGGTACACCTGTCCAACTGCTCGTTAACGCAAATTTGTAATCAGCCAATCACATGGCAGCAACTCAATGCATTTAGGCATGTAGACATGGTCAGGACGATCTGCTGCAGTTCAAACCGAGCATCAGAATGGGGAAGAAAGGTGATTTAAGTGACTTTGAACGTGGCATGGTTGTTGGTGCCAGACGGGCTGGTCTGAGTATTTCAGAGACTGCTGATCTACTGGGATTTTCACGCACAACCATCTCTAGGGTTTACAGAGAATGGTCCGAAAAAGAGAAAATATCCAGTGAGCGGCAGTTCTGTGGGCGCAAATGCCTTGTTGATGCTAGAGGTCAGAGGAGAATGGCCAGACTGGTTCGAGCTGATAGAAAGGCAACTGTAACTCAAATAACCACTCGTTACAACAGAGGTATGCAGAAGAGCATCTCTGAACGCACAACACGTCGAACCTTGAGGCGGATGGGTTACAGCAGCAGAAGACCACACAGGGTGCCACTCCTGTCAGCTAAGAACAGGAAACTGAGGCTACAATTCGCACAGGCTCACCAAAATTGGACAATCGAAGATTGGAAAAACGTTGCCTGGTCTGATGAGTCTCGATTTCTGCTGCGACATTCGGATGGTAGGGTCAGAATTTGGCGTCAACAACATGAAAGCATGGATCCATCCTGCCTTGTATCAACGGTTCAGGCTGGTGGTGGTGGTGTAATGGTGTGGGGGATATTTTCCTGGCACACTTTGGGCTTATTAGTACCAATTGAGCATCGTGTCAAAGCCACAGACTACCTGAGTATTGTTGCTGACCATGTCCATCCCTTTATGACCACAGTGTACCCATCTTCTGATGGCTACTTCCAGCAGGATAACGCGCCATGTCATAAAGCGCGAATCATCTCAGACTGGTTTCTTGAACATGACAATGAGTTCACTGTACTCAAATGGCCTCCACAGTCACCAGATCTCAATCCAATAGAGCACCTTTGGGATGTGGTGGAACGGGAGATTCGCATCATGGATGTGCAGCCGACAAATCTGCAGCAACTGCGTGATGCTATCATGTCAATATGGACCAAACTCTCTGAGGAATGTTTCCAGTACCTTGTTGAATCTGTGCCACGAAGGATTAAGGCAGTTCTGAAGGCAAAAGGGGGTCCAACCCGGTACTAGCAAGGTGTACCTAATAAAGTGGCCGGTGAGTGTATAATGGGAAAGGTGTACAATACATTATTTGTCCCCCAAAGACCCAAGACGGCACAAAGTGGTTTTTGCTCCATTATTATTGTCCACAACAAGAAAGTGTTGTGAGGCTACCTCGAATTGTATGTCCAATAGACAAGCAACCCGTTCAACAGTGTGACATGTGTTTGCATTGTTTGGTTCACTTGACAATGAAAAATGCAACAAACTAGCAACTTCACCACTGAACCGGACCCAATCTTCTGAATTCAGGTGTGAAAACGACCTCAATCAACATTAGAATTAACATAATATAAACTTTGAATGCAGCTTGAACATGCATGCAGCTGCCATGGAAGGGATATTTGAAACCTGTAACGAGTTACTTTTGTATATGAAAGGCTTTGGGTGTCTTGAAAAGTGCTATATAATTGCAATGTATTCAATGTATCATTATTACTACAAGTTTGTAAAAAGGTTTTGTTTGTAAAAACGTGTAGTTTTACAACCGCAAAACTTTTCTGCAAGCTCAAAATACTTGGTGGTACTGACTTGACTCCATAGAAATCATTCAGGATCAACACACGTACTTCCCTTTCAAGCCACCTACATTTTAGTCCCATGCCATCGCACGATGGTGTGGATGGTGGTCCCACCCTGTCCTAAAGTGTGTGTGTGTGTGTGTGTGTGTGTGTGTGTGTGTGTGTGTGTGTGTGTGTGTGTGTGTGTGTGTGTGTGTGTGTGTGTGTGTGTGTGTGTGTGTGTGTGTGTGTGTGTGTGTGTGTGCTCTATGAAGGCTCAAACACGTACGAGGAGGCGGCTGCCTACATCCAGTGTCAGTTCGAGGACCTGAACAAGAGGAAGGACACCAAGGAGATCTACACCCACTTCACATGCGCCACCGACACCAAGAACGTGCAGTTTGTGTTTGACGCGGTCACTGATGTCATCATCAAGAACAACCTGAAGGACTGTGGTCTCTTCTGAGGTAAGGCCATTCTACACTGGTTAAATTAACTTTCACGTCCCAAAAATGCTCCAGCTGCCAATATCTAGATCACGTCACAATCCTGTAATCAGTCAATGTTTTTAAAACCCTCAAGCTGTTTCAAAAACTGTTTTAATACGTTTTCCCAGGCTACAAATTGAAATGTACAGATGACTTGACAGGAATTCTTTATGCTGCATTCACATGGATTCAGGTAGACGGCAGACAGACAACACCTTCTGGGTGGTGCGGGAAAAACAAACGGAATGGCAAGACGGCAAAATGAAATATGCATGACAATTTGTTGCTATGGTGATGATGTATTGTTTACAAATAATGGAATAAAATATATATTATTATATATATATATAAATACAATTATTTTGTCTATTATTGTATGTAATTATTCTAGTAATGCATGTAGCTATAAAATGCAGCTTTCTCTTAATATTAAAATGAATGTTAAATTCCCTCCAAAACGTAAGGTATTATTAGCTTCTCGTTGTCCAGATCGCCCATGTTTTCACCTTGTGTGAGGGAACTACCTAACATCCGGTTGGTAATTCCATTGGGGAGGACGGCAAAAAGTTAAAATATTTTAACTTTGGACGGCTATGCCGTCTACCATTACTGTTGCCGGTATTTTCTGCCAGCCTCACCTAATTTTTCTGTCCTGCTCTCGTCCACTAAAATTATATCCGGTTTGCAGTCTACCATCTGCCTGAATCCATGTGAATGCAGCATTAGTTATTCATTATTACAATAAAAGTAGTAGTACCATTACTTGAATTCTTCTTTGTGACATTCTCACCTTGGCGAAACTAAATGTGAGATTAAATTGTTTTCGTGGCTAATGGCTGCATCCCGTCTTTCTGTTTTGTTCAGACAGTGCGGTGGCCAGCCCGCAGTGACTTGTTTTTCAAAGGCAGTCTGTGACCAGAGGGACCTCTACATGGACACTGTTGAGAATGTCACTTTTAACCTCTTATTAACTTATGATGCTGTCTAAAAGGTTTTAAAGATGGTGTGTAGAGAGAAAAAAAAACAAGCATTTGTGTATAATATTTGTACAACTGTCTATGGCTGGGGTTTTTCACTGTTTTTAAAATGTGTTTTCAGTTTTTATTTTAAGGAAAAGGGGGTCTTGGCATTTTATTTTTCCTAATGCTTTTTGATAGGATCAAACTTTATCATTGATTTCTCTTCGTAGGTACTTGTGCCTTGCATGCCTTCGTTGCTGTGTTTTTATTTCCTTTGCCTCGAGTTAGCTGTTAGATTGTATAGATGCCATGGAAATGTTTTAAACCCCCACCCCTGTCTTGATGATCTTGTTTCCACAAGCATGTTGACATCTCAGATTTTTTGTTTTTGCTACCAAGTAAGACCAAGTCACTCTCTAAAGACCAATTGACCCTGGAAGACTGAGTGTGGTGTCGGCCATTGTGTGTGTGTGTGTGTGTGTGTGTGTGTGTGTGTGTGTGTGTGTGTGTGTGTGTGTGTGTGTGTGTGTGTGTGTGTGTGTGTGTGTGTGTGTGTGTGTGTTTGTGTGTGTGTGTGTCCGTCCAAAGGGCTTGTTGGCGTGTGTGTTTAAGCATGTCCGTCTTTGTTTAGTGTCCGTGTATACACAGTAGAAATCAAAGGGACCTTTTTTTCCTCCCAAACATCCTCAAAACTTGGACATTTTAAGAGACCAAAAATGCTACTCTAATTAATGTGCATGTTCTTTGTTGTTGTTATCAAGGCAAACATTCCTATTCCAAATACACTGAGAAGCTTTGACACAAGGATGCATCAAACTGTTCTGTAGCAGCAGGGGGGGGGGGGGGGGGGGGACTCCATTGCTCCCATGGAAAGTGCTAATATTTCCTAAATTATGTGCACTTTGGATGGATTAGGATCTGTACTGGATTCAGGTTACAAACCCCCAGCCCCAAATCTTCTGTTTCCATTGGATGGGGACAGGCAATTTCCATGATTTTTTGTTTTGCTAATAAAAGCGTTGCTAGGGTGAGACAATGGCAACCCTTTCTACCACTGATTGTTTGGACTTTTTTGTGCCTTTTAATGTAGTGTTTCATTTGTTTAAGATGGAAAACATGGGGTTAGTCTTTTTGATGTCTGGTATAAACTGCAGTTTTTAGGTATTTTAACGGTTCATAGTTCAACAGTATTGCTAACCTGATTAATGTGTTGCTGATATCTTAAGATCTTGAAATCCAAAATTCCTTTTATGATCTAGTGCCTTTAGTGGGAAGGTTTTTTGTTAATTGTTTTTACTTCTACTTCCATCTACTGGCCAAAACTAGACATTACACAGCGCCTTCATATGATGAAGAGACTTGATGTTCTCTCCTTGCAAAAAAATACACGTTTTATGCTGTAGTGCATTTCACTCTTGGCACATTTACATTATCTATTAGTGGGCTTCTTGTGCTCTATTTTGAATGATTCTTGTATGTGTTATTGATGCAAGTTGCTGTCCTTTTGTTAAATTGCTATCCTCCCATGTCACTCCATATAGAGCCCAATATTTGTATTTATCACTTCACACATAGTATACAAAGGGAATGAAATGGTGGAACCGCTCTCTTTTTTTTTTTATATCAGAATTAGCTAAAAGTTTGTTAGGCAGACAGTAGATAGACTATTGATATGCAAATGATCTGAAAAGAAACAATAGGCCGAAAGAAAATGTATAAATACAAGTATGGTAAATCGAGCTGTGTGGACCTACTGATTTGACTTTACATTTCAAAAAGTGTGATTTGAGACTGACTACTATATGAACTATTGTTTGAATGGAACAAAATGTGCAAAAAACTAAACTAAACTAACCTGCAGTACATTGTATATGTTACGAAAGTGAGCCTGTGCGTTTGCGCCAAGACTAATCATAGCGACAAACATCCACAAATGATCAGAAACCCATGCCATATACATAAGTAGCTACATAACGGATCAGCACTTCAGTCTCTGCAATGCTTTGATTTGGCATTAGCAGAGATGGCACTATTCTAGGAAGCATTGTGTGATTTAAAAGTGAAGTGTGGTGCATTGCTTAATCCCCAAATCCTCGCATGGAGCTCATACACTGGGTCTGAAGATTCTGAGGCTGAGGGGAAAGAGACTGAGGTAAAGGGGGGGGGGGGGGGGGGTAGTAATAATCTAACCCCATCATCTCTATCTCCTCAAATGTACAACAATGGAGGAAATTAAAATGGTGAGACAAATCTAAAATTGGATTTTTTGAATGTTATTAGCGATAGATTACGCTCTGCTGTGGGTTTTGATTGTTTTTATTGTTGAAATAAACCAGCATTCGCTTTAAGTCTCAAATCTTGATTTTTGTAATCGCTAAAGGGGCAACCATTTGAACGGAATCAAAGGGAGGTCTAAAGATGTGTTCTAAATCATGCTGTCTGAACTTCACCCTTGAAACATCCCCTCAAACTTCAAATCCCATGCTGCCTCATCCCATACGAGCGGCAACTGTTAAGGACAGTTTTAAGTTAGTGTGTAAGTTAGTGTGTAAGCTCCCATGGCTGTGTAGGCCTATGGGTCTATCTAGTAGCAGGTTAGCAGGTCCAGTGTACCACAGACAAGTTCTTGTCTGTTCTTTGAAACTCCTGCTCCAACTGCTCGTTGCACCATGATGGCAGCAGGTACAGTGGCCTGTTGTCATCTCCTACAGATCAGTTGAGAAGATCAATCCACTCAATTGGAGACCAAGGACTGCTTCTGCAGAATAAAGTACAAGGGGAGTGGTGTGGAGACCATATGGTTGCAGTCAGATGGTCATGGATCTATTTTCAGGAGACCTCCATTGAAGTCCCTCCATGTTCATCTTCTAGCTGGACATCAGTATTCAGGATTTAGACCTACATTGTATGTTTACAAGGATATAAAATGTTCAACGAGATCTGCAGATTCAGACTAGTCAGTGCATAAAATTGCACTTGTACATACTAGGTTCTCTACCAGTGGAAGGCGGCATGAATATAGCTGATGAGGTGGTATGTGATATTGTAAAACTATGCTAACTGTGGTGGTAATAGTTGCATACGGTATGGCCTTTTTTTAAACCATAGGCCTAATTAGAAAAACGGTTGTTAGGCAGACAGTAGGATAGCCTACTGATATGCAAATAATCTGAAAAGAAATCACAGGCCTAAAGACAATGTATAACAAACACGGTAAATCCAGCATGTACGGCCTACTGATTTTACTTATTGTCAATTTCAAAAAGCGTGATTTGAGACTGACTACTGTATGGACTAATGTTTTAATGGAACACAATATAGGCCTACGTGAAAGTCAGCCTGTATGTGTGTTTGCGCCAAGACATGACATAGTGAAATATCCACAAATGATCAGAAACTCATGCCACACATGCACGCACGCGCGCGCAGAAAATGATTGCTTTCAGATTGACATTCTCTCGCTGGAGCAGCTATTGACGTTAAATATTGAATGAAATTTCTTCCAGCACCCGGAAAAGCCGTGCTGATTGAAAAAGTAATAACGGAAAGGATTGGTAATTTTTGTAATTGTCATCTCATCATAGACATTGTGGTGGTGAGTAGGTCTATAGCTCTAGCCTCCTCGTTTGGGGTAGGTAGGTTTAGATCTGGGATGGATGCGCCGTTTTGGCTAACAAGAAGTCTATATTAGTGTAATAAGCCTGGCTATTGTGCATACATCATAGGTCTTATTTTGTCCACAATCATAATACGCAGTAAGCAGGTAAGATAATCTTTAGATACCTTGGAATTTATGATTTATCTTTAATACTGTTATTCATCCATGTATTTGAATAGGACACACGCACACACGTACGCACGCGTGCGTCTGTGTGCCGAGTATCAGAATCGCGCGCCTTGCATTGGAAGTGGGAGTGACCCTCTTGTTCTCCTCTCCTTTTCTCCGAACCCGAACCATTCATCGCTCCCCTTCCTCCAGACTTCACATCCGGGTCATTCGCTAGTCTATGTCTCTCTGTCTATGTGACAGTGTCATTTTTCTTTAGCGTTCTGTAGAACCAGTTCCCGACTGCGTCGCTTGCTAAACGGCTGCATTCCGCGGTGATGGGGCAGCCGTCGTTTTGAGCTCATCTCACCTCCTCCTCGACCCGTGTCGCAAAGGCGGAATGAGACGATAGGCTTTCGGATGGCCAGTGTGTGGTGATTGCTCGCCAACAATGTCTAAGAGCCTGAAAAAGAAAAACCACTGGACCAATAAAGTCCACGAAGCTGTTATAACGAGAAGCAAAGAAGGGGAGCTGGGATTCGATCTGAAGGGGGGCGCGGAGAACGGGCAGTTCCCCCACTTCGGAGAGGTGAAGCAGGGTAACAAGGCGGCGGTGCAGAGCGGTAAACTAGCCCAGGATGAGCTGCTCCTGGAAGTCAACGACATGCCCGTGGCGGGGCTCACTACCCGGGACGTTCTAGCCGTGATCAAGCATTGCAAAGATCCAGTCCGTTTCAAATGCGTAAAACAAGGTGAGCGTATGACACCATGAATCTCATAGCTAAGCTAGTGTGTGTGTGTGTGTGTGTGTGTGCGTGTGTTCTTGCCCAGCGGTGTATTTTTGTGCGCGCGTGATTTTAACGGCGATGACATCCGTGCGGTCCTTGCAAGCGCTGAATTCCAATATATGTGTGTGAACAACCGCAGGCCCGGTGGTTCGTACTACGAGTCGTGTGTGTTAGAGGGGGTCATTTGGAACCGATGCTGAGATGAATCAGATCAATGTGGACGACAGGTAGCGCAGTCAGATATCGGTCGTTTGTTTATAGCAACGTAACGGATTCTGTGCCACTGTATGGAGGGGGGGGGGGGGGGGGGGGGGGGGCGTGTCCCCAATGGCAGACTGCCACGTCCTGCGGTTTGTGATTTTACATTACATTTTTACCGTAGGTGCACCTATTTTTATTGTTAGTGTTATTATTTCTCCACTTTTTCTAGTTAGGCTTGTTACCCTGGCTCGTTTTATTTTTTAAGTTTTATTTTAAGTTGTTTTGTAATTTTGCACATTGATCGACATTGATGTCAATCTATGAAATCTAAAAAATCGCCCCTATTTGAACAAATCTCGCCACCAATAGGTCAAAGTTGCTTTGGTTCTTGTCTCTGGTCCATTATTCTAGCAGAAGTAACGTAATCAAATTTGTAAATGTGTAAAATAATCACTAAATGTGTAGGTATTCAGAATCCGTGTGTAGGCCTACGTAATCAGATTTGTAAATGTGTAAAACATAGATCTGTATATATGTAGACAAATATGTAAATGCGTACATAGATATTAATGGTTGAAAAGTCTTAAAGTGGAAGTAGACAATTTTTCAACTTTTCCCACCCTAGCGTTTCCAAGTGGTATTATTTTTGCGCCGCTGACGCCAAGACAAACCGGGTCGCTTTCCGTTTATTTAGAGCCTAGCAACCATAGACATAATATACGTAGACGCCTCATAGACTGACGCTGCCTGTTGGAGCTGACGTATCAGCGCGGCCGCCATCTTGGATGGGTCCCCAGTGCGCCCCCAGTGCATTTATTTCTACTGAGGAAGGTGTATCCCCAACTACAATAATAAGCATAACTCCCCGAATTTTTACCGGATTTTCACACGGTTTGGTTTGTTACAAACGGCAGAGATTTAGTTATGATACAAGACGAATTAATATTTTTTTGTTTTGTTTTAAATAATAAGAATTATTGTTCAATCTTACTTGTGAAAGGTAATCCCACGCGATCTGGTGTCAATACTGCGCCGTAAGCTGCACAAAATACTGGCATAGCTTGCTCTCCCGTTGACTCCTATGCTAGACTAGAGTGAGGAGACCCAACCAATATGGTGGCGACGCTGGGTTACGTTCCAGCACGTCATGAGGCGTCTACGTATATATGTCTATGCCAGCAACCACAAACACAGAGCCACAAACACACAGTGCTTAGGGCCCCCAAAAGCCTAAGCAGAAATGGTCAGGGAGGCCCCCCCCCCCCACACACACACAAAAAAAAACTTCAGAGTTCCACTGAAACCTTTGAACCTTTGCTATTTATTAAATATTTAAAATTGACATTAAATAAACATAGAACTATGAAAATGTATATATTAAGCAGGGCTCCGAACCGGTTCAAGGAACGAAAACGAAAACCGAAAACGAACAGAATTTTACAAGGAACGGAAACGGAAATGAAAACCAAATGGTCTTCAACTGTTCCGGAACAGAAACGTTATTCTGAAATCCCCAAAACCGGTTAATAACGTTTTTTTTCCGTTCTCTATATAGCCTATAAAATTTCACAAAAGCATAGCCTATTTCATGAAAAAAAAAAAAAAAATTCCGGTTGCCGCGTTCACTTCGCCGCCCGCTAAGCTCAGCTGTCACAAATTCCCACCACCATTTAGACTACTGTGTAAATTAAGGGCAAATATCAATAACTAGGTCTATTGTAAGGTATCGACCACAAAAATAGACTAGGCCCAATAACACTGCCGGAACGTTAAGAACGAACGTTATTTTACGTTCCGAACCGGTTCAGGAACGATATGTTGGTGGCGGAACGTAAGAACGAAAACGTTAAATATACCGGTTCCGTTCGGAGCGGAACGATTGAAAAATAATTTCGTTTTCAAGCCCTGATATTAAGTATATTAATATACCAACAGCAGCATTACAATATAATAAAACAAAAACAACTGCAGGCTCCAAAGATGAACAAAAATAATTATGCACATGAATAAGTATAATATAATATATAATACATATATAATCAAATATAAAGAAAGAAGCCTTAGCAATAAGGCACATTAAAATGTGCCTTCGAAGTCGTCCATTTTCCTGTTTCCACTTTGGCACGCTCAACTGAAAAAAAGAGTGGCGCGCGACATGGCGCGACCGGACAAAAATCCTGGCACGCCAGCGAGATCTACGTTATTTTGACATCACAATGTCGCGCGACAGGTCGCGAACAGCAGGTATACACGAGCCTTGACTGTTGGCAACAACATCAAATCCAGTTGCTAGGTAACCTAGCCTAGGTTGCTGACGTTAGCTATAATAAGCGAAAAGACGAGAGTCACGAGAACTTTGAAGGCTGTACCATTTCAGGGAAGCGGGGGGAGCTATTTTTATATGTTAGGTAAAAACATCTAATTTGCCCGAATTGAGGGTACACAATTGATAAACAACAACGATGGGCATGTCAATAACTCATTTATATTTGTTTTGCAATATAAAAATGTAATAATTTTCATGACATTTTTTTTCAACCATAATTTTGGGGGCCCCTGCCAGGTACTTGGAGCCCTACGCGCTCTGCGTACTCTGCGTATGGGGAGCAGCGGCCCTGCACAAACAACACACGACGTGCATTTGTTTGGACATCTCCTGAAGAAACAATTAATAGCCTACGTTGGAAATAAGAAAGAAGCATGTTCACTAAAGAGATAAAGTGAAATTGTCATACTTCTATAGGCCTATTGAATTTGGGAACAGGCAAAAGGTATTGAATTGATGTGCATTGCATAGTAATACCATAGTTTGAGTATTGCTTTGCACAACAAGTATCGGCAGCAGGGGTTGGTGGAGGGGGGAGTAGAAGAAAACGTGAGTTTTTATTAATGTAGTCTAATGGAGACATGAACGCAGATCTAATTCTAGGTTGGTAGCGAACTGGGTTGGTAGCCTGACTGGATCGCCTGGCGACATGAGGTTTATTCAGGTAGTATACTCAATGCAACTAAAACCTAGTGTACGCAGATATAAGTAGTGTCATCAGATTTGCGTTACTTCGGTTGTTCAATCGTCGGCCATTTTGGGATAGCTAGGTAAACAAAAGTGCTAGCCTTACTGGTGTGGTTGCGCGCAATGGTTGACGCACTTCCTTTGTGCCGTAAATGGAACCTTAATTTTTCCCGGGAGTGAAAGCGTGGCTTATAGGAACCATTCTAAACGCTGATGGTGTCATTATTCTGTAGCCATTACACTGTTAAAACCAACATTTACTTCATATTGATAAGTTAAAGCAAAAAAGTTGTCTACAGCCACTTTAAGTATTTTGCTCCAAGAGCTGGAAATACAGACATGTCATCAGACTTTTTACACGTGACTTTTGCTAATTCTACTACTTCTGCAAATGCGTGTGGCGTTTTGCAAATGTGTGTGGAAATTTGTCTGTGTGCGGTAGCATGATGCAGCATAACAGAGTGGTCAACAGCACACAAGGTTGAATAATACATTTTTTCTACTTAAAGGGTAAATTAACCCTGTTTCAGCTCGAATTTGTACACTGAGATAAAAAAAAGTGTTTTGGGCTAAGAGTTCTACGAAGGAGGGGGAACGTGTTATCCCATTGTTATAATGAGCGATGTTGTATGAAATGTGCCACACACCGTGGGCGTTATACTTTAAGTGTCCGAGTAGCTTAACCCCCTCTCTTATGTGGACATCAACATCAACCGCTGCCCAGACAGAGCTCCACACAACCTCACACCGTGGCGTTATACTTTAAGTGTCCGAGTAGCTTAACCTCCTCTCGGACACGAACATCAACTGCTGCCCAGATGGAGCTCTACACATCCGCAAACACTTCGTATCCCTTCGTCATGACTTCAAAGAGATACCTTCAAGGCACTTCAACGTCATGAAAAGAACGAGTAGAGTAGAACGTTCACAAACTGGTTGGCAGAGACTGGCAAAAACATAGTATTTTACACCCCTTTTCCCTAAATAGTCTTATTTTAGTAGCTGACAAAATGGCATAGATTACTATTTAGAAGATTATAAGACATTTACCACGTTTAAAAAAACAAAAAACGATTTGGGTTCACTGACAGTTAGGGTAACGGTAAAGGTAAGAAGAAATTCATTATTGCAGTTGACAACTCTGTTTTCAGTTTACGCAACACCGTAAACTCTTCTTGCCTACAGTTACTAGCTTGTGTGACAGAATTTGAAGCTCTGCAATTGGATATTTCATGTCGAAGTGCACCGTGGGAGTCGTGGTTAACCTAGAAATTTCCCTCCATGCTTAAAACCACTGGTTGCTACCGCCAACTGGTGGTATGTAGGCTGTATTGCTACTGAGGCACACAGACAAATCTCCACACCCATTTATAAATAGCCACACGCATTTGCAGATCTCAGAGAAGTGTAGTAAAAGTCCCTAACCCTAACCCTTTGCTAAGCCCCTCCCTGTCCTCCCTCACTGTCCAATCCTTCGTTAGCAAGTGTAACAAGGCGTGGGAGGCTTGTCAAGCTTTCAGAACAAGGAGAAATGCTGAAACGGTGTGCATATAGGACCTGCAAGTCCGACAGCAGATATCCTCAAAGTTAGAGGGGGGTGTCATATTTTTGTTTTTTCCAAAGCCAAAAACACAAGAGGAGAGATGACGAATGTTGATTAAACAGTGTGGAAGACCAACTTTTGCGGGATTTAGTTTGCCTTTCCTGTGGTTTTATGAGTGTATGGATCAAGCCCACAATGTGCACACAAATATCCTGGTGCGCGTTAAACAAATAATTTAGTTTTGTAGCAATGGGCTAAAACCTAGATAATGAAAGCTTTATGGAGTCATAACTAAACGTTAGCTTAAAATAAACAATATATTGACTTACCCTGCTGTGCAAGAACATTGTTCCTGAATATGGTTGTCCTTCACGTGAAGTATCAAGACATGGGGTGCCTGACGTTTGCATTGGGACCGGTGACCTTTTCCCTTGATTTTAATGTCCTCTTTATTCACAATACTGCGCTGACAAATTATATTGTGAATGTAGCTCTCAAATGCATTTTGTAGTCCTTTTTGTCTACTTCTCTCTGATATTTCAGAACTATTATTTCAGAAATGTGCTATTATTTCCTTTAGAATATCTCTCACTTATCGTTGAAGATGCCATGTTGACATGTGGGGTGTGAAAGCTTGACAGCGTAGCAACAGTAACCAAGGGGGGCGGGACTTAGTAAAGGGTGAATTGAACTAATGCTGTAACTGATGACTTGTCTGTATTACCAGCACTTGGAGCAAATTTTCAGCCAATATCTATATCTATAATATCTATACGCATTTACAGATTTTATCTAATTATGCACACAGATTCTGAATACACATTCGCAAATCTCAGTAAGCATTTAAAACTATTTTACACATTGACGCACATTACACACACACAGATAGAGATGCAGTTACACAACTCTCCACTCACATTTGAAAATAGTTCTGCTGAAATAATGCCCCCATACACTTGATGCTATTCCCTTGAGTCTGGTCTCATACGATGAGTATTTCTATGCTCTACAACATTGCAAATGGACCCATTTTCTCAAAAATGCACTGTGGCGAACTTGGCCTTCGGGAAAGAATGATAGCTGAGAGAAATTTCAATTCAGACTATCCTGTACACTGCACGGCTCCATGAATTGCTAGTTTATTTAACCCGTTTACACTCAACAAATAAAGAAGGCACTCCTGAACATAATTGTCTGCGTCACGATTCTGCATATCATCAGTCAGTCAGTCAGGTTACAATGGTCTGTGTTACATAAACATAAAACTTAACACTACAAAAACAATATAACTGTACTAAAAATCCCCTTAACATAAACACCCCATAATCCTTTGCACTAACAAGACGCCCCGCCCCGTGCTGGATCTCAAAGTCATACCCCTGGAGGGCCTCCAGCCAGTGGGCCACCTGACCCTCTGGTTTTTAAAGTTCAGGAGTGAAATATGTCAAGGCACCTTGGCTAAAAGGATAACAACAGCACCCCCATAGTCTGAGCGACCAAATTACCTTAATTTTACTATCTCCTCCTAGACAATGAGTCCTATTTGAACCAGACGAACGCCTTGGGACAGTCATTGGTAAATGTTATCAAAAGAGTTTTGAAATTCGAAACAATATGGCTGCCACAGTCGGAAGTGTATTGGCTGAAACACCACAAAAAAAGGAAGTGGGTGTATCTCCAAGAAAATTGATCCAAATTCGACAACAAAGTAACCAAGTGTAATATTGGCCATTGAAGCTGCCCTCACTTATTTGATCAACTTGGCCTTGTGGGGGCACTATAGCAATAACAACAAAAAAGATCATAGATCCTATACCGTTCAAACTCTATAATGTTACACTATAGGCTGTGTTCATAATCGCATACTAACGTACTATCCATAGTAAGTATGCCGTCAAATTTAGTATGTAGTGCGTTCACACTGCATAGTATGTGGATTTTGTGTATGTGAGAATTGCCCGGATGTATACTAGATTTGCAAGAATTTCTATATCCTATTTTTGGCATGAGTATACAGCATGAGCTTACTGGACATAATCAACTGCCCCACAATGCATTGCATCTCTTTAGATGTCAACCTCACATCTCCGAAAATGTTGGAGCCAATTTCCAAACGTGTCATTTAGATAAACTGACAACGCATTGGAAATCTACAGGGTTACTTTATCGACCAAAAAAATATTAAGTCAAATTGACATATAAATAGTCAAATTACAACAGCTTTTAGCCTGCACTAAATGCGAATTGCATTCTGGGATACTTGGCTGTATACTTCGCCGTGAACGGTATGCTTGTAATGGCATACTTAAATCGTTCATTTAGTAGGCAGTATGCAGTAAGTACATACTCATTGAGTATGTAGTAGGCAGTACATTGGTATGTGGTTCTGTACACAGCCTATGTCACAGGGGGTCTGATGCTCCAACGGTCCCATCTTCATGTTGATGCTGCTTGCTTGACACCGGTCATTGCTGCAGTGCACCTATATTCTGTTTTGAGTTTTTGTTGTGGCTGAGATGGACGTCCAGGATTCAAGCAACTATCTTGCTGCAAGAGGAGAGCTATAATGGGGCCTCCAGGGATTATAGAAGGCGGCAAATGTGGACCTACAGGTAGCCTTCTCACTGTCACTCTCTCTCACACACACACACACACACAGCAATTTATTTGCTGTATGCATCATAATTTGGGAAGTCAACTGTTGAAATTGTTTTTTGCTGGCATTGGTCCGTGTTATCTGTTAGTCGGTGAGCTAATGCTATGTTAATGCTTATGAATTCGATAGGAAGAGATGGTGAGACATTGACCTGCTTCTGTCGGTATAAATGCAGATATACATCATGAAACAATTGTTTGAAGAGGGTTTATAGGTACCATATATATTACATATTATATGTATGTGATGGCCACATTTGTGTCTTTTGGTAACATACTAATTTGTTTAATTAAAACCTTTTGATTTAGTTATTGGCATGCGTGGTCTCCCTTTTTGTTGTGGCCTCAGAGCCTGGTCATAACAAATGGGGGCTCGTCTAAAAGTTTGGTTGGTTTATTTGTTTTAGTAGAGGGTTGCCCTAACAACATTTTGGTGGTATGCGGCAAATTGTCTAGAAAATGGATTTAGATTTGTTTGGGTTACAGAGGTAACAATTGTAGTTTTGGTCAAGGCTACCTGTTTGGCCATGGTTAGCTTAGCTTGGAATGCCATGTGGGTTTGGTGCAGATTTGGTTCAGCTGGGTTTATTGGGAGTGCCATGTGATACTGTTGGTTAGCTGTTTGGTAGTCTTTGGTTTAGCTGTTAGAAGTATCACACATGCTCATTTGGCTTTCTTGAAGGCTTACCTTCAGGGTTTTTGGTACTGTGGAGTGTTTTGGTATTACATTATTTTGGTAAATGTAAAGACCCTTTAGTAAAGACCCTTTGTCAGTTAATGGGAACCACATAACCCCTTAGTTTAGTGATTAGTTCTCAATAGCAGAACGGTCATTTCTTTTTTGGCTGTAAAAAGTGGGTAGCGTTGTCATCGTGACATCTCAGGAGCACATCCCTGCGTTCTACAAGGGTTTCTGGTTGATTTTCACCCCTGTGGGCTCAAGTGCATAAGTACCCCACCTGTAGCAGCACAAAGACTAGCGTTGGGGTTAGATAGCGAGTTATATAGGCATCTTAGTTAGAATAGGGCTGGGGTGGTTCAAACATTGTTTGGTGGGTTTCCTTTACCTCAGCAGTGTGTACTGTACTAAGGCTAGTCATTAGACATTTGTGTTTTGTATCCAAGAAATGGGTCAGTCCCTAGGTTTTGCAAGTTATACTCTGGAACAACAACAAGAGCTACTGATGTTGGAGGGTATGAGGCAGAAGTGGCTGGATCTGGTAAACTATGGTGCACTAGAACGGGCTTGCATGGTCACATGTACTATGAGCTGTGAGCAGGCAGTTACTGAGGCTTTAGATTTGCTGGGTTCAGGAGGCCTTGATTTGCCAGATTCAGAAGCCTCGTTTGCGCCGTTGCTGTGTTTGGAATCTTCGCTTGCACTGTTGCTGTGTTTGGAATCTTCGGTTGCACCGTTGCCGTGTTTGGAACCTTTGGTTGTACCTTTGCTGGGTTTGGATCCTTTGGTTGTAATGTTGCCGGGTTTGGTTTTGCGGCAGCCAAATTCAGTGTTGGAATCATTTGTGGTTGGTTCAGAACTTTTGGAATTGGCTGAGATTGTGGTTCTCTCCAGGGTTCAACAGACCGACCCATCCTGCTGTCCTCTCCCTCTTGTAGGTCTGCCACAGGTCCGGTGGGCAGTTGGAGCACTGACCATTTGGGATACCTTAATACAATAAGTTGATTTTGTTTTGGTTAACTGCTTCTGTTCTCCTTCCTTTTGTGCCCAGAATGTATTTTCTTCTCTTCCTCTTAAAGGTGCTTCCAAGGATCCACGGTTACTGAGGTGGAGGATGGAGAGGCAGACTGGGGGAAGGAGTGTGAGCCACAAGGGGGGTTATTTCTGTTTTTTTTTTTTAAATACAAGGGGTTTTGAGCCTTTGTTTTGATTTTCTGTTTTGTTTTTCAGGTTCGAGGTGTAACCTCATTCTTAAGGAGGGGGGTATGACGACGCTCTCACTCAGTCAACTGGTCTCTGCCTTTGGTTACCTGTGGGTGGCAGGGACTGGTGGGTGGAGCTGAGAGGGTCGTGATGTGGTTCACCTGGGCCTGCTTGGCCTGGAGCTATGAAAGTTCAGCCACCTCTGGCTCTCGGTCTTGATTCTCCACAAGCAGTCTGGCTGCCACTACTATTTGGGTTGTCTGTTTCCACACCATACAACACGTTGACCACCATACATGTTCCATACATCCACACTCCACTACTGATGTTACAGACCTACACACTTCATAGGATTCTTTTTGTTGAATTAAAACCTTTTGATTTAGTTATTGGCATGCGTTGTCTACCTTTTTGTTGCGTCCTTAGAGCCTGGTCATAACACAATGGTGTTGGTGTTTAGTTCTCCTTTAATGATGTATATGAATGAACTGGAGGTCACATTGGATAACAGCTTCTGCTAAATGATTAGTATCCACCTCAGATCTAATAGTAAATAACATGTCAGTTTTTCCCCTAGAATCTTTTTCAGCAGTGGTGCTGTTCAGCAGTGTGTGTCGTATGTCCATGAGCATGCAACGTCAGCCCGTATTCACGTGCGTCGGAATAGCTTAAAATGAATAAAAATGACCTTAGAATCATTATAGATATAGGCTTATTCATGTTTGCATTTTTGTGTCTTAATTTACTTAATTTACAGCTCTTGACATTTATCTGGTAGCGGATGAGGTATCATATCTCCCCCCCACACACACACTATGTAAGCGCTTTGAGTGACCTCCAATAAAGCGCTATATAAATCCAATCAATTATTATTATTATTATTATCTGTAGAAATGTATTTTAAAAAATGAAAGTAGCTTCTGAGTTACAAACATTTTCTCAAGCTCAGTGACTGAGCTTTTTATTTTTCTGGGCCTTTGGTAGATGAGCTCCAGGGCTCTTCTATATGGGAATTGTGGAAAAGTGGTGGGGGGCCCATTGATGCTCACACGTATGCAAGTGGCGAGATGCTCTCCCTGTAACCTTTCCTACTGCTTCTTTCCTGCTAACAAGCGGAGCTAGCTGCTAACAGCCGCTAACAACCACCGCTGCAACCAACAAACCACAAATCCATTCAGTTACAGCTGAATGTATACGGCTGCATATTTACTGCTGAATTACAGCTAAAAACTTGCACTAATGGCACACTGCTCTGGTGTGAGTGTTTTGCAGGCTAGCAAAACATCCTGGCACCGACTTTTTAATGTTACTGGCGTTTACCAACCCGTGGCGCTCCGATCTCATACCGCATAGGGTCCGATAGCCCACTATTAACATTTCACTCCTGTCTCATCTCAACGAAAATAAAACACACATTTGTAATAGTTTTTATTATCAAAGATCTATTTTTAGCTCGTCAACGGTGGCGTGCCGCTGAATTATGAACAAATTCTCACCTCACCACAGAACGCCTGGAATGAGGTGCTTCAAATGTGTGAATATTGGTGAGAGTGCATATGGCCTTTCTCTCAGAGTAGCTATGCTATAGCAGAACTTTTTGGGGGGACACAGCACATAGCCGGCTGGAAACCAAAAACAGAGTTGAGTTCCACCATATTCCTTGTTTTGTTAGAGATATTCTACCAAAGAGAAACCCATTCGCTTACAGAGACATGCTGGCTGAGTTTGTTTGCTGTTAGCCGTTAGGTGCCTACAGATTCCCAACCCCAGAGACGGGATAAAAGACAGGGAATTTATTAAATAACGGGCAATGGCAAACGGCCAGGCTAGGCCGGCAGTAATCAGGCAGGCGGGGTTTCGGCAACAGGCAGGTAGTCCGACAGGCAGGGGTCGCAACAGGCGGGTAGTCAGGCAGGCGATGGGTCGGCAACAGGCGGGTAGTCCGGCAGGCGATGGGTCGGCAACAGGCGGGTAGTCCGGCAGGCGATGGTCGGCAACAGGCGGGTAGTCCGGCAGGCGATGGGTCGGCAACAGGCGGGTAGTCCGGCAGGCGATGGGTCGGCAACAGGCGGGTAGTCCGGCAGGCGATGGGTCGGCAACAGGCGGGTAGTCCGGCAGGCAGGGGTCGGCAACAGGCGGGTAGTCCGGCAGGCAGGGGTCGGCAACAGGCGGGTAGTCCGGCAGGCGATGGGTCAGCAACAGGCGTGTAGTCAGGCAGGCGGGGTTCGGCAACAGGGTTCAGCAACAGACGGGTAGTCAGGCAGGCGGGGTCCGGCAACAGGGTTCAGCAACAGGCGGGTAGTCAGGCAAGCGGGGTTCGGCAACAGGGTTTAGCAACAGACGGGTAATCAGATCACTGGAACAAGGTGGGGTAAACCAAAGCACGAACTGGCATCGGCTGGCTGGAGAACCCTGGCTTAAATAGGGAATGGTGATTGCTGATTAGAAACAGGTGTTGGGGAACTGATCATTAGTGGTGACAATCGGCCACTAGATGGGGGTGTTGGACAGTGTATCAGGACGTGGTGTAACAGAAAGTTCACCCAGATGTGGGTTAGTCTGCTATCAGACTTTAGAGTATTAACCTGAAGTCTAAAATGTGTTTCTCTTCGATGACACCATCATGTGTTTCTTTTAACTCTCACCTGTCCCAAAAAAGTATTTCCTAACTGCCATTGCCAAAAATAATCCTGTCACTGATGGCGTTATGAATGGACAGCTAAAAATAGTCTTCCTGAAAGCAGATACTAAGAACTTGGATACCTGATCATGTGCGTTCATAACGCTCCACTTCACCTGCAGCCATTTTCTTGTCTCGACTCAGTGTTTACATTACAGCTCTTTATTCAAGTTGGTGACCATTTTCTTGTTCGTGAACATGATTGTGAAATGATTCAAAGAGGCGTTGTATAAGTTTGTATTAAGAACGACGCTGCAAAGCTCATGTAAGGCTATCAAGCACTTACCTTGTCAGCATCATCACTCCGAGATATTAAAACAGATATGGCTGTTGGTTTGTGTGTGTGGGTGTGTGTCTGTCTGTGTGCGTGTGTGTGCGTGTGAATGCGAGCGCATGTGCATGTGTCTGATTACAGTATAGTGAAGGTGAGAAGTAAGTATATATTCTTAGCTGAAAAGAGAACATTACATTCTCTGAATATCTGTGTTCTATTCTTCATCTTAATATTTCCCTTATGATGCCACAATAACCATCTGTCTAAATATGTAGGGGTTGTGCTTGTATGACGTCAAATCATATAATTATGAGGGGCAGAATAGTCTATTGGTTAGGGTGTTTGACGCCCACCTGAATGGTTCTGGGTTCAAACCCCAGTGTGACATTGGGGAGGTAGGTAAACCCCAGGTCTGTTCCTTTTTAAAAAAAGAATCACTAAGTGACAAAAAAGTGAATAGTAATAAACATAAAATCAGATGTAATTCAGTTTAGATTATTAGGCCACAGCACCTGGCCATTTTCTAGACTACATGCATGTCTTTGCCAGTCAATTCTGTATGCAAAAAAAGTCTATATCTGCACACTATATCTGTCTTTTATTAAGATTTATCTAGTCACTTTCAGCATAACAAAACAACTACAATTTATTGTACTATGAATGTAATTGTAGGAGGCTCAGGGCTAATCTGTCTGTCTGCTGCCTATTACCTCTCTGAAATAATGTCTGCTATTTCTGTTATTCAAGATAGATTTTTCTTGTGATTTAATGTATTCCTAAATGAATGAGAGAAAATGTGTTTCATCAATGTGTTTCATCATTAATTTAGATTCATTCATAATTTGTTTGTCAGATTCTTGTCCATTTATTATTTATGTGGAATCATTTATATAACCTAAATAACAGTTAAATAAATTCAATAACTGATTTGAAGCCTATTTTTGACTATTTATTAGCAATGAATGTACTCTCAGCATATAGCTGGTTTATATGTGTTATTTCTACTTTAAAGCTTAATAACGAGATTCAGCAAGAAGGCATGGGTTCTACCTGGGCAGGAAAACTCTTTGTGATGTCACAAATGGTGCTGAATGAAAACAGCTTGTAGAGTCACATGGTTTCTAATGAAGCAAGCTAACAAACAGTCAGTTTCAGGTGACACATTTACACAGGTGACACACTAGCTGATAAGTTTACAACACCAAAAACAACAACAGCAACATCAAACAACAGTGTAACAACAAGTGCAATAGGACAAATACCAACTTACTATAATATTCTTTGTTGTATGGTTCATGAAATGTGGAAAGGTGATGAAAGCAAATGTTTTGTGTCATCCATTCTGGGCCACTGTTACATATTGATACTGATGGCCCATGGCGACACAGGAGAAACTAAGGGTCATCTGTGTGCAGCTCCTCCATCGTTATAACTTACATGGAGGCTGTTCTGCTGGACCAGGGAGGTGGGCAGTGTTCCCCAACCTTGGGTTCAGGACACCACTTGGGTCACCTCATATGCTTATGGTTATAATGGATATACTGTATGCATACCAATTATACATAAAGAAAGGTTTGAAAGGTCTTGTAAACTAAAGGGGTTAAAACGCTGTGTGGATGCAAATGCGACTTGGGGTTGCAAGAATAATTATGGGTTCACAGGCCCAAAAGGATTGGGAACCACTACTGTAGAGCTTCCTAGTGCTTCTTGGGACAGTAGAGCCTGAGAGCAGCTGTTTTGGAGCACTGGATGAAAGGATGATGGAGCGAGAGATGGACCTTCTTTCTACTTTCTTTCTCTTGAGAAACTTGAAGGAATCCAGGCCAGCTTCTGCTGTTGTTGTTGGTAATTATAATTCACTGTGCCAATAGATATGTCCAAGGCAGTTACTGATATGTGTTGGGTTGGAGCAGCTTTGGCTCAGGGCTGCCAGGACCAAACCGAACCTCATCCAGCCAACAGCCCAATATATCTGGTTCTGTGAAGTGAACTAGGTCAATGTAATCCTCTTCGCCATGTTGCCACAGCACGGGACTATCTAGGTCGACACTGGCTGCATCTTAATGCCAGTTTGTAGATGCTAACCCTATGTCCATGGGAGGGTGCATGCACAAGTGTATGTGCATCCATTTGCGTTTTGTCGAAAACCAGCGTGAGTTGTTGTGTGTGTGTGTTATTTAGTGTATTAACACTAACTCTTTTCAAAAAGAAAATTGGAAAGTTGCGACATACGTGTGTGTGTGTGTGTGTGTGTGTGTGTGTGTGTGCGTGCACACACTGATCTCTCTTTCTGTATATCTCTCTGTATGCATGTGTTGGGTAAATGTAGATATTAATATACAGACCAGTTTGCATTATGTGCGTCTTTCTGCAGGTTTGTTCAGCATCTCTGCTCCTCCTAGAGCTGCTTTGGATAACAGTGTCTTTTTAGTAGGATATGATTTTGTTCTTCTTCGCAGACATTTAGCTTTGCACTGCTGTCTCTAGATGCTCTCTGATGTCACCTGAGACTACATCCTGGTTACGGGCTTGAATTGCCATGGCACTGGTTCAGTTTTCCAAACAAACCACCTGCTCCTGGGTGCTGGGACCCTCGGTTCTGAGTGGACATTCTCTGTTCTTCAGTCTCGTGTTTAGTCTCTGTCTGCTGGTCCTGGTGTCAGCAGCCTCCCCGACCAGCTGGTGAATCTTGAGATCTGTGCAACAATCTGTTCTCTCCCCATTGAGATGGACCTGCCCCCCGACCCCATCTCTCACTCTCCTTTCTCATACTTGGGTCATCTATGTGTCTGTAGTCATCAATATGGATGTGGGTCAGATTTTCTTAAACTTTTCATAACCTCATTCCTAGGCATTCCAAGGGGATGCTTTGAATGTGTGGATAGTGAGAGCATTCTCAGCATCTCCTCCCAGTGTAGACTTTTCATGGCAACCTGGACCAGTGGTGGAAGCTGTGGAAGCTCCACGGTGATTGATATACTCCTGCCTTGCTCAAAGGCATCAGATGGCAGCAGGGGCATTCTATTGGTGGCTAGCAGCCTTGTGACAACACTCATGTGTCACAACCATGAATTGAATCACAACCAAAGGTTAAATAAAAACAACCAGTACATATGTTCTATACAGCCCACAACATATGTACATATATCTATATGACACCCAGCTGCTATTTCTGTCAATTTAACTGTATCCAATCAGGAAGTGAGGAAGGCTTCCATTCATTGACATGATGTGGATTATCCGCTGGAGCTAATCTGTTAGCCTTTGTGTTGTGCCAGATGGGACTGAGCAGGATTAACACTGGGAGCTCCAGTTGCTACTGCTGAGGGTAATGTGATGAAGGATCTGCGAAGGCCAAACCTTCTCCTCTGGCTTTAAACTGATGGCTGGCTGCCTCTGCTGCAGAGGTGCATGACACAGTAGCATAGCCAATCTCTCATCTCTCATATTAACGGACAGCTGTTGCTGTTCATGGCACTTAAAATACTCATCCAACATATTTGGTCACATTTCATCACAACTTTGCTTGTATTACAATAGCTATTGGTTATTTGTTTACTGCATCCTCTCTCTCCTTTCCTTGTCCTTGCTTCACCTTTCTATTTTTTTCCTTTTCATTCTTATTACTTATTATTTCCATAGAGTAGGGAATGAAACAATGCATGCATGCACATGCGCACACACACACATGCAGAGATGGGCATTATTTCAATTACATGTATTTGAAATACATATTTTAATTACTTTTGGATATTTTGTCATTTGTAAAAAAAAGAGTGAAAAAAATAAATTTATTTGTATCCAGATACATTTGGCCATAGTATTTTTGTATTTGAAATACTTAAATTACTTTATTAGTGTCGGACAACTAAATAAGGATATCAAGTTCTTTATTTGTCAAATGCACAACAAAAAAACATGCAGTAGCAGTCATTGCTGGCAATGAAATTCTTCAAAATATATTTATCATATATATCATCAATATCAATATCAATACATATCATATTATGCTTATATTTCTTGTTGTAAGCAGCAACCCTATTTTGTAGTTTTGACTGTTCAAGCGGGTATGTGTCACATGACTTGATGCATGTCATGACTTGCATGTGCCAGCAGGCTTTTGATGGTGCTTACGCTGTAAGGGCGTGAATTCTAGCTGGCTAGTTAACCGATTTTAGCTAGCTAAGTGAAAGTCCGATATCTAAAGTTTGATGGCAGATGAGCTCAAACGAGCCATTTCACTTTCTTTTACTTCATATTTGTTTCAACCAATCATGTTGCTGGAGGTGGGATCTGTAAGCATGTCATTGGCTATTAACAGTGAAGACAAACTCGGTCAGCACTAGTAAATTGTAAAAAATAGTGTGTAAAGGTTTTAAATCAACATAGTGTGGCCACTGTATGAATACACCTTTTTAAATCCCCTTTTGAAAGCTTCATCCACTCGTGCAAATGAGTTTCCCTTTGGTAGATTTTGGTAGAAACAGGAAACAAGTTGTAACCCCGCCGCTTTCAGTTTCTGGCCCAGGCTCTGTACAGTCTCCCCCCAGAAGTTCTGTTATAACATCACCAAGATTACCTACCATTTAATTGATTTATTAATTTTCATTTCACAAAATGGAGAAACATTAACAAACATGAATAGATAACCTGCTGCTGAGACCTACAACAGTTCATGCTTGATTCCCTCAGTGACAGAGATAATGACAGGTAATCGCAGCTTACTTTATGTATTTTAATTAAATACATTTGCTCACACAAGGAATTTTTAATTTATTTTGATACATTTAGTGAGGATGTATTGGTATTTTGTATCTAGATACATTTCAATGTATTTTTGTCCATCTCATCTCGGGTGGCCCTACCCTACCTTGACAAAGCAAGCCTTTCCATACAGGCATGGTGTGGTGTTTACTTGGTGGTCTCTTGTCAGCATAGGGGGCCGTGTGTGTCTGAAGTGTCTGCATATTTACATGCTTTCATTGAGGGATAGACATATCAGGATGATGCTTTTATTTTCTCAAGTTCATGATCCTCTCTGCAAACAGCTGTATTCAGGTGGAGCTAGGGCTGTAATCCAGTGGGGGGGGGGGGGGGTATACAACATATACAGTAGCTAGCTAGCTGTAGGAATCGCTGTAAGAGTTTGTTGTATATGAGGGTGGAGTGGGGGGACATCTAGAAGGTCCTTGTTAGGATGGAGGATCAATAGGAAGACCTTTAGGAGATGCACACAAGTCCTGCGCTAGTTGGCACCCAGCGTGTGTGTGTGCGTGTGTCACAAACAAACAGAATCATGCATGGATGCATTCACACCTAGACTCTCAAGTTATTCATAAGTTCAAGTATCATCCTTTAAATAAATTTGAGGTCTTTAAATAATTAACTGAACACTAAATCATTTGTGGCTGGTTTTTTTTATGGTGTGAACATTTTGATCCAACAAGACAGAACATGAAGGTAAAGACAGTTTGTTTAATTAAATTGGATTTAATTCAGATGTCTTCATTGGCAAGGGAAACGAACATTACATTGCCAAAGTACATTAAAAAAAGCCTATTGCTTCCTATTAATTCGTATTAAATTGCCAACTTCAATACAGCCGTGAATGAAGCAACACTAACTCCACATTACCCACAAATAATACAAATATGATGTAGTATCACAACTAGCCGCCAAGGGGCACGGTCGGACTGGCGAAGCTCTCTGACCAATCAGCTAGAGCCCGGCTTCCCACTGGCACGTCTCTACGCCCCCCCCCCCCCCCCCCCCCGTCTTTCGACGGTCGTCGTCTCTCTATTTCTGTGTGTATCTCTATTTCTGCTTTCCGGATAATCTTTTTACTTGGGGATTAAATTATCTGCTGCTTCTGTCTATGGACTGGGGGCTGCTGTCACGATCCAAAGGCAGGGGCACATCGCGGCTGTCATAGCCGGCAGAGGATGTACGGTGGTGGACTATCAGGCTAGAGGACGTCTGGGAGGACAGGCGTAATGTAGACCTGTGGAGAAACATCTGGGCAAGCTGCTGCTCAGGTGCCTGTACTGTACTGTGCTGTGCTGCGTTCTCGCTCTCTCTTTCCCTCTCTGTCTGTCTCCGTGCCTCTCGCCCACTCTGTCTTTTTCTATTTCTCTATCTCCACCTCTTCCCCTTTTCTTTCACTTCCTGTGTGTGTGTGTGTGTGTGTGTACGGCAGAATCACGCATCACTGGCTGTATGGTCTAGCTTTTTCGTCACGCAGGGGGGGTTGTTTCCTGCGACAGACAAAATATTGTTAAGCTGGCCTTTTTCCAGGCTTGCTTTGTTTTATTCTGCGCCTCTCCTCTCTGCTCCTTTCTATCCTCTCTCATCAGAAAGCTAAAATGGTGCCAGTAGAGAGAGTGTTGTTATTTTTTCAGGACCCGGTGGTATCTCTCTGCTTCCCTGACACCTCCTGACACATCAGCCTCTACTCTTATCAGGAAAGGCAGGACCATTTGTGTGTATGTGGTGACGGTGTGCATGCAAGTGTGTTACGCATCAGTGTGCTAACAGGTTTTATCGGGAGCTTGGGTTAATTGCTGGAAATGTTTGTAGTTTGTAGAAGCTAGCATGTGCCCCCCCCCACCGCGTTTGGGAGCGCAATTGTGATGCATACAAAATGAAAATTTGCACGACACAATTTCTCCTCGTTCGTCCTCCACGGCTGGAGGGAGCGAGGCAAAGGGAGGGCTCTTAGACATCATCTCATCAGACAGTTATGTGTGTTGCTGCAGAGATTCCGCTCTCTCTGGATTCTCTTATCTGATGTTTTACCATTTAGCCATTTATCACATTGTTTTGTCCATAGCGACATCTCGTGAATTCAGATACATGTCATTGGTCGGTAGGGGGTTGGACACATCTTGCTCAAGGACACCTACAGGTAGACTCTGTGCATCGCCGATTGAACCCAGTACAATTGGGCTGGTACTGGGTATAGCTACTCTAACCTAGCTATATTATCCTGCCCTCTTGTTAGTTTGTTTTTCACCCATGGTTTGTAAAAATCTGATCTTGGCAGTGTGACATCTACACATTGTGTGTAGATGTCAGTTCTGTGTCACCTGTGTGTCTGATGTATTTAGTAAAGTAAGTCCACTGTCTACAGGACAGTGTAGTGGCTCTAGATTCGAACTCCCAGCCCAAAGGATATTGGTGCGATCTACAGTTACATTGGTTAAAGCGTTTTTGAGTAGTGCTGTTAGCATATGGAGTGTGTGTGTGTGTGTGTGAAGACGGATAGAATGACAAATTGATACAGTGATGGATGAGATAAATAAACTCATTGAGCCCCTAAACATATGTGTGTGTGTTTATTTAGGAGGCGTGGTGGACAAGGATTTGCGCCACTACCTCAACCTGCGCTTCTCTAAAGGTTCTGTGGACCACGACCACCAGCAGATCATCAGAGACAACCTGTACCTTCGCACTGTACCCTGTGAGTAGCTTCTCTCTGTCTCCCTCCTCTTCTTTGCTTCCTCTCTCCGAGTGTCTTCCTCCATCTCTCTCTTGTTTCTCTCTTCTTTTCTCTCTCACTTCCCGCCTCTCTATTTCTCTGTCCCTCTCCTTGTTTGGATCTTCGTTTCTTTGATTATTCCAACTCTTATCCCATCGGTTTCCACGGTAACCACCCTCTCTCTCGTCTCCAGGCCAGCGTTGTCTTGCCCCCCCTGGCCCCTACTGTGCACACGCACACGCGCACACACACACACACACACACACACACACACACACACACACACACACACACACACACACACACACACACACACACACACACACACACACACACACACACACACACACACTCAGGTTTGAAATTAACATCTCCTGCCGCCAAATGCTTCTAAAGTGTTGGTTGGTGAATTGACCAGAGCATTCTTATTATACAACCATGAACAAGAGTCACCAGCTTAGCTGAAGACAGATGCATAATACTAGCCATAGGTGCTGTTGGCTAGCCTAAATCTCGTAAGCTCATCTCCGGTTTTGCCTCGAGATATTCATCTGGAACCAGCCCGACACAGGCAGCTTGGCTCCAAACAACATTGCTATCCAATCAGTGAACCCCAGTGAGTGATTGTAGATGATGACAACACTGGGCAGTGCCGCTTTGGAGATTTCTAATTCAATCAGCTGCAAAGTAAGGTTGACTGACGACGCCCCTCAACAAACCAATGGCAAATATGGTCTGGCTGTGCGTGGTAAGCTGTTTGCCAGTTAAACTTCTCTCTCCTATGAGTCTCCAGACAGCTTGATAATGGTAATGTTAGCTAATGTATATCAACTCAGTAGTCAATGCACCCCCCCACTGTTACTGTGTGGTGGTTCAGCTTATGTCAATTAAAGGAATCGACGACATAAATGTTAATACTTGTCTTGAAAAATTGGTCACCAGCCATGTTAGCCATAGGTGTTGTTTGCCAATTGAATCAAAATCCAACTCTTTCTCATGCGTAAAAAGTGACAGTTTGTGTTTAAGTGTCAAAAAGACATGTTCATCCTCCTGCCAAAGTGGCCAGTGGAGAAAAGTCAGTTAGCCACTAGGAGCCTGCGCTTTTATTGTGTCTGTCTGCTTGGCTGCTTCCTGCAGGGAGAGCAGCGTGTCATTGTAGTGATTGACGTTGGAGGGATTTAGTAGCCGTGAGCCGTGCCTGCTCAAAGAGTAGTTCAAAGAGCAACCGGTGAATCAGCCTCTCTGGAGAGCTGGTCTTACGTTGTAGCTGTTAGCTCCTAGATCTTACCTCTGATTAGTACACTTTCATCCGATGATGAAATTAAATGGGAAGGATAGTCTAGATGTTATGGGTGGTTTGACCCTGTGCTTAAAAAACCCAATGTCTGCAGTCAACCTGTAGGCATCCTCGAACAAGACAAAAGATTCACTGTCTCTCACTAGATAAAAGGTGCCTGCTAAATGACGATGCTGATAGTTAAATGTTTAAATGCTGGTGTGTGAGGTGATGCTGCCTTCAGCTTTAACTCAAGATTTTGGTGTAATTGTTCAGAATGTGGGCAGTTTTCAAAGTAAGAGCACAAAACCTCAAAAAAGCAGAGCTAGCATTTGTCATTAGGCTGTGGGTTGTAGTCGTGGTCATGCTATACTATGCTAGGCTTGGGCGATTGGATGAATGTATCGGCAATTGGCGATTGGCTTGTCCGACGATTTTTTGCACGATTTTTGTCCTTTTATTTTGCTAAATTAATGGCCTGCATCCTTGAACATTGAACTCGGTAAATAATTCACCTGTAAAGCGAAATTCAAAGCATGTGCGAATAGGAACTGGCAGTTGGAGTTGGGCCATATGCCAATCTGGTTGCACTGATTTCCGATGAGTCTTTCACAAAACAGGACAGTGACTGCTATGACTAAATGACAATTAAGCCATCTTTAGTGGTTGCTGTGCGATCGATTGGTGCTGAAAAGCAACGTCTTTTTGAGAACTACACCAAAAACTGTGTGTGCAGTTGTGCACCTTGATCATTTAATAGCATAGTTATGTTATCCCCACCTGTTTGTTCATTTGGTGGCTGCAAGAGGAGGCTTCCTTCATCTGACGCCATCGGACTCTTTTTCATATCGTGTCAGACAGCTGTTCAGCTCTCTTTAAAGCTTATTGCTTAGCAAAGATCTCAAGGTGATTTATTGAGTAGCCTATAGGCCAGTCAACGTCAACTGGCGGCCCGCGGGCCAAATCCGGGCCGCCAGAGATTTCCATCCGGCCCCCAGAATAATACGGAATTTAGGAATAGCCTAGTGTAGTGGTTCTCAAATGGGGATACGTCCCCACCCCCGCCGGTCGTAGGCCTGTGGTGGGTTACGATCACGCGCCCCCCCCCCCCCCCCCCCCCCCCCCCCCCCCCCGCCGGTCGTAGGTCCGGGGTGTTACGATCGTGCACCCCTGCACTCCGCCGGTCCTAGGTCCGGGGTGGGTTACGATTGCGCGCACCCCCCCCCCCCCCCCCCCCCCCCCCCCCCGCCGGTCGTAGGTCCGGGGTGTTACGATCGTGCACCCCTGCACTCCGCCGGTCCTAGGTCCGGGGTGGGTTACGATTGCGCGCACCCCCCCCCCCCCCCCCCCCCCGCCGGTCGTAGGTCCGGGGTGTGTTATGATCGCGCATCTGGCCCTTACAGTGTCTGCAGAGAAAAATTCTGGCCCTTGGACAAATTTAGTTGATGACCCCTGCTATAGGCTGTAATGTTTCAGTAAAATTAGATTTTCACATTAAAGACTGCGGATGTCAGAGGATAGGTGCAAATTTATTCAAACAGAATACATATTTGGTCCACAAAAATCACACAAAATAATAACAATAATATAGGCTACGGCCTATTGTAAGCTATTGCTTAAATAAAGAACGAACAACGAACAATGCACAAATAAAGTGCAAAATAATGATAGGCCTAATGCGGCTTCGCACCGTGGCTTAAAACTAGGGCTGCCCCCGGCTAAAGATTTTCTTAGTCGACTCATTGGTGGTCGCCATTTCAAGCCGATAGTCGACTAATCGTCGCACTTTTAACATAATTATTTCAATTACTTTTTTGGGGCATCAGAAAGTGTTTTGAGTTCCAGGGCAAGAGTGTTATAAAAGAAACACCGTTAAACTTGTGCTACTTTACAGATAATACAATACCGTAATAAACAGCCTTTAAAATATCATTTTTACAAGCACACGCACGAAGCGGGCCACCTATTAACGGCATGGACCAAGCGGTTCTGAAGGTTGTCGGAACAACCAGGAAGGAGACATTGAACACTTTTGATAATCGTATTTATACACCAGATAACTGCACACAACTTTATTTAAAAGCAAGCAAATGGAAAAAATGTTTGTTGGTATTTTCATGTCCAGTGCATGTGGATGTGTGGCGCTCCTTTGGGGGAGCGGTTCATGTTAATAGCGGTGTCCGGGAGGGTTCACCTTCACAGGCGTAGTTACTAGGGATGTGCGACTATCATCTTGTCTTTTAAAGTTAAGATATTAGATATCAGATGCTCCGAATTATAGCGATCAGACACGGGGAATTAAAGACGCGATCACCGTGTCTAGCGGTGTCTACCTTCCTAGGTTTATACCTGCCCAGGTGTAGGCCTATACCTGCCCAGGTGTAAACCCACGAGGAGACGGTCGGGCAGCAGCACTCCTCTCTATAGAATTGGTCAATATTTCTGCAGCGATGAGTTAAATCAAGGCTTGTTGCGACCACGGATGTATTCGGTTGCTATGCTTGTGTTATTTTTACGTTTTACTTTTTACGCGACTAATGAAAACTTATTCGACTAAGCCTCTGTCGATCGACTAAGGGTCGGTCGACTATTAGGGGGCAGCCCTACTTAAAACGCCCTTTAGCTTATTACTGAAAAAAGAACAATGTCAAAGATGAATGTAAAAATAAAGTGCAAATAAAAACAAATCTAAAGAAATTGTAGGCTATCCCTGTGCAAAAAAATAAACAAATTGTGTTACCGTTAAGGCTTTTCGATGGCAGTACTTGTTTGCAAAGACGACAAAGTACTTAATTTAAGTCCTTAGGCTTGCCAGTTGCGTCCGGTTTAAAACCAAAATAATCTCAAATAGGAGATTTTGTATTCTTTTTCGCAACAAGCTCTTCCATGATTGCATTCGCTGAAAATGCTAATGTCGGCAATCGGCGGTTGTTGGGCTGATGGTGGCCGGTAGGAAAATTTTGACATATCGCCCAACCCTATACTATGCTACACTACGCTAGCTGTTGAGTGGATGTGATGACACTGAAGGGATTGTTTAATATGCAGCCAGAGCTGCATGGTTCCTGAACACCACCACTCTCCCACTCTTTTGTCTTTACCTCCCCTTCTCCCTGTCACTCTTTACCTGCCCCTCCCTTCTTACACTCCATCCTCCTCTCTTCGTATCCCTTTTTTTTTTTACACATTTTCTTACTTTTAACCCCCCCCCCCCCTTCCTCTTGCTGCTGTTGTCTCTGTAGCCCCCTTTATACAGGTCCTGCAATATTGCCGTAAAGAAGATCCGTCATTATGCTGGCTTTGCTTTTTTACACGGAACCAAAGGAAGCTGGCGTAATGCCGCCCCATGTGTGATTTTACATAGCATGCCGGCGTTCCGGAATCAGAGGTGTGACGTGTTCACCCAAAGTTGCTGTGCATTGTATACAACATCTTGATGCGTAATGTTACAATGGCGGAGCAAGCAATGTATTGCGGTGTGTGCGAGCAGAAATACATTGGAGGAGAAATTGAATAGAAGCAGGGAGCGGTTGAGGCAGAAAGGTGCAGACCTTAGATGCCGTTGTGGCAGTAGACCCTGCCACATAAGTGGCTTTGCTGGGCTCCACCAACACAGGACACAGGTAGCTGTTTGTACAAACCATTATATTGGTGAGTTGGCAAGATGTTACAGCCAGAGCAGTTGTTAAATGCTGTCATGACAGAGCTCTCTCTGAGTGTGTGTGGTGATAGCTGGTTTATTCTGTGTGCCTTGATTACTCATGCACCACAGGAGTGCAGCCTCACCCAGCCCCAGAGTATAATCAGTCTGACTAGACGGGCCAGGTGAAGCTGCTTAAACCAGCCATCAACCACACACACTCCACATACCCCCAATGCAAAATCGAGGCTGGGGAAAATCCCCAGCCGAAGCCTAGCCCGCCCTGCTGCAAAAACAGGAAAAAACTAACAACTGGACTCTTAACAGGGTTAATATACCCAACAACAACAAAATCTGACTCTTTACAGGGTTGCCATACCTAAAATAAAAAAAAAACAATCTCAAACCCCATTGCCCCCATACCTCCCCAGTGTGACCAGCCAACTCCCCCTTCCCCTCCATCCCGGAGACCTAGGGCTGCTGCCTTGGCTGACGGAGATGTCGCTGGGCTTGGTCCTTGCAGGGGCTGTCTGGATGGGCTGGGAGGAGGCTCTACAGCTGGGCCACGGTGGTAGCTACTCGGAAGGCCCGGAACAGCCCTCGGTAGGGCCACCCTCCACCAGGGGCATTATCCCCCATCTCACTTCCGGAGCATGGGGCCTTGGGCTGCTCTGCTGCATGGCAGAGGTGCGGCTGGACCTGGGCTGCTGCGGGCTGGTTCCAGGGGCTGCTAGCTGCAGACGGCTGCTTGTGGCAGTTGCTGCGCTGCCTCCCCCATCCTCCTCTGGGCACTACCAGCGACCGTCACTGCCATCAAGAAAGGGCTGGCGCTGGGATGTGGCTGTCCGTCGTCATGGCTGGTGGCTCCAGTGCGTGTTTGGGCAGCCCCTCTATGGCCCTCTTCCGGTCGGAGAGGCCCTATGTCGGATTCCAGTGTGGCTAAGTGGTTTTGCTGGGTTCCTCCGACACAGAGCTCTCTCTGAGTCTGTGTAGTGATAGCTGGTTTATCCTGTGGGCCTTGATTACTCATGCACCACAGATGTGCAGCCTCACCCAGCCTGAGTCTAATCAGTCTGACTTAGGCCAGGTGAGGCTGCTTAAACCAGCCATCAACCACACACACTCCACAGCCGTAGACAGAGATGTTTGGTTCTTCTTGGTCAATTCGCGCTAGTCTCTGAATAAAGAATGTGGAGGAGAGAGAGACCACAAGGGCCTGTGTTCTGGGCTAATTTTGATGAAGATGATTGTCGGAGTTGAAAAGTCACACCCCTTGTGTCGCCATGCCGGTTCACCCTTTTTACACAGACGTCAATTCGGCTTTGTTATTACCTCCACTGCCGGCTGCAGGTGGAACAACAATGCCCCCCATTCCGTATGTCTTTGTTTTATACAGAAGGCGAGGCAGAATAAAGGTGCAACTTTCCCAGCTTAAACAGGCTGTGTAAAAGGGGCTTGTGCAATCATGATGATACCTGACCCACCATTCAACACTGCAAAAAACCTAAACGACTTGGGACCTATTGTGCAAAACGGCTTATTCCTGGCCCTTCCATGTGTTCCATATGTTACTATTGATTTTATTAGCCGAGAAAATGTGAAATCTGGAAGTCCCCCCCTTTTTCTGTAGCTTCATTGTTCAAAAAACCTTTGATTCTACAGGCCGTTTCGAAAAATGCCCATGTTAGTCGTCATAACGAGCCACTATTTGCATAATCCAACCCTCTCAGAGCATGCCTCCCACCCAGGTAAATAACCACTCCCATTTACTTTGTCTTGTAATGCTCAGTGATGCAAGACATTGCTAACTTTGCGAGCATTGGAGCTACAACGACAACATGTCTAAGGCAAGATCCCAACACCACAGTTGTTCTGTTGTAGGATGCAGGCGGGAACATAGATCCCTGCACAATCTCCCGACATGCGTAAATGCAAGAACAGAGTGGATTAACTTTATTTTTAACTGCAACGTCCTGGCTACAGTTATCTCACTCGTATGTGTGTGATCATCACTTCATGTCGGACTGCTTCAGCAACGAGGGCCAGTTTACAGCAGGATTCGCATCTAAATTGAAGCTTAAAGATGGAGCAGTTCCCACTGTACGTGACCAATCTGCAAACTTGGAATCTGTAAGTATCACCATGTTTTGATATTATTTGCAAGTTGGTGTAGTTAGTAGTAGTTGTGTGGCACTGCTGGTTAGCTAATGAGCTAGCAGTTTTAGCTACGTGCTTTTTGTGTGTGGAAGAAGTAAGACAGCTAAAGCTGGACTCTTTTAAAGTTATTTGTTGGAGTGAGGACTCATCTTAAAGTTATTTGTTGGGACCAGTGTCTGTTTTATAAGTCTGTCAAACGTGTCTGGCTCAGTAAAGTAGAAACACACGAAAGCCTTGTATCAGATTTCAATATAGTAACTGTTGAGAGAGGGGGGTGGGGGGGTTAAACAGAGGCAAACAAAAGCCTACAGTTTTCAATTTGGTTTGACTTGTATAAAAGAAAAACAGTTAATGGTTGATGACATGTACAATTTCTATGTTTATATTTGCAATCTGGTAACTTCATTCTTGTAACTTCATTCTTGATAATGAATACATCACACTTTTTCAATCCCTGCCTTTAGGCTAGCACATCTAACATCCCCTGGTGTCGGGGTAATCGTGGCGTATCCGCAGAACCACACAGACCAGTATAACAACCCTGACCCTGCTGCCTAGGTTGCCCCAGCACCACCAGATGAAGCATCTGTATGCTAAGCAGTGTTGGGAACGTTACTTTAAAAAAGTAATTGGTTATAGTTACTCACTACTTGTTCCAAAAAGTAACTGAGTTAGTAATTTAATTACTTCATAATAAAAGTAACTAGTTACCAGGGAAAGTAACTATTTGTTACTTAAAAAAAGTTACTAAAAAGTTACTAAAGAAAAGTTGCTATATGTCAAAGAATTTGGATTTTTCTGAGCAGTTTTTACAACGGACTTGCCATCTCTGCTGCTTCTTCGAATCTGTTTGGTGTGTGTGTGTGGTGCGGGTGGCCTGGCTTGTGTGTAAAAACACTGGCTCCGATTGGCTACCATGAAACATGACTCAGCCTTAGCCAGTCATAATCGCTTATCTTGTTGTTAACCCACCTGGTCTCCTCACTAGCAGTTTGTGTATGGAGCCAGGAGTGCGTTTCGGATTACGCAGTTTATTCAATCAATTCATAGTAACGCACCGCATTTAACGTTCAGTAAAGATAACGGCGTTGCAACGACGAAAACAGTAATTAGTTAGATTACCCCGTTACTGAAAAAAATAACGGCGTTCTTTTAAACGGCGTTACTCCAAACACTGATGCTTAGAACCTGTAACCACTGAGCAGAAGGAACATGTGTGAATAGATTGTTTATAACTTGTTTTACTCATTTTATTTTCACATATTTTTTATTGATGTACATATAGATTTTGTGATATTCCATTATTTTCCCCTATTTATAGTTTTACATTATTATTGTATTGATATTCCGGTACTTTCATTTTTATTTACTTTTTATATTGCTAGATAGCTTTACTTTTGCTTTTTTAAATTTTTTTACACAGTTGCCAGAGTTGTTGCAATTTCATTTCACTGCTGTTGTAGATGTCCAATTATGCATGTGACAAATAAATGTTTTTCTTCACCAGCATGACTGAGGTCCGGTTGGTTATAGGAATCCAATAATTTCAATATATCAAAGAAGACAAATGATCTTGCTCCTGCAGACAATGTAATAACCAATGGAACCAATTATTATGGACATAGATGTCTTTACCCTGAACTTCAGTAATGATACTCTAAATGATTAGGGGAGGTTTTCAACACATGCAATGTGGTGAGTGATAGTTGTCGGACTACAAGGTTGAGACACGTGTAGAGAGGGAACTGCTTCAGGAGTCATACTGTTTAGGAAATATTTTTCTATAACTTATCAAATACATTATGAACATGTGGGATCACCAAATGCAGTTATAATACTTAATATATTCATTGATGATTTGTTGATGATTACCTACATGCACACGTCACAACACGTTTTGTTTGCTATTATGTTTTGCAATGTAATTTCTGGTGACGTGTAATACATAAGACCCATGTGGAGTGTGTGTTGTCGATAGCTGGTTTACAGCCTCACCTGGCCCGAGTCAGACTGATTAGTCTCTGGGGCTGGGTGAGGCTGCACACTTGAGCAATCATGAGCTATCATGGCACCCAGGATAAACCAGCTATCACCACACACACTCCGGATCCAGCCTGGAGTAGCCCAGGTCCAGCCACACCTCTGCCAGCCAGCACAGCAGCCCAAGGCCCCATCATTATCAGGCCTCCTCTGAGCCCAACCAGCCAGCCCCTGCAAATGGCCAGCCTACAGACACCTCCACCAGCCAAGGCAGCAGTCCCAGGCCTCCAGTCTCCAGGATGAAGGGTGGGGTTGGCGTGACACTGGGGAGGTGTAGAGGTAGTGGGGTTTGGGGGTTGTTTGTATTTTAATTTTAGGTATGGCAACCCTGTTAAGAGTCCAGTTTGTATCTTGCCATCTCCAATAAATGCATATTCAACACAACCTGTGTCCTGTGTCGGAGGGCCCCAGCAAAAGCCACTTAGGTGGTGTGTGGTAGAGTCCACTGCTACAACCCCAATGCAAGCAGTTCTTGCTCTCATCTTTGTCATGCACAGCATTATCCAATTTTATTGTGGCAAAATTAACACAAGTGGAAAGTTGAAAATTATATAGTGCAGACAATTTAGACTAAATATGATTACAGTATACCTACCAATGTAGGGCATACACCGTAATGGTGTAAGTTCTGGCAAGATGTGGACTTAGAATTACAGGGCTATTATATGCAAGGTTTGATTATCTTCGCTGCGCTGGTTGGATGCAAATATGTTGCATACAATAATATATTGGCCAACTAGCACTACAAAATTGTCTATCCTAGCTTGTCTGCAAGTTGGAGCTAGAAAGCTTATGGACATGAGCCATTAACAGACCGGCTACGGCAGTGAACATCCCTCACACACACACAAGGCATGGTAACAATATCACATGGAATTGTTACCATTGAGAAACATCCTGCTGGATTCTCCTAAGTGGAACGGCCTCAGCTGAGGAGTCTGACCCATTCTGGGTCAGACTCCGGCTCAAACATGTAGGGTCTCACTATTGTTTCTGGAGCATCTGCCATATGGACCTGAATTGCATACGGAAACCCACACACAACATTGCACGCTCTGAAAGCGAGTGCATGTGCGTGTGCATTTCCATGCATCACTTCACAGTCAAGCACAAATCACAATCGCAATCATGCGAATATCTGTATGCCCTTTTTGCCGGTCAGTGACCTACGCATACGTGAATACGTGCAGTCCAGTCATCCCAGAGCTTATCAATGCATCTCCCTTCTCTGCATGGGTTCGCGGCAGGTAATTGCTGAGTGGTCGAGCGGGGAACATGCATAATGTCTTGTTTTGTTTCCGACAGCCAGACTAAAATATAAAGAATGAAAACACTATTTTCAGTTGGTTGCGATACACCAACCGCTTTTCAGCAGTGCATTAAAATGATTTGACCAGGTTTGGTCTTGCATTTCTGTTTGCTTGTAGGTTCATACATTTGTAGTTGGAAACACTATACTGCCCCCTTGTCTGATGCAGGCAGCACTGCAATGATTCGGGTCATGTCTCCAAGTGCCAACGGCAGATCTTCGCAAATGTGGGGTACGCAGAAGTGTGAATTCAGCTTCACACATAACATACAAGCGTGTGGCTGGTTTTTCTGAGATGGAAGTGAATATTTTTTGACAGCTTTTATAGACTAGATAAACAACAATGAAATATTTATTCCATAATGATTCGTCTATGGACATGACTATGACAGACTATGCAGGCTGGTGTATAAGCAGTGTTGGGTAGTAACGCGTTATTAGTAACGCCGTTATGTAACGCCGTTACTTTTTTCAGTAACACAGGTCCGCCCGCCGGTCATAGGTCCGTGGTGTGTTACGATCGCGCGCACCCCTGATGGAGCCCATAATAATAGACGCTTCTTAAAATAATAATAAAGGCTAAAACACTGACATTGTTAAAACGTCTAACATAGATTTCCTATTCATTCCAGGGTTTATTTTTCCGATGTGTAATATTGTACTTTATTATTATTTGCAACTTGTCACTGGCTGTCGTGTCAGGCTTCCCTCGATCTGCTCTAGTGGGCTATTTTCCTACATTACCCAGAATGACTTTCGCTACCCACTCTCAACATCAGCAACATTCTGTAAATTGTACATTTATAAATTATAAATTAATCAAATGTATTATAACTATATGTAAAAAATCCTTTATTATTAATTGTGAAAGCTAGCTAGACATTTGGCAGTATGCTGTGATACAATATGCAACACAGGAGATCAAATTTCAACCGACCTTTCGTGACAAAGGCAGCAGAATTAGAGAGCTGGTGACTTGGATGGGAGAGCTAGCCTGCCAACGCTAATGTTAGTTGCGGCTCAGCTCGCCGCGGTTAACTTAAGCTTAGCCAGTGGTGCCTGCTGAGCCGAAGTGCAGTCTGGATTTACAAGGCTGCTGGCTCCGCAAAATGATTATTTTGAATGCTTACTAAATTACTGATTTCTTGCCATAGGAACATTGCAGAAATGTAATATGCAGTGATTCTGAGACAGAAGAGTTGTTGTCATATGGTAATGAAATATCTGATACTTATTGTTGATGCTACAGTGATTTGAAGACTTACTTTTACTTTTACTTATTAAACCCCATTGTAACTACTGCAGCAATGTCTCTGTGACGTAGTAGCATCTACAGAAACCAAGTTTAGCCACAGCAAAGTGAAATACTACACACAACGGTAAAATAGCACCTTGTGCTTCACTTATAGACATATCTTAACAATGTCAAAGTGTTTTAGGTCATAGTTTATCTTTAAATGTGTAGGCCTACTACAACAAATCGGCCACACTTAATCTTATATATGGTGACAATTAAGCGAAACAAATTCATAAAAGGCTTCCAACTGTCCACATTGTGATTTTGTATTTTAACGACACAAAATACACAAATAATAATAATAGTCATGCTATACTACTACTACTAATAATAATCAGTAGTTTTTTAGCGTAATCATTGGTCATTTTGGGGCTTACAGAATCGTATCCTGTGGTTGTTTTGCTGGTTGATCACGGTTTTCTTATACCTATGTCTTGAACCAGGAAAGCCGAGTCACTCGGCTGCCTGCTACAGTTGCTCTCTGTTTTTCTTAACTACGAGAGGTTTGGAGTGGGATGAGGAGTATCACTGGCTACAAGAAGACCGGTAGCCAGGTCACGGAGGGAGACCTGGACAGGGCTAATGACTTAAATCTATTTTTCAATAGGTTTGATGTGGGGGCTCCTGTCCACCCCCCCTCCCCCGGCTCCTTGACCGTCTCCTCTCCTCTACCTCCCTGCCCTACCCTTTCCCCTCCCCCATCTGCACCCTCTATCTCTGATGATACACCAATTTTCTGTTCACCCTCTACACCTCAGACTTCAAGTACAACTCTGAGTCTTGCCACCTGCAGAATTTTTCGGACAACTCTGCAATCGTGGGCTGTATCAGAGGGGGAAAGGAGGCTGAGTGGTGTTTGTTATACCATCTGCGGCTCAACACCAGTAAAACGAAGGAGTTGGTAGTAGATTTCAGTAGGCGGATGTCTCCCCACACACCAATTTCCATCCAGGGGGTGGATGTGGAGACAGTTCAGAAATACAAGTACCTGGGAGTATAGATGCTTTCATTGTTTGTAAACATTCCAAGCCACGAGAATGCGCACACGTCTTTTCGCGCCTAATGGGGTCAGAAAACAAAGTGAAGAACATGGCTGTCAACGATTCTCCTCAGAATATTTCCGAATATGCTCTCTCGTTGCCGATTAAGGACCGGGAACAATATCTCAACAAATTGGTATTGGCTGACGGCGATAGTTTGCCAGACCCAGCTTCCATTAAAGATTGGGTAGATGACAGTAGCAAATGGCCAGATATCCAGTGGCCAGCTATTCACTCTTACCTAGTAGATAAACCGCCTGTACACTCCAGAAAGCCTATGCGCATACAAGTCGCTTGATGCCTATAATTATGTTGTTTCTGGACACGTTCAGACGATCTTCTATGATATAGGCAAAGGTTGTTGTGCTCTAAAAGCAGAAGTCTTGCCGAGTCAGCTTAAAGGAAGAAGACATCGTAGTACAAGGCACGGGTGATCTACAACAAAGAGAAGTGCTACATTCACACGGCTAACTGCACCTGCATGGCGGGGTAAGTTTATTTATTTATTCTTAAACCAGTGGACAATGTCCTAATCTGGTCAACGCCACTGCTGGTCCTATTTTCACATCCAACAGCGCTACAGGTCGGCATTTTAGAATTTTGGTTTGGACTTCGTTAGTGGAAGTCTATGTAAGTAGGTGTTTTTCTGACCCCAAGATGCGTGCGCATATTTCTGTGACGTTGCACTCGAAGGGGTCTATACCAGTATAACAATAAGCTAGACTGGACTAAGAACACAGACGCTGATTGATTCTCTGGTGGTGGTTTCAGAGAGGAGGATGCCGTGTAAACTGCAGAGCATCATGGACACTGACTCTCACCCACTCCACCATGCGCTGGTCATGCACAGGAGCACCTTCAGCAACAGACTGATACCACCGCAGTGCTCTATGGAACGCCACCGGAGATCTTTCCTCCCGGTGGCCATAAAACTCTTTAACTCCTCTACCTCCCGCGGAGAGTTGGACTGCAGTGACCTGGGGTGCTAAGGTGGCTTTAGCCTTCACTTCAGCTCTACCCCTAGCTCTGCCCCCCCTCCTTTCTCCTTTCCCCCTCTATGACACACTCTATCTAGTTTAGTTTCAGATAATTCATTTAATTGTGATTAGTTTATTTGCTGATATGTTTGGTTGTTTGGTTTACCTGTGTCCTGTGTCGAAGGAGCCCAGCAAAGCCACTTAGGTGGCGTGTGGTAGGGGACTACTTCCACATGCCTCTTTTTATTTATTATTGCTACATTCAGTCCTACATGTGTTTGGTTAAATTATGACTGTCTCCTCTACAGCCGTTTATTATGTTTGATCCAGAATCGTTAGGCTAAATACTATTTTCTAAAACTAGTTTAAGACAACAAGCATTAAAAATGATTCCAGATGCACGCATGCACATACAAGTAGTGTGTTGTGCACTGCACTCGGCACGCAGTGTGCCCAGCGTATATGGCAAATCATACCCCACATCACTGCACTGGTACACGTTAAGTACACGTGATGTGTGCCAGGAGATCCCCTCGCACACGTACTTGACCTGACATCTGCACCTGGTTTACGTGTCCTCTGCGTCTTGATTTGAATGGCAAAGATAGGAAAAATCTGCATGTTGAGGCACATGCTTTTCAAGACATTGACATGATGCCACGGTCGAGTTTTGGGTCTAACAGCCCATGCACACACACACACACACACACTGGCTGTCAGTCTGACTGTCAGCGTGACAAGCGGACACCACTTTGTATGACGACAATTATATAATTGTATTTTATATACATATTTATAATAATCAATTTGTAATACAATTTGGACATTGAATTGTTCATGGACATATGATTTGTACATTCATCATTAGTGTATGAGTGTATGCAAGTTGGTATATAAGTTGGTGTATATGAGGTGGTGTGTATAAGTTGGTGTATATAAGTTGGTATATGAGCTGGTGTATATGAGTCAGTGTATACAAGTTATATAATATGTACGTTTTTACATATTAAATTCAACTATTACCAATTGTATTATTGTAGTGTTATTATAATATTATATTTGTATGTAACTAAATGATATAACATGCTCTCTGTGGCAATCGGTAAGTGTGCACAGTGCTAACTAAATGTATCCTATTTTATCCCATATTCGTACTAATGGTGCTAACATGATGGTTCAACACATTACATAATGCGTAACAACCATTGCTGAGGTCTCTGCAGGAATAAGTTGTTGTCAGGGGCAACCAGACTTCATGATGTGCTTGCTAATGACCCCAGTGGAAGATTTCCAATTTCTCTCTCTCTCTCTGTTTGTATGTATTTCTAAAAATAGAGAGGTAAATATCAAAACATGTGATCAGGTTTTACAGTTATCTTATTTTTTGAAATTTCACTCAGCATTGAGCATGATTTTCCTGGTTCAGAGGAGGGAATCCACAGACAGTTGGCAGAGAGGAGGAAGTGGATGGGGTGAATCCAAGGAGGGTGGAAGAGGAGAATGCACTGAGTGAGATAGGAAAAGAGAGAGAGAGATGTAGGAGCTGGATAGAGAGATGCGCACAGCACACACATGGCAAGAGAGATAGGGATGGCGAGAGAAAGAGCGGGAAGGAAGGACGGAGAGAGGATTGGTGGGGTAGGGCGTGAAAAGTAGAGGCTAGATAAAGAAATGTACACAGTGAAGGAGATTGAAGAGAGGCAGAGATGGCGGGATGGGGAGAGAGAGATGGAGGGGGGATGGAGGGAGAGATGGAGGGGGGAGAGAGAGAGAGGGAGAGAGATGGAGGGGGGTGGAGAGAGAGATGGAGAGAGAGGGAGAGACGGAGGGGTGATGGAGAGAGAGAGGAAGAGACAGAAGGAGGGATATGGAGAGAGGGGAGGGGAGAGGAAGCAGAGTGACCCAAGGGGAGGTGGTGGATATGACGAAGAAGATGGGAGATGGGGGAGGAGTCAGGAGGAGGATCACAGTCTGGGTTGGAGGAGGAAGGGCGGAAAGGAGGAAGGGGAGGTAGATGAGAAATGTGCAGAAGATGGGGGTTGAATGAGAGATGAGACCCCCACCCCTGCAGCGAGGAGCTTCTCTGCCTCAGTAAGAGTAGCTATAAATAGATCCAGCAGAGCCATGTTTCTCCAGTCTGATAGACTATAAATACACCCAGTGTTCTGTCATTCTGCATCCTACTGACATCCTACTGCACCACAAGCCCCAGTAGAATGAGGGGATTCCAACCCAGAATAAACACACGCATGCACCTTTTGACAAGTGTGAGGTAACAGTATTGTAGTGTTACCAGCTGAGCTAACGCTAACCTTATACCACACTGGCTATAGCTCGCTACACTACACCAAAACTAGTCTGACGTAGTCTGAAAATGTCATGACAATGACAATTATGCAAATTACTGTATAGTTGAACTTCACATATCACCCCCCCCCCCACCACCACCACCCTGACTCCAGCACTGGCTAGCTTACGTTAGCTAACTATCAAGACATGACAAAAAGTTAACAATCAAAATGGCATACCTTTCACCTTTCTCCTTGTATGCTTTTTTTTTTCTTTTCATTTTCTTGCTCTCCACATACACTCCACTCCACTATGCCCATCAATGATCTAGAACAGCGGTTTTCAGGGGGGCGCCAGAGAGCTTTAGGGGAGGCGCGGCGTGAGAAGAAACACACCGGAATAAAAATGAAAAACAGTGAATCATAATGGATCGATTTTTAGTACCTCAGGTGAAAATGAGAGTGGACACAGAGGCGAGCAGAAAACAGAGGCAGTATGACCCTGATTATTTAAAGTTTGGTTTTTCGTTCATTAGGCCTGATGATGCTCCGCTGCCACAGTGTGTCATTTGCAATGAGGTGCTAGCTAACGACAGTATGCGACCATGTAAACTCCGGCGCCATATTGAAACTAAGCACCAAAGTTTAACCACCAAGCCGCGGGAGTTTTTTGATAGGAAGCTTAATGAATTGTGGTCACAGAAGAAAGCCATCCAGACATTTGGTACTGTAAATTCCAAGGCAACCGAGGCATCATACTGCGTAGCGTTACGCATTGTGAAGGCGGGAAAACCCCACAACATTGCTGAGACATTGCTCCTCCCTGCTGCCAAAGATATGTGTTCGGTAATGATGGGCGAAGCTGCTGCTACCAAGCTGGATGCCATCCCGATGTCTGACAACACCATCCAGCGCCACATCTCTGACATGGCAGCTGATGTGAAGGAGCAGGTGCTGGACACTATACGTGAGAGCCCTTTCTTCTCCATTCAGCTGGACAAGTCCACCGATGTGGCTAACTGTGCACAGCTAATGGTGTATGTGCACTTTATTAAAGAGCTCAGTGTCCAGGAGGAGTTTCTGTTTTGCCATCCTCTGCCAGCATGCACTACAGCAGCAGAAATCTTCAAGGCTTTGAATGACTTAATTCAGGACAATCATATTGACTGGAGCCGCTGTTGTGGAATATGTACTGATGGTGCGAGGGCAATGACAGGCCGCCACAGCAGTCTAGTAAAACAGGCGCAAGCGGTTGCTCCCGTCGCTGTTTAGTCACACTGTATTATCTATCGCCAGGCCTTGGCAACCAAGAGGATGTCCAAAGAGCTGCGCACAGTCCTGGATGAGGCAGTAAAAATTGGAAACCTAATTAAATCTTGCGCCATGAATGTCCGTCTCTTCTCTATTCTCTGCAATGAGATGGGGGCTCACTTCCATCAGCTGCTCCTGCACTACACTACACTACACTGTGATCTGCACGAGGAAGTCCTCCTCTTCCTCGCCAAAATCGCCTCCCCACTGGTGAAGCATATGGAGGACGCAAAGTGGGTTGCAATGCTGGCATATCTGTCTGATATCTTTGACCATATAAGCACAGTTAACACTTCTCTGCAAGGCAAAGAGTGCCATGTCTTTTTAGCACAGAGACTGTGACTGTGTACAACAGGTGGTCATTGCACATTTGAAGGGGTTGCGTGAGCAGTTTGGAGACTATTTTGGAGAGGAGACCTCGGCAAATCAGTGGGTGAGAGATCCGTTCTCTTTCCCAGTGACACCCCATGATGGACTGACCCTGCAAGAGGAGGAGGCCCTTGTCGAGCTGAACTCTAATATGGACTTGAAACAAAAGATGAGTGAAGTGTCACTTGCACACTTCTTGCTGTCTGTGGAGACTGAGTTCCCCCACCTCACCAAAAAGGCTGTAAAAGTGTTCATCCCCTTCACCTCCACTTACCTGTGTGAGTGTGGATTTTCCGCATTGACAATGATTAAAAGTAAGTACCGGTCATGGCTGTGGGTAGAGGATGATCTGTGTTTATTCCTTTCTACAGCGCATCCCCGCATCAACCGCCTGTGCGCATCAAAGGCACAGACTCATTGTTCCCACTAAAATAGAGGTGAGCAAAATAAGGTGGCAAGATTTGCAATCGGTTTATTATTATATTAAGGATTTACGCACAAGGGGAGATCATTTTCAGTGTTAATGTGGGATAACGTTGGATGAGTGAACGTGTTTAAAAAATCAGTTGAAAAGTTAAACTGTGGGTTTTTTTTAAGTGAAGATGTTTTTTAACAAAAATATGTTTAAATGTATTCAAAATATGTTTAAAAACACACAAAGGTGTTAAAATGTGTTTTACATTTTTTTTTAAAAAACAAGATGTAAAAATGTGTTTTAAATGTTTTTTTAAAAACAAGATGTAAAAATGTGTTTTAAAAAGATGTTAAAAACATACACAAAGATTGTGTTTAAAAAATCTAATTATAGTAATAATAATGGGGGGGGGGCATGGCTGCTTTTGAGTTATCTTAGGGGATGCCCACTATCCCACACTTTGAAACCCCTGATCTAGAATGTTATGACGATGTTCTGAAGATCACTCACTTTTTTTTTTCAAGGCACAGTGTTGGTGCACCCAACATAACTAATAACTAATATTAATTTTAAAGTATTAGTAAGTAATGACTAATAACTATTCAAATCTCCTACTGTAACCCAGGCATAACTATGACTATTAAACCCTATGGTAAACTAAACCAACAAGTTGGCTTTCGTTAAGTCATCAGGTCATCAGCAGTTGAACAGTCAAGCTGATTCTGACCGCATCATGTATCTATTGCACAATGAACGCGTCCAGAGAACATAAGCGAAAGTTTAAATTAAGTCATGTTTAACTTATAGGTCAATTCTTTTTCATGTACCATCTCTATTCCATTTGGGATGTTGAAATGAGACAAAGCGAAGTAAAGTTAGAACTGAGACCATATAAACAAATCAAAACCGTAAAATGTTTTCTATCAAGCACTTGTTCTTGTTTCAAGGCAACTGGATATTCATGTGTTCCTAGATATGTTCCAAGATGTGTTCCTAGATGTGTTCCAAGATTTGTTCCTAGATGTGTTTCCTAGATGTGTTCCTCGATGTGGTTCCTCGGTGTGGTTCCTAGATGTTTTACCTAGATGTGCTCCTAGATGTGTTCACTTGGACGGGTTTTCAATGTGTATGCAACCGCTTTTCGGTTATATAGGTCCTTGACCTTCAAGTTCCTTCTGTTCTTATGCCACTTATGCCTTGGTTGTAAGTTCAAAAGATATTCTTTCTGCCATCGAGTCCAAAACTTATTAGCCAAATACTGTCCTCAGCACCACCTCTTTTGAAGATAAAGATCTTGGGGATCTTTATTGATTTATTGTGGACTTCATTTTAAGGTTTGATTCAGAGTTAAAGTTTCAGGTCCGGATGGGTCATTCAAATGTTCAGCAGGGTGTGGTCTGCTGTTAATGATGGCCATAACCTCATACAGGAACGTCCTTAGAGAGGTGTTGTGGAGCCTTTGTGCTGACTAATTGAAAATAGCAGTAAGAACACTTCTTATGGTTCTTATTTGCCTCTCCCAGACGCCGCCCATGTGACTTGCAGCTGGACAGTTCATAAGAAATTCTCATCCTAGAGCCTTCACTCTTTCTTGATCCATTCCTTTCATGAGTTCTGTAAACTCTCTCCTTGCACCAACAAAATTGGTTCCTTGGTCACATCTTAGTTGCCGAACATTTCCTCTTATGGCAATGAACACTCTTAAAAGGAACCCCGGCTATGTAGACTTGTAGGCCCTAATACGCCACTATTGTTCTCTTGTAGTAAAATATGTTGTTAGAAGCACATAAAATATTGCCATTTCTTTAAAAAAGATATAATATGTAGTACATATTTTGACCTACGTACGCCGCCATGTAATCCGCGCGCAATGCACTATGGGATCGATGACGTAGAATGGTTGCGCTTGGTAGAATAGCTATTGACGTTAGTGCTTGTTTACCCGCGTAGAGTTAGAGTAAAAGTTTTTAAGAGTTAAGTAAAATGCCACATTGTGCTGCTTTTGGGTGCGACTTCCAGTCAAAAGGCAACAAGGGGAGTGATGTGAGTTTACACCGCTTTCCTACTGACAAGAAGATGAGAAAAAAGTGGGAAGATGCCTGTGGACGGACACAATTTCCACAAGATCCGCGGCTGTGTTCACAACATTTTTCTCCCGACGCATTTGAGGCTTTTAGTCGACCACAACTGCTGAAAGAGCTCGTCGGAGCGGCTGGGTATAAACGAAGACTACAATCAAATGCTTTCCCGACAATTTTCTCACATAAGGAGCCTAAACGTATACCTAAACCTATAGCATCATTATAACACAACGGTTATGGAAAATAGAACGACAGTACATTGAATTAAATTGCAATGAAGTTACAAACGATCCGCAACATTAAGAGAATAGGCTCCGAAACAGATAAACGGGGACGGGATCCCACCTCGGCCGACGCGCCCTCACTTTCATTGCGCCGTTAGACTCCTTGGTCCGTGTTTCAAGACGGGTCGGGTGGGTAGCCGACATCGCCGCCGACCCCTTGCGCCAGTTGTACGTGTCTATGATTGTGATTATGTCTATGATTGTGATTGTCTATGATTATACACATATGATGTGCACACCAGCATTTTTTACATCCACATTGGCTTTAAAAAGTTGTTTAAACATTGCAAGACATTAAAGTGCTCATGATGAAATGCATTAAAATGTTTTAAATGTTTAATTGAAATCTCTCCATGATTCATCTACTTCTGTATCATCAATATCTACATCCTCAAACCCTGTATAGATTCCACTTGGTTCTGGGTAGACATTTCTTATTTTGGTAACTGCACATGCAGGAATGACTGCGGATTCTTCTCCCTAGTTTGCCATGTATCCACCATGTAAACTGCCGATATGAGGCATATCTGTAAGACCTGCAACCAGAGCATTCATCTTTTTAATACTTAACATTAACTTTTGTGGGTTTTCATCTGAGGACTTGAGTTACTGATTGAAGCTAATAGATAAACAACAAACATCCTACTATTGATATAGAAAAATAACATGGTCTTTCTATAGATATGTCAACAAATGTATACATGTGCAAAATAAGGTAGGCTATCTAATAAGGCGGGACCACTGAGCAATCTGGACAGCTCCGTAGCTGCTCCTAGCTGACCGACAGGAGGATCAGCAACCCGGACAGCGCCGCCGGCTATCGAGCTTTGAGGCTACCTATTGGTGACCCGGTTCCGATTGGGAAGGGCAGCACTCTCCCGGTCGTGGTGGAGGCTGTTTCGCTCGGGTTCAAATTGAAAAGGCTGAATAGATTACATGTTTATGTCGCTGTATAGTCTCAACCAGAGCCGTATATTGGGAAAATAATAAGTTCGCTAGTCTCAACAGGGTTTCCGAAGCCGGCAAGTGCAACCATATGACGTCACTACCCAGACATTAACAACAATGGCGGCCTACGAGTTAAACTATTTTTTACACATTTTATAAAAACGAAGACATTAAGACGGTTTTTTATATCACTTTATAATAATTGATACTAACATTTATCTTTTAAGAACTACAAGTCGACATAGCCGGGGTTCCCTTTAATGCATTGATAAATGCATCATTTGTCATGTCATCAATTATTTCTATGTGTATGGCCCTTGAACATGGACAGGTAAGTAAGAGACTATATTGTGGCCGTTCAGCCTACCACACGCCACCTAAGTGGCTTTTGCTGGGGCGCTCCGACACAGGACACGGGTAGATGTTGGTTGAAGCATGCGTTTATTGGAGATGGCAAGATGGTATTCACCGGGCAGATGTAACGTGCTGCCATGACAGTGGCTCTCTCCCGAGTGTGTGTGTTGATAGCTGGTTTATCATGGGTGCCATGATTGCTCATGCACCCCAGGTGTGCAGCCCCACCCAGCCCAGAGTCCAATCAGTCTGACTCAGGCCAGGTGAGGCTGTAAACCAGCTATCAACAACACACTCCACACACACACACTCCACATACCCCCAACACCCCTGCCTCAGCCTACCCCTCCACCTCCCCCCTCCCCCATCCAAGTAAACAGAAAACAAATAATACAAACTGGACTCTCAACAGGGTTACCATACTTACACAAAACCTGGACTCTTTACAGGGTTGCCATACCTAAAATAAAAATAAAACCCCCCAAACCCCACTGCCGCTACACCTCCCCAGTGTCACACGCTAACCCCTACCTCCCCCTCCATCCTGGAGACCGGAGGCCTGGGGCTGCTGCCTCGGCTGGCGGAGGTGTCTCTGGGCTGGCCATTTGCAGGGGATGGCTGGATAGGCTCGGAAGGAGGCCTGACATCTGGGCCGCAGAGGTAACTCCTCGGAGGGCCTGGAACAGCCCTTGGTAGGTCCCCCCCTTCCACCAGGGCGACGGTGCACGATCCCCCTATCTCCTCCTGGAGCATGGGCCTTGGAATGCTGATTCGACTGGCAAAGGTGAGGCTAGACCTGGGCTGCTCTAGGCTGGATCCAGGGGAGGCTAGCTGCAGACGGTTACCCATGCCGGTCGCTGCACTGCCTCCCCGCTCCTCCGCTGGCCGTCACTGCCATTCAGGAGGGCCGGCGTTGAGGTGGCTGTCCGCTACCGCGGCTGGTGGCTCCAGAGCGGGTTTGGGCAGCCCTTCCCAATGTGGGGCGTGTCCCTTCCTGACCAGGAAGGGACACGCCCCACATTGGGCGCCAGTGTGGCGGTTCTCCTCTGCCAGACGCCACATAAGTGGCTTTTCTGGGCTCCTCCAACACAGGACACGGGTAGATGTTGGTTATATAAATCCATTTATTGGAGATGGCCAGATGTTAACAGCCGAGCCGATGTTACAAGCTGCCATGACAGTCGCTCCCCCCGAGTGTGTGTGTTGATAGCTGGTTTATCCTGGGTTGCTCATGCACCCCAGGTGTGCAGCCCCACCCAGCCAGAGTCTAATCAGTCTGACTCCACCAGCTATCAACAACACACACTCCACACACACCCTCCACAGGCATCCTCCCTTAGGATACCTTCCTCGTCCAAAAATGGACTTAACTTGAACAGCTTACTGTCTTTGGCAGCTACTTTCTTTAGTTTCAAGCTCTTTATCTCATCAGAGAATGCTTCTTCATGAACTAGCTTGACGATAGAAAGTTCTGCTTTTTTCTTTCTTCTAGGCTTGTGCTTTCATTGGTTCTTTGCTGCACACCTTTGTATTCTTTGACTTGTCGTTTCAATCTGGCAACTGCTATTACTCCCCTTGACCAATCGAGAATTTCTGTAGGTGATCCAATAATTATCTGTCTTCCTTTGCCTTAGTATTACACACAAGAGCCTTGCGAGTTCAGGATCATCTTCTTTGATTTCATCCACCTTGTGTTTTGTGTTTTGTGTCAGGTAGTTCCTTTGTACTTGACTTAGTTCTCTGTATGCGGTTGGCTACGAACACTTGAAACCTTCTGGCATCATTGCTTATGTAGCCGAGAATGACTGAATTGAATCTGTCCAAAAGAACTTGCAGATCTTGGATTTCTAGTTAATTCCAGAGCATGTCGATGGTTCGAACTGCCACAGAGAGTTCAAGTCTTGGTATATTTGTGACAATGCTTGATGAAACTCCCATTGATTTTCCCATTACAGCAATGGACTTTGTTGGACTTGTTAATGGCTCGCAGGCAAGTACATTCACTGTATCCGGAAACACTTGCGTCCAAAAATGGTGCAGCTCATCCATTTTTAACATGGCAAAACTTGGCATTGCATTTCAGACAGATTGGGTAGGTCTCTGATCCAGGACTCCCACCAAGGTTTTAGGTTTTCCGGAAATTACTCCTCCCAGCCGTTCTTCTCTCTGCACATTTGTTAGAGTATTTGTTTCCCCAAAAGGACGAAGGGTCCCATGATCCCCAGAGGTTCATACATAGAGGCTATGGTAGAGAGCACACCTCTTCTTGATGGCGGATTTGGTTTTACTTGAACTCTGAATTTGTTCGAATGAGTTAGAATGAGATGTGATGAACCACTCTACTCCAAGAGCTCTCTCCATATGCGTAAACTCAAGGCCATGTCTAAGATCTTTGATTGTAATGCGTTCTTCTTCTAGGATGGTTGCCATCACGTTCTCACTGTTGGAAACAAACTTGTGGAGTCTTAACCTGCCAAAGTTCTCTTGATTCTTTAACAAGTTGGATGGCTTCCTGCTCAGTTTGAACGCTTGTCAGACCATCATCTATGTAGACATTTCTTTGAATGCATATGGTGTTTTATGTGACCTTGCCTTTGTGCTGCCAGATGTTTTAGGCCTGAGTTGGCACAGCCAGGAGACAAGGCCACTCCAAACAAGTGGACCTTCATTCGGTAGATTGAAGGTGTGGTTGCCATTCTCCCACCATAGGAATCTTAAATAATCTTAATCTTCCCTTTTCACGTGAAACTGGTGGAACATTCTTTTGATCTCAAACATGACTGCAACAGAACCTTTTCGGAAGCGGCATAGGACACCCACCAATGTATTTATCAAGTCGGGACTATTAAGCAGATGGTCGTTGAGGGATGTTTCTTGAAACTGAACCGTCAAATACTACCTGTATTTTTCCTGGCTTCTGTGGATGATAAATTCCATGATGTGGAATGTACTAAGCGGAATTGTTGTCAATTTCTTCCTGAGGGACCTTCTCTGCATTGCCACAGGAAATTATGTCGTCCATAAAGTTTATGTAGTCTTTGTAGTACCGTCAATCTGACTTTAATCTCCTTTCCAAGACAATTCAGGCGATGTATTGTGATGCATTTTGGTTAGGTCATTTCGGTCTTTACTTTTTGAATGGTAATGGTATTTTGTAGTGACTGTCTTTTTGTGTGATGTTTTCTCTCAACCTTGACAGAAAACTTGAGATCTTCTTGAGACACATGATCATCTTCTCCAGATCTTTCTGAGAAGTCTGATTCGAGGACTCTTATGATGTCTGAGGGAGTCATTTCTTTTACTTTGGTTCGACTCACATATGGCGCATTTCCACTAGCACGGTACGACACAGCACGGCACGGCTCGGCACGGTATTTGCGTGTTTCCACTAGCATGTAGTACCTGGTATCAGGTACTATTTTGGTATTGCCTCAGCCCTGGTTCCAAGCAAGCCGAAGCGATACTAAAACGTGACGTCAGCCGACTGCCTTCCACTGATTGGCCGACGAGTGTCATCACTGCAAGCGTCATAAGCGCGCGACGACCGACCGGACTGTAAATAAACCCAAGACTCGACCCCACCACTTTTTAAAACCCTGCTGCTCTTCGACTACACAAACACAAGAAAATGGCTTTGCAGAAAAAATCCACACCATGGTCGGTCGAGGAGGTCCAGACGTTCCTCTCTTTGGTGGCCGAAGAAAGGATACAGAGGGAGACACAACTCGGAACGAGAAAATATATCAGGAAATCGCCTAGAACATTCCCCTCACCCTAAAAAGCACATATGGCTTTGCACTTTTGCTGTGTGTTTTTGCTGTGTGTTTGTATTTTGTATTTTTTTTGCTTTAATAATTTAATAAACCATTTGTGTGATTGTATCATGACTCTCTATTTCATTTGTCAGTAAACATGCAACAAGATTTAATTACCATCTAGATTTTATATAGAGCTTGTTTTATAATGATGGTAATGTTCTGGAGCAAGGAGAGCAAGCAACAAGGAGAGATCCTTGATATAGTGTACAGGATGTGGTAGTTATGGTTAACTTAGGGTTAACTTCTATTTACATTTGTCAGTAATTCCTGGTAACATTGGTGAATTTATGATACATAAAAGTGGAGACATTTTTGCAAAATAGAAAAAGTTTATTGTTGGTCAAACACACAGATCTATAGTGCACATCAGTACACGTGTCAGAAAATGCATAGGCACAATCAAAACAACAAAGGCAAAATCAATGTTTAGGCACTTGACAAAAAGTGACGCATCAGACCCTCCCTAACATTGTCTAGGGCTTCATACTGCCATATGGCTTCCAAAACTCTTCTGTACTTTTCAACTGTATTTTGTCTCGCGGCCTGGAGTCTTCTCTGGCACTCTTCTTTTGCCTTGTGTGTGACAAAAAGCCACAGAGTGAGCAGCAAATACACGATCGCCTCGGTGTCCTCCATTGTTGTGTTGCTGATGTTGTTGTTGTTCTGGTCTTCCGGTTTTATGCGTGGCTTGGTGCGGTGTAAATGACGTCTTGGCAGTTTCGCGCAGCCGTGTTATGACGACCCCACCCACGTCGAGGAGGTACTATATGGTACTCAGTTGTAATGGAAACAGACCCGAACCGTACCGTGCTGTGCCGTACCGTGCTAGTGGAAATGCGCCAATAGTGTACTTTAGTTTTGAGATTGACAGAAGGCTCAACACCTGGTGTCACTTGTATCGCTACTATGACATGGCTGATTCCGATGGCGTCACCGTAGTCTACACAGGGATTCCCATGGCCAACATTACTCCATCCAAGGTCTATACACTGTGCATAAGGCTGAGTTTCTTGGCCAGACACAACTTCCCTTGGAAGTAGGGCTTGTGAGCAGTTTCACCCAATGAGCAGACCTAGTCCTGTAGAAGTGCGATCTCTTCGTGGAGGTGCTCTAGATGGGACCAAGCTTTTGCAGTTTCATCTGTTGTGTGAGTTCTGTTGGCTGGAATAAGCTCACGCATGTAGACTGGTGGTAAGGAGATCTTCTTACAGGAGAAAAAGCCTTGCACTTGTGGGTGGTTTAATCTTTAATAGATTATTACTGTGGTTCTTGATGTCGTATAGAGTTTGAGCTTGTCTTGTTCCAAAGCTTCAGCTACTTCACTTAGAATAAAGGCTGTGGCACATTGAGAATCCAACAGAGCGTATTCAAGGATTCTTGTGCTGGTTGAATTGTGGATGAAAGCCTGACAGGAATTATTGCAGCTGTTTGCTTGTTAGCTTCATCAAGTAGCGGCTGTGTTGCTTCTTTGTGTTGTTGATTGAGGTCTTTCTTTGTACTTTCCTTGACTTGAACTTGGCTTTTCTTGACTTTGCTTGGCTTGTGCTAGTCTTTGTTCTTCTTTGGCTCACTCCGTGTGCAAAGAGGTAGGATAATAATTCCTACTGTTGCAGCTCTTTGAGTAGTGACCAAACTTGATTGGTTACTCACTTCTTCTACTTCCGGTTCCATAAATTTAATTGAAAGAATTCTCTTGTAGTCGCTAGTCTCTCTGTAAGTTTTCATTACAGTCACTCAAGATTTCCAATGCCTTGATGTAGACCATGGTAGCATCACAACCACAAATAAAATCAACAAACTCTCTAAGCTGTCCTAAGATCCCATCTTGGGCCATGCTTGGGGCTTGTCTCTGTACGATTTCGCAATTGTAAATGGGTTTCCGTATCTCTCCTCCAAAATCTCCCATGCGGTGCTTTATTGGCTTGTCTACTTACATATCTACAGAGGTAGTATATATTTTCAGACACTGACACCGACAGATTTTGGCATGCTCTGATATTGTTCTCAATTTGAACAAATGTAAGCAGTATTTTCAAAGTCTCATTCATTTTGTGTATTCAGCACAAGTTCATACCAGTAAATAACTGGTAAATTAACATTTTGTTAGAACTGTGCTGGAATGTGTGAAAAAAACATTACCTTACCTGTTGTGACTAAGCGTTTTGGTCACCTGAGTTGATTCTGTTAAGTCTTAGGAATGTATCATGCACAAACACTTTCATCTGCTCTATTGTTTTGGACAATTAAATAGCCATCTAAAAATGTATGTCCTATTGCTTTGGGATAAACAGTTGGCAGTGGGAGGGGCAATTCCTCATTATGCAAAATGATTGTTCAGAGGTAATCCCAGGCAACACCCGACACACACCCAGGTCACACGCTAATCCCTTTTCCAGAGTGTAGTAAAGACAACATCTGAAAAAGGTTATTTTGTGGCATTTTGAATCACCACACCATTTACAATATATACACAGACTGCAAACACAGAGATTCCAAAGTGTTTATTTTTTTTGTTTTCAGCACAAACTCAGCTCCAATAATATGGAAGCAGTAAGAAGACAATTAAGTAAGTAAGTAAAAAATAAGAATCTAAGATGTAAAAAAGTAGTGCAGTTAATATACAGGAATAAAAAATAAAGCAATAAATAATAATAATAATAATAATTAATAATATAAAATATAATATAATACTGTGGTAGAAATATATACTGTTGTGGTTAGGCTTGTGAACAGTAGTAAGAGAGTTGATGGCCAGGTCAAAAGAACTAGACAACTAAATTAACTTGTTCATCTCACCTTGTCAATGTCTTTTGTCATGTTTTGTCAACATCAATGTCTTTTGTGCCATTCCTTAAAACGAGTTTCTAGTCAGTTGTCCTCTCCTGCATCATCCTCTGTGATTGGCTGCCTGTGCACTGTGAGCCCTGCATGTCCTCTTTATTGTAGGCTGTGGTTCTTCTGGTGCATCTTCATTTCTGTAAATATATAATTTAAAAAAGTACTGAGGAAATGTAGCAAATGTAGCACATTCAGTAAAACAATCAAAACAAACAAGCAAAATCCCCCCCCCCCCCACACACACACACACACACACAGTGTGTACCATATATATCAAAGTAGGCTACTGATGCTCAGTAAAAAAAAAAGAAGGAAATAAAGCAATTGCTGTACATCGTATACAATATGTTGATGCGTAACCGTAACGTTATGCAATGGTGCCAAGGCAGATTTGTGCGAGCAACGTGTTTATGTGATTGGAAATATGTTGGAGGAGAAATTGAAGAGAAATAAGGAGTGGTTCGAGAGAGAAAGGCTTGGCTCCTAACTTTTATACAGAATAAATGTGCTTTGAACAGGTGGTGTAAAAGGGGCTAATGTAGGCTACTGGGGCTACTGTAGGCTACTGATGCGCAAATAAACAAGATTTACTACCTTCCCTGTTCTCCCTACTATTCAAACTCGAGTGATTGTGCACGTTTTTATTTCCTTAAGAAGCATGCAAAGAATTTGCACTACACAGCACACATGTCTATTGATATAGTCGTAAGATAGTTATTTACTCATGAAGTTCATCTTCAGCTGGATCGAGTTGAGACGCTGACATTGTCATCGCTGTCCAGAATCACTCGAAGCACTTCCTGTAAACCGGCAATCCATCTTCCGAAAAGGTTTACCTCAACACAGGTGAATTATGCTTCAACCTGCACGTGTATCGTGTTTACTGTGGGTGTTCTCACCACACCTCCTAGAAAGACTGAAACCAATCAAAACTGAAATATCTTCACATCGTGAATTGTCTCTTGTGAATGGTGAGCGGGTGCAACAGCGCTCTAACTCTGGTCTGATGGAAGTAATTTGGAAGTTTTATGTTTTATCTAATTTGTGTAATTTAAAAAATCTCATATTATTTGGCAGTGGATACATTGGAAAGTGTGGATTATAAGGTTTCTGTCAATATCTTTTTGTCATGCGTGTATGATAAAAACTTGTGAACCTATTAATCTAAATACATGACGAATGTATCCTAATCCTGGCCTGTTTCGCCGGCGACACACTCGACCCCAGAGGGTGAAAGCGCTGCCAGCACCTTAATGAGCTCTGTTGTACTTAATTTGAGGAGGTGGTCACAACCTGTGGTAGGAGAGACTTATACAGGGACATTGGACTTGTGGGAGCAGGCACTTGGCTATCTGCTACCATCACATGTTCTAGTATGTCTTTCCGCTCTTCTTCTATGGCCTTCACTTGATCGTACACCTGCATTCTCGCTCGTGCTGCAGAGAGACCTCTCACTGCCTCCAAATGCTGTATCTTCCAGAGCTGCATGCTCTTCTTCCAGTTGAACGTTAATTTTAGCTTCCTCTTCTTCTCTCTGTATTATTCGTTTCACCTAAACAACACTTTACGACTGCCTCTTCAGCTATCTTCTTTTTTTCTAGCGCTGCCTTTCCAATTGTTCTCTGTCTTGTTCTTGTAACACTTCCAGAAAAGCTTGGCTTGCAGCAGCGTCAACAGCAGCTTCTTGTTTTACAGAAGACCTGCTTGAATCCTCTGAGGCGCCTTTCAAGATAGAAGCGACAGGTGCTTCCATCCTGTCGATTTAAGGCTCTGGATACAAGTTCATCAGGGTTCATCATAAACATGCTGTACATCTGCAGAAAGACTTGTATCATCACTAATGATATCAATAAGCAGATCGTCAGATAAAGGCTTGATTGTGATAATGTCTGGTTAGAAGATTAAACTTGTGTTCTTGTCATAAATATAGTTAAACCTTTGTTGAAGCGCGTTAAGTTGCATTTCTCTAGCTTTCCCTTCTAGAGTTCTGGTTCTCTGACTTTGTTTTGGCTGCTGCACTTCCTCTTGCTGGGTTTCAGCACCAACCACTTGACCTTCAGGTCAGTCTTGGGAATTTGCACTATCCCTTACACTGTCCCTTGCCTGAATTGTAGGCTCAGTTGGCTCTGAAATTTGTCTCAGTTGGCTCCAGATCACTGCTTTAAATTGACCCACTTTTGTAAATAGAAAATGTATAGTAATCAAAACCTCAACATCAACTTGTTACACTGAAGCCTAATTTATACTCCTGCGTAAAGTGCCGTACGTCGGTTACGGAGAGCCGTCTACGTCGCCGGAGAGCCTGACGGAGAGCCTCTCCGTCGTCTCCGGCTGCATGAAATAGTACGCAGCCCTTGCCGGAGACGGCAAGGGCTGCGATTGGTCCTCTAAAAACGCCATCACCCGCTTCACAAAGACAATCGGTGACATGTTAAGGAAAGAGGACCAGGATGATGCGATGCACGACATATACACTATGCTCTATGGACGCATAAAGCTCCAGAATACCAACCCGACCTACTTGAACCTATAACTTAAAAGAGACGGTGGCAAATTGCACTACATGGTTGTAAATAGTTTGTTTTTAGCAATTACGTTTTTTACTTTTAAAGCATTTAATTTTTTATTATAATTTATCCCCTTTTAACTATCCCTCTTAACTACTTATCCCTTTTGTACTTGTTTACTTGTGTGAAATGTTGTGTGAATCTTGTGTGAAATCTTGTTTACTTATTTGCACCTCGTTTGTTTTGCGGGCGGGAAAATGCATTGCGTATCCGGCACCACGACGGAGAACTATGAGGGCTTGAGGGGTCTCCGTGGTTATGCAGTTGGATAGCGCAATACGCAGTTGTAGAAGTATAACCAGCGCTTTACACTCAAATGTAAATGTCAAATACTTTAAAGCTATTGAAAAGATTTTCAATGGCAGTATTTCATTAGTTGAAAATGCACTTAGAAAATTGAAAATGTGCAAAATAAACAGCTTTATTCAACTTTGAATATTACACTCAATATATACTGTATAACACTTCAGAACTCTTAGAAAACTTCAATATCAAATGGCAAATAGCCATCACTTATTATTTCCAAAAACACTTTAAATTTAAAATATAGAAAGTTCAATGAGAAAATATATTTACCCTTTAACTTTGGCCCCTTAAAATGTGTCAATCAAATAATTCAAAACATGTACCACACACCACAGTAGTTATCATTCAGAGCAGAAATCTTTTGGCAAACCTTTACAAAAGCCCTTATCTTAGACCACTCTTGACTTATTAGTGTCGAAGTTCTTTATGGCTTTGTCTTGAAAACATTGCTCTTTAAACTGTGTGTGTCTTCTTACATCTTTATGCGTGTATTATTCTGCGTGTTTTAGGCTCATCTGTCAGTCCTTAAGCTCTGCGCCGTAGGCATGTCGTGACAAGCCTGCTGGTCCTTTGAACTTGCCGCATCGTCACTTTATTCCCACTCGAGTCAATGAACAGTCTGAGTTTTCACTATTACTCCCTTGAAGAACAGGCAGACAACTTGCTACTGGTTTATTTGAAGGCTTCTCTCCAAATCCACTGTGAAAACTCAACACACAAAATATTGATGAGAAAATATAGACCAAGTTAGCTTAACATAAAAGAATAGCATGCACAGCATGTGGAATAACATTTAACAAAGTACAATACAAACAAAACAAATACCTTGTTGGCTGCATGCTACGAAAAAGGGAATAGTCATCTTCGAGTCTTCAGATTCATATCAAATTAAAGTCTGCATAAACTTTTCCCTGGAGCATGTTGTAATCACATCTTCCCCTACCCTACTGTATACTATGAAGTAATACTGTTTACAGTGAGGATGTATTGGAAATATATGTGAAATATAAATATGTTAATGATTCACTTCCTCTATGACCTTGCGAAAAAAATAGTTGGTACTGTTTTTGTTGTGTTTGTGTGTGTGTGTTGCACTTGTGTTTGTGTGTGTTCTGTGAACTTCCCTAACACCCACATGCAGTATCTACATTTGTTCATTGCTTCTACTGTGTGGTCAGATGTACTGTTCTGAACTTATAATTAATAATTAATAATATGCCACACTGGGACTCTTCTTAAAGGGTTGTTTTGCTTGCTGGCTGCCTCTTGTTAAAGGGATGGCTGACATGCTTTGAAGTGATGCTATTGGCTGGCATTTGATTGGCCTGGATTAACAAGGCGCTGCAGATTAAAGAAACCTTGACACGCAAATATGAATATCAGGCGGTGAAAATAGCAAATGGTGCTTAAAACATGGTAATTAACCAATTGTGTTTGCAAAGCGCTCTTTGTATTTTTAGACTGTGTGCATCTCCTCTCTACTGCTTTCCTTGTTGCTGTTCTCCTCTTGTCCTCTATATTGTGTCTCCACTGCTCTCCTGTCCTTTCTTTTCCCCTTCTCTCTTCTATATCCTGTCTCCTCTCCTCTGCTCTATTTCATTTCTCCTCTCCTTTCCCCTCCCCTCTCCTCTCATCATTCTCCCCTCAGCTGACAGATTGGGAGGTCCCTGCTAAAGGTTATATGTTTGTATTCCTGTCTTGAATACTATCTAGACCCTGGCCTACACCCATCTTCACACACACACACACACACACACACACACACACACACACACACACACACACACACACACACATTAGCGCTCTCTACTCTGTGTTGAATGTGCCCAGTGTTTGAACAGCGACAAAACACCCACAAAATACACACAAAATACCTCAAAATGTGAGGTATACACACAATTGATGAGTATGCAAACACGAAGATTTCAATAGCATAAGGAGGGCTGTTCGGGAATTTCAGGAGTCGAATATAATTTGAATAGTAAAAAAAATAGTACTAATCGAATGCTGAAATTATTCATCGAATGTGTATTCTTCTTCTTTGTATATAAATGTGTTGGCTAGAGTTGCCTTGCCATGGTGTGAACATTTTACACCAGTGGATGTTCTTCTGAGAACACAGTGTTACCGGTAACAATGGTAGTTTCAAATTTTTTTTTTTAAAGAAGGAAATTCACAGTGCGTAGGCCTATGTCTGAATTGGAGCCAGTGGAGTCCACTGCTTCAAAATTGTGTTTTTATCAATTGAGCGTTTTTTCCTTTTCATTTCTAAAGTAATAATGATAATAATAATGAATTGCATTTATGTAGCGCTTTTCAAGACACCCAAAGCGCTTTACATAGTGTGTGTGTGGGGGGGGATATGACACCTCATCCGCTACCAGTGGTACAATTAATTCAAACAAGTGTTATTTTATTACTGCAAAAAGCAAATAGGCCTACAATATCATGTAGGATTGCTGCGGGGACGTCAGTGGCTTTTAGATCCAGTCCGACTCTGTTACGGCAGAGCTTCAATGTAGCCCAAAAGTTTCAGAAGACACACAGCTTCCATAGTATAAGAGTGCAAATAAGGTGGTTTGAAAATTGTGCAAAGTTTTGATGAAATTGTGTGGCAGGTCTAGCGCTATTCACCCGAAGAGAAAACACACAGTCGCTATTTATAGGAAAAAATATCATATTTGTTTTATTTATGTTTATTAAATTACCAACCTGTTATTATTAGTAGGTAGAGCTTCTATATTTTGCCTTCGTTTAAACATTGAAATAGCTGCTAAATACGTCACGTGACCGTCAAGCTTTGGTCTGACAGAGCAAAACAAAATGGCTGATATTCCTTTAATTCTCAGTGGAAAATGCAATATTTTAAGAGTTTTGGCATTAAAATGTGTTTTAACATTTATAGTGAGAAATTAGCATTTTATTTTCATAATTTTCGTTAAGTGAATGTATATGATGTTTAGTTTCTTAGTTATTACGAATTCTTCCTGCCCGTTCGGTACTGCGCATGTGCAACTCTCAACAAAGATGAAAAAGAAGTGAGAAAGAACTGAAACACCTGTTTCAGAAGCAGAGCGTTATGGCTGCTGATTTTGTTGACTTGTTCCGACCCGGTATCGGGCTTTTTCGTGCTCATTTTCACGTATTTGAATCGTAAATTGCATCGTGTCCCGGAGCATAATTCAATAGATACATTTTCGTGGGTTGTCCATTGTGTGTGCTTAATTTTTTTGTTCACTTGGTGGCAGTGTAGCAGATTATTCGGTCACTTCCTGTTGGGCGAGATCCTCCAAATTTAGGCTCCTATTAACGCTGATAGCGTTCCAGCACCACGCCGGAATTCCGGTGTACCGACGTGTCTGCGAAAAAAATGAAATAAATCAGGTCCGCGTTCGCGTGGTCTGACATCGTCCATCGTGATGGCTGACTGACATCACGATGGAGAGCCACGATCGTGATGCCACGCCCCCCTCTCTTCTATAGTTATTACCTAAAAACTTTTCAGGGATTGCTCTGTAAATAAATTGAAAATATAACTAATGGTCCATATAAAGCGCTGTAAGTTAACTAGGGCTGCCCCCTAATAGTCGGCTTAGTCGATCGACGGAGGCTTAGTCGAATACGTTTTCATTAGTCGAGCAAAAAGTAAAACATAAAAATAACAAGGCATGAGCATCGCAAACCGAATACATCCGTGGTTGCAACAAGCCCTGATTTAACTAATCACTGCAGAAATACTGACCAATACACTTGGGCAGGTAGACACCTAGGCAGGTAGACACCTGGGCAGGTAGACAACTGGGTAGGTAGACACCACTAGACATGCGGGACTAATACCGGTGATCGCGGCTTTAGTTTGCCGTGTCTGATCGCTGTAATTCGGAGCGTGAATATCAGTTGAATATCTAATATCTTTCTAACTTTAAAAAACACTTTTGTATTTTTTAAGACGATAGTCGCACATCCCTTGTAACTACGCCCGTGAAGGTGAACCCTCCCGGACTCCGCTAATAACATGAACCGCTCCCCTGGGGGAGCCGCACATCCACACTCACCAGACTGCTGTCAAGCCAGCCGTCTCTCGGTTTCGCGTGATCAAGCCAGCTGCTCCAACATTTTCAAGTGCGCCCTTATTGCCGACTTTATGGCAAATGCTTTGAGACAATTGGGAAAGTCAGCGCTAGTTTACTGCAGCGTGTGGAAACTTCGGTTTTCAAAATAAAACTTGGGTATTAAATGTATTAAACGTTTATTTAAGAAACATGAAGAATGTTAAGATTTGATTTAAAAAAAAGAACAAACAAAAAGAAAGTAAGAGTTGTCTCATACAACAAGTATGATCCTGCACTGATTTTGAGCCAATAGGTCACATCACCTGGAAGGAATGCTCATATTTACATGATGAAATGTATGTGACCCTCCAATTACACCACTTCCTTGGGCTAGATCCTACCAAATGTATAATTTTAGTAGAGTTTAATGCCCTGATTCATATAAAAGACACCCCATGTCTCCATCTTATTGACCTTTCAGCGGCTTTTGACACTGTCGACCACCATATCCTCCTAAGCCACCTCCACACCGACATTGGTCTCCGTCACTCCACACTGGACTGGTTCACCTCATACCTCGCTGACAGTACAGAGTACGTCAGCCTGGGATCTGCCAGGTCCCAAACATCCCCCGTCACCTGTGGTGTCCCCCAAGGATCTATCCTAGGACCCCTGCTCTTCATCCTATACATGCTGCCACTGGGTCATGTCATCAGCCGACACGGCATCTCTTTTCACTGCTATGCTGATGACACTCAGTTATACCTTCAAACCGCAGCAGCTCTAAAACTGAAGCCATACAAATTGGCAAACAGTCACCAACCTCGGTGTGAAGCTGGACCCACAACTGACCCAACCACATCAAACATCTGTACAAAACCTGCTTCTTCCATATCAAGAACATTTCAAAACTCCGCCCCTTCCTCACTTTCTCTGACGCAGAAAAACTCCTCCACGCCTTAATCTCCTCCAGGCTTGATTACTGTAACAGCCTGCTCATCGGTATACCCAGTAAACACCTTCAGAAACTACAATTCATTCAGAACTGTGCTGCCCGAACTCTGATGAAAACCCATAAATACGACCACATCACCCCCATTCGTCAGAACCTCCACTGGCTCCCCATAACCTCAAGAATTCAATACAAGATCGTCCTCATCACCCACCTTTGCATCTGCAGCAACGCCCTGCAATACCTCAAAGACCTCCTTACCCCTCACTCATCCACCCGTAACCTCCGGTCCCAAAGCACAAACCTCCGCCATCAGCCCTGCACAAGACTCCGCACCATGGGAGACCGAGCTTTCTGCTCCGCTGCCCCTCACATCTGGAACTCCCTCCCTGAACATCTGCGGAAAGACCAGTCTGTGGACACCTTTAAAAAAGGGCTTACACATTTTTTGTTCAGGCAGGCGTTCTTAAATTGCCCTTAGATTTTTTTTAAATTTCACTCTGCACTTCAACTCCTTTTAGCTGTTTTTATCAATGCATTTTATCACTTGTCTTTTCAGTCTGTTGCTGATTTTTAATGTGTTCTTGCCCTTAGTGTTTTTGTTATTTTGTTTCTTTTTGGTTTCTGTAGCACTTTGTAGGGGTGGGTAAAAATATCGATTCAGCAATGCATCGCAATTATTTTCCCTGCAATTCAACATCGATTCGGCAATCTTCAGAATCGATTCAAGCCGCTGGCCAGTGGGGGCACTGTGAGCAACACCCTTGTGTGATTCGCGCTGTACGGACAGGGGCTGCACTAGACCAAACCATAACAATATGGTGACCGGAGTGAGTAGCAGCAGCGTTAAGCCAGCGCCTTCAAACCTGAAAGCAGACGTGTGGATTCATTTTGTATTCCCGTTGTGGCAACCTCGGGGAGGAGAAGAGGTGCCACCAAACCAGTATTGAAAAACAGTTGATTGTCCACACCAATTTCACAATTAATCCAATTTATTGGAGATTCGGGAGAGGGGGAGAGAGGGGAAAACGCCGTCGCAGCGAAGGGGGGGTCGGTCCTGAGGGGGCTCAGGCTCTGGACTCGTCGTCGGTGGTTGAGCGTGGGGTTCGGTACACGGGGTTGGGTTCTCAGACGGTCCAGGGTTCGGCGGGAGGGAGGGATGTCAGACAGGCGGGGGTCGGTACACAGGCGGGCTCTCAGACGGACCAGGGTTCGGCGGGCGGGAGGGATGTCAGACAGGCGGGGGTCGGTACACGGGCGGGTTCTCAGACGGTGCAAGGGTCGATCGGCCAACGGGGTTCTCCGGGGAAAAAGGGTCATACACAGCGCTTTTATATCTCTCTCTCTACTCACTACCACCATACTGCTCTCCAGCTACTCCTTCCCCGTTGTGTCCACTTCCTGCTGCTTTTATCCTCTCTCCCCTCATTAGGGTGAGTGGCTGCAGCTGCTCCGCTTCCTGGTCTCGTCAGACCTCCATATATGGTCGGGTTTCCTTTAGACAGAGGGGAGAGTGAAAAGCGCTCCGCGGCCACCAGATGGCATGGTGCAATATAAACCCCATCCACCACTTTCCCACATACCCTCCTCCTTACCTGTACCCGGCGGGCGCCACACCGTGTAAACCTGGAACACAGGAAAGAGATAAAAGTAAGGTGTTGTGCAAACTTTGCCAGGCGGTTCTGACATACTGTAGCAACACGACAAACCTGCGTAACCACCTGAGCCGACACCATGCAGACGTTCTGCAGCAACCCGTCGCTAAATCCGCAGATTCAAAACAAACGCAACTCGACAATTAAGGCACCTGGTTCTATTGTTCAAGGATGTCATGTAAGCTCAGAAGAGCTCACATGACAAGAGCTCCCGGGTTTGAATCCGACCTGCGGCCCTTTGCTGCGTGTCATCCCCTCTCTCTCTCTGCCCCCATTTCCTGTCTATCTCCAGCTGTCCTATAATAAAGGCAATAAAAGCCCAAAAAAATATTAAAAAAAAAAAAAAAGAAGAAAGAAAGAAATACTGTACATGATTTTAGTATAAATACATTACATTTAATACAGCACATATATTTTTTACTTTTGTATACCATACTGGTATTATTGTGCTGATGTTATATTTTCAGACGTTTGTTTTTTTGCCCAAAATGCTAAATTTACATGCGTTGTAGTTCAGTGTTAAAGCAGTGTCATGTTTTGTCATGCTATGAGTTATACCATGGCTGTTCATAAGGCATGAAACTAAATAAATAATTATTTTTAAAAATGATCTGGTACTCTTTCTTGTGTTTTTCTACTTGATACTGAATCGATATCGAAGCATTTCAATCAATATCGAATCGAAATCAAATCGAATTGTGACCTAACGAATCAAAATTGAATCGTGAGATTCTTAACACCCAGCCCTAGCACTTTGAGATTATTTTAGGAAAAGTGCTTTACAAATAAAATGTATTATTATTATTATTATTATTATTATTGTAAGTCGTATAAAATCATATAAATTCATAGGATAAAGATAGGAACTTGGCCTGGAGTAGTCAACCAGGGGGTGCCTTGGGATCGCTCAGTGAAAATCTCAAGTCTCTCAGCCAAAAGGTGGCCGTGCGGAAGAGCCGTCCTAATGCCTCCCATTGCCGTTGGATCGAAAGTATGCCACGTAATAACGGGGTGCGGATCGCCCCCCCCGGGGTCACAGAGGGCCAATATTCGGTATGGGGGTCCCAGCTGGGCCCTGTAATAAGGGTGTCAAGTCTCAGGGTAGTGAGACCTTCCTATCTCCAAATCGGCCTTTTGCAACCCCATTCTGAGCGAATAGGACTCGTGGGTTACACTTCTGAGAAGCTCTTACAACAAACTGGCCCATACGGGCTAACTTTTTTTCTGTGAGGTTTAAAAGTCTGACTCTCAGATATGTCGTTCCTGGGACCAAGGGGGACGTGTGTATACATTTTGGCATCTCTCACCAAAAGGGTCGTGATCTGAGAGTCAATGGGAGTAAATGGCAAGAGGTTTCAAGTTCCCCATTTCCAGTGGGATGGAGATAGAGACTTGTGCTTTTTAGGTGTGTAAACACATGTGGGGTGGGGAACAGGTTCTCACGTTTGGGGTCCAAAAGTCAAAATGGGCCTTAGCCATGCCCCTTACTAGAATAAACCATGAATAGGGGCCTAGAATGACAAGAAAGTGTGCCTAAAAGATGTATAAGATTATCAATCTGGTAGCTCTAGCCCAACTGGAAGTGATTCAAATGGGTAGTTCAGAGGTCATCAGAAGATTAAAAAAACACCATTAATAGGGGCCTAGTATGACTTGGGAATAAGATGGAGACATGGGGTCTCTTTTATGAATCAGGGCATTAAACTCTACTAAATTTATACATTTGGAGGATCTAGCCCAACAGGAAGTGACCAAATAATCTGCTACACTGCCACCAAGTGGACAAAAAAATGAAGCACACAAAATGGACAACTCACGAAAATTAATCTATTGAATTGTGGTCCGGGACACGATTCAATTTTCGTGACAATGAGCACGAAAAAGCGTGATACCGAAGTAAGTCAACAAAATCGGCAGCCATAACGCTCCGCTTATGAAAAGGGAGAGAGCATTTGGCTACGGTGTCATGGTGTCTATTCTGTGAGCATCTCACTTCTTTTTCATCTTTGTTGAGTTACACATGCGCAGTACCGATCGGGCAGGAATAATTCATAATAACTAACAAACTAAACATCATATACATTCAATGAACGACATTCACTATAAAGAAGGTACATAGTATAGCTTCTCTATGTTAGGCTAGGTGTAGTGTCCCTAAGTCCTTATTAACTGCATTTGACCACACAGCAGGACTGTAGTCAAGGTGGGATAGCAGAAGTGCCTGGATAACCAGGGTATTCCATCAATGTGGCTAATGAAAGCTGAGCTTACTTGAAAATGCCAGGCTTGACTTAACATCGACTTCAACTTAAGGCTTAAGCCGTTCCACTAACATAGCTCAGCCTTGTTTAGTCAGCGTTAAGTCTAACCAGGCTGGAGTAAGCTTGCTTTGTGCGTGCGCATGGTGTACATAAGCAGCCCTTCAGAGTTGATTGTCAAAAAGACGATATGTCTCAAAAAGACGGAAAACCGAGAGCTGTGTTCTTCTCAGCGGTGGAACAAACCCTGCTGATGGGACTTTATGAACAACATAAAGGAATGATCACTAAAAATGGCAATACTGCTGCATTAAACAAAGCAAGGGAGATGGCTTGGCAAAAAACTGCTGACAGACTAAATGCGTAAATTAGACAAGTCTTTTGTATTTATTAATAAATGAACATTCACATCACTAGATACAGTAATACTGTGGCTATACAGTATATCAGTATAGGCTAGATCATATCAGTATATATAGTAGCCCCTACTCTGCCTTTGATTGGCTCTGACTCTGACATTTTTACCGTAACCAATTTATCTAACGAAGGCAACGAGTACATAAGGATTTTTTAAAATTTAACCTCATGTTCGTTTTAACACTATCTTCAGCATTTGGATTTGCATTTGATGTATGACTTGTGCTATATAAATAAAGTTTGATTGAGTGATTTTGGAGACAGTGAAAGTGGTAAAACATGATTGTCTTATGATGCCTTTATTTTTATTAATATGGTCTTTGGAACCAAAGTTAACACGTACATTAATACTTGATCACATTGTGAGAGAAAGGTCATAACTTATGTTTCTGAACACGGACATGACATAAGATAGACTGTATATAAAGATATATATACAATATATGGACATAACATAAGTGATGCGAGCGTGAAAATACACCTGACGGAACAGTCTTTTGGGAGTCTGTTTCCGCCCGTCGGACATTCTTTGACACACAGCTAAACTAAGCTTGACAGTTAGCCTGTGACGGAGCAGGCTAGTTCTGTCGTACAAGTTACCATGGTTACTGAGCATGGAATCATATAAGCCACAATAATGGAACGGAACTCTCACTTAAATTAGCGAGACTTATCAGAATAAGTCAGGCTTGTCCTTTATCCTCAGTGATGGAACACATCCCTGGACAGTAGAGGTTGATGTTAAGAACTATCCTGATCGACAGTCCACTCCCCATTTTCTCAGTTATGTTAACAATATGAGTAGATATGTGACAGCAAGCAGTGTTGTTTTTTCTACCCACTCAATTTTGACTTTTAATGATAGATTAATAATAATAATAATAATAATTTCGTCCTGGGCCCAGATTCCCGATAACGATGGATCCACGCTCGTACGATCCTTCTTACGAATCATCTTTCGAATGATCGTTATTTTTTTCCGTGCATTTCCCGAAACTCATCTTAACATGAACCCGCGTGCACAGATCTAACGATCGATCGTAGCCTTGTAACTGTCCACTGACACGGTGCTGACATACATATTATACCATGGTCTGGGTGAATACTCGATTCTGATTGGCTGGAGGGTGTAGGTTAAGTAAGGGATAATGCCCGACGAGGTGTCCATTAACAGAAATTAATGGACGACGCGGATGCGTGAACCATTCATTTCTGTTAATGGACACCTCGAAGGGCATTATCCCGCTTATACCATGGTCACAAGAAATATTTAATCAATTAATAATACTTTAATGTGTTTTAGAGTTAAAATCGTGAGGGTTTTTTTATTTTTACAAGTGGAGCGGACTATTTTTCAATATCTCCCGTATCCAGGCGTTGCCAAGCAACGTGGCCATAGCGTCTTCATAGCGTCAATGTCTTTCCTAGGTGTAACCTACACCCTCCAACCAATCAGAATCGAGTATTCACCCAGACCATGGTATAACATAGACTAAGCTATATAGCCTACCGTAACTTTAGCCTCAGTGGAGTCACCAGCTGAACAGTGGTATTGGATGTTTTGTGCAATGTTAATGACGGCCGTAGCGTGCCACGAGTACCCCTGGAGCTCTCGTTAGCTACGAGCGTCTTAACGATGGTCATTACGCAACGATGCTTTCGGGAAACGGTGTGAAAACTGTCTGATGGTCGTACGACAAACTTAACGAACCACTTAGGCTAACGATGCTTTTGGGAAACGGGGCCCTGAACAACTTCGTATTGGACAAAAAGTAATTGGAGTCCATCTTGATGTCAATATAACCGATTATGCATGTATGCGTTTTTTAACCACACCCTTTCTGTTTTCATTGGCTCCAATGGCTTTGTTTTTTATTCGGCAGACTTCCCTTATAATCAAATGAAAGATATTGGTCCATAGATTGTATGTGCCAAAGGATGTGCACCTGAGTCTAAAAACTAGGGCTGGGTATCGTGGCCAATTTCCTAAATCGATTTGATTTCGATTCATAAGGTCCTGAATCGATGAATCATGATTCGATTCGATACGATTCAATCTGCTCTTTAATAATGAAAATGGCTCAACTGTTTTACAAAATACAAATGTACTTTATTTTTTCTCTTCACCATAAACAAAAGGACTTTTTAATTTGGACAGTTTAAACTTGAGCTGTTAACACAACTGTCTGAAGTCTCAAAAGTGCAATTTTGAAATTAGAAAGGAATTGCAAGTGAAAGTGTACTTGAACTACAACATTCCATCACACGTCTCAGAGGGGCCTACAATGTGTGAATGAGCCCTGCTCAGCAACACCACACACAGGGTAAACCATAACCCTGCCACAAACACACACCTCAGAGGGGCCTTTGTGAGTGAACCCTGCTCAGCAACACCACACATAGGGTAAAACATAACCTTAACCCTGCCACAAACTCACACCTCAGAGGTTACTATCTGAGTGAGCCCTGCTCAGCAACACCACACACTAGGTATACAATAACCTTAACCTTGCCACAAACACATACCTCAGAGGGGCCAAAGTGAGTGAGCCCTACTCAGCAACATCACACACAGGGTAAAGCATAACCTTAACCGAGCCACAGACACACAACTCAGAGGGGCCCATGGAAGTGAGCCCTGCTCAGCAACACCACACACAGGTTACACCATACCCTTAACCCTGCCACAAACACACATGTGTGTGTGTGTGTGGGGGGGGGGGTGCTGCGTGATCGGGGGCGCCCCCCTGGTACGGCGCGATTGTTGAGGGGGGGGGGGAGAAGTAATCGATTGATTGACGTAGGTAAGGGCAGATTCAGATTCCAGACTCAGATTTCCATAAAAAGTAGGCTAGACTATTTCATAATATATTTCAACATTATTTGCGTTTTATTATATTATAGTTCACTTTACATTCCCATTAAGTTTTTGTTGGTAATTATAGCACAAAATGCATCCAACATTAAGTTAAGACTGCATCTGCTGGAGTATAACGGGAAATCAGAGTACTTCCGGTTTAACACGAGTTTTACTACGAATCAGCTGAACCTGTGTCGGTCAGTACACAGCAATCAGGTTTAACTTCGTGCGCAGCTGCGAGTTAAACTCCAAAACCTCTGGTTTCCGGAGTACGGTTTTAAACCGCAGCACAGCTAACGCAATGCTAACTGACAGAGCAATTGCCCCAACCTGTCTTAATGTACGACTGCGTTGACATTGATGTCCAGGTGTCACAAGTTATGCCGACTCCCTCTGCTGGGATAACTGTCAGTCAGATGTTTACGTTTACGTTGCACCATAACATAGTGTGGATCGAGCACCTGAACAAGCCGCTTGAAGCCTTCGTTTTCCACTACTGAGTACGGGCGCAAATCTTTGCAAACAAAAGTTGCGATGGCCTCTGTTATCTTTATCGGCAGGTAATGTTAGTGATTCCCTCGGTTTCTTTTGTTTTGCCCCGGACGGCTTGTTGTCGGAAGCTAACGTTGATACCGTACCATCGTAGCATAGTGTGATAACTTGTCAAGTGGTTTCTGAGGTTTGTATTATTTCTACAGACAGCTCCACTTGGCAGATCTTGCAAACCCCTTTGCTTTTATCCTCTTTGTCCTTTGTTGTTTTAAATCCGAAATGGTTCCAGACGCATCACACACGAGACTACTGGGGTTAAATTCATGGGGAAAATCGATCTCATGCCCTATGAATCGATATTGCAAAATTTAAATGAAATCGAGCCAAAATCGATTAAATCGATTTTTTACCGAGCCCTACTAAAAACCTAGGATCCTGTGTGTGTGTGTCTGACTGGGGGGGGCGGTTATGATACCTCATTCATTACCAGATTCAGATTGGAATTTGACTAACATATTTTGAATCAAATACAATACACTTTGTCTTTAGGACCATTCTCCACTGGGTGTGGAGAATTCTCCACTGGGTGTGGAGAACATTGGCCCTGTCTAATGGCACATTTCCACTAGCACGGTACGACACGGCACGGCATGGCACAGCACGGTGTTTGCGTGTTTCCACGTGCATGTAGTACCTGGTATCAGGTACTATTTTGGTATCGCCTCAACCCTGGTTCCAAGCGAGCCTAAGCGATACTAAAACTGGAAGCATCAAAAGTGCGCAACGACCGACCAGACTGTAAATAAAAGACTCGACCCCACCACTTTTTAAAACCCTGCTGCTCTTCGACTACACTTCGAACACGAGAAAATGGCTTTGCAGAAAAAATCCACGCCATGGTCGGTCGAGGAGGTCCAGACGTTCCTCTCTTTGGTGGCCGAAGAAAGGATACAGAGGGAGCTCGACGGCACAACTCGGAATGAGAAAATATATCAGGAAATCGCCCAGCTGATGGCCACACATGGGTACCACCGTACCCTCCAGCAATGCAGGGATAAGCTGAAGAAAATGAAAAGCGTCCAGTGTGACCTGTCCATCCTGCCTAGCTGTGCGTGAAGGATTCACCAGCTATGAGTTCTCTGTGTCAAGGTTTGTGACTCAGTGATTGACTGATTAATTGATGACAAGGGCATAATTTACCTGCTGCTCTGTGGCGTGAGGAGGTGGGACAGTTGTTATTTCCCATGATGCATTGCTTTCCTCCCAGAACCATAACCTAAACTTTACAATCGCTAACCTAATACCTAAACTTAAACTTCTCTAACCTAATACCTAAACCTAACCGTCCTTAACATAAAATCTAAATGTAGCCATCTCTAACCTAATACCTAAACGTAACCATCCTTAACCTAATACCTAAACATAATCATCTGTAACCAGGCAACAGCGATGTTGGTGCATGTGGAGTCAGTGCTTTGTAGTGTAAATATGACCTGTATCTGTGAGCTTTATCACCACTCCCATAGACTAACCTCCACTTATCCTGCTACCTTGTCACTGCTTCCAGCTGGAGAGGGGGGGGGGGGGCAGATTAAAGGTGGGAGAGTGTGTAACAATTACAGAGGGAAAATAATGGGAGCGAGGTAATCAAAGAGAGAGAAAGAGGGGTTCATATGGTTCAACTATTCAGAGGCGAGAATGACACTGCTGTGCCTTAAACATAAAACATTTGTTTTGTCAGAATTGATTAATGCAATAGTCCTCAGGGCTTTTACAAGATATGAAAATATGAATGTACTAATGTCTGCTAATTAATTCAACATTCCCTGAACTGATGTTCAAGCATTGTAACATGTAGTTTTTCACTACAAATATTTCAAACCCCATATCATGGTAATTCAAAGGTGGTAAAGATCTCATGATAACTTAAGGGTTGCACGTAGCATAGCTTGCGCCATTTAGGAAGCTTCTTAATAATGTGTGGTGCTGAGTTGAAGGTGCAGCAAATGGCTGGGCCACTGGTTGGTGGTGATCGTTGTGAAAACTATTGATTTAAAGTTTGTTGGAACATTCTGTGTTGTCCAGTGTGCAACACCCTTAAAGGACAATTCCGGCGCAAAGTGAGAACATATGATCTTAACACATTCTCTGGGATCAGTTTTCATTCTAGTCTAGAGAACTTTGGTTACATTCGACTAGAATGAAAACTGATCCCAGAGAACAGTCGAACTCGGTGGACATGTGTTATGATCATATGGTCTAATTTTGAGCCAGAATTGTCCTTTAAAGGCCCTGTGAAACGGAAGTCAGAGTGCTATTTGATTCCGCATAGTTAGGTATTTCTGGTAAAAACACAAAGCTAGGGAGGGGATTGTCTCAGATATTGATTGGCGTTTACTAGGGATGTCCGATATTGGCTTTTTTACCGATAACCGATAACCGATATTGTTCAACTCTTAATTTCCGATACCGATATCAACCGATACCGATACCGATATATGCGGCCACGTGAAACCTCCGCTTTACACTCATTGCAAACCGCAATAGGCTTTATGCCGAGCGGAAGTGTGGATTAATAAATAAAAACAAAACAGCGGTAAAAACTAGCGTGTGTGTCCGGGAGAGGGCTACTCTCCTCAGACATATTACTCTGAAGCCCCGGTGACGGTCTGGAAGTGCGGATTAAAAAAAATTAAAATAAAATAAAAACAGCGGTAAAAGCTAGCGTGTGTGTCCGGGAGAGGGCTACTCTTCTCGGACACATTACTCTGAAGCCCCAGTGACGGTCTGGAAGTGTGGATTAATAAATACAATTTAAAAAAAAAAAGCAGCGGTAAAAGCTAGCGTGTGTGTGCGGGAGAGGGCTGCTCTCCTCGGACACATTACTCTGAAGCCCTGGTGACGGTCTGGAAGTGTGGATTAATAAATAAAATAATGTGAGCGCGGTACAGGGGACCTGAACCGGTTGTGATGAGACCTGTTTCGCAGAATACGTTAGTATGTTGCGCTGACCCCTATTTTACTATTCAACGTAGAAACTTTGAAATAATTCCAAACCACCGACATAACTACAGCTACAACTAGCGTCCCGCTACACGGCCGCACACGCCCAGGCTTGTTATTGAGACGGCGCGGCGCGTTTGATGATGTCATCAAACCACGTCCTCACTTGAAACATAACAGATGTCTGAAATTATTTCAAAATCGATTTCGGTATCGGTTAAAAAACCGATACCGATATTTTCCGATATTGATTTTTTATGCCAATATCGGCCGATAATATCGGTGGGCCGATAATAACCGACATCCCTAGCGTTTACATTTACATTTAGGGCATTTAGCAGATGCTTTTGTCCAAAGCAACTTACAAAGTACATTTGTCAGAAGAAAGTGCAGCAATATATCGCTATCGGTACAGTAAGGATTTCACAAGAACAAGTTTCAAGCACGGCCAATTGCTAAGTTAAAGTGGCTGTAGACAACTTTTCAACTTTTCTCACCCTAGTGTTTCCAAGTGGTTCTATTTGATATTATATTGCCCCGCTGTCGCAAAGACAAACCGGATCGCTTTCCATTTCCTCAGAGCCTAGCAACCACAACCAACACAAGATGCGCATTTGTTTGGAAATCTCTGTGAAAGAAACAATCAACATTTTGGAAATAAGAAAGAAAGAAGCATGTTCAGGAAGAGGTAAAGTGAAATTGGCATCATTTTATTTGGGAACAGGCAAAACCTATTGTAATGACATACATTGCATAGTAATACCATAGTTTGAGTATTGCTTCGCACAAACAAGTATCGGCAGCAGGGGTTGGCGTCTGGTTGGTGGGGGGAGTAGAAGACAACGGGAGGAAAACCGTGAGTTTATTCATTCCATTAGTCTATAATGGAGACATGAAAGCAGATACAAATTCTTTAGTATGTGTTGAGAAAAGCGAACTGGGTTGGTAGCCTGACTCGATCGCCAGGCGAGTCACGACATGAGGTTTATTCAGGTAGTATATTCAATGCAAAAACGTAGCACGCAGATACGTATATATGTAGTGTCATCAGATTGGCTTTACTTCGGTTGTTCCACCGTCTGCCATTTCCACAACTGAGGATACCTAATGGGGATAGCTACCAATAGCTACCGGGGTAAACAAAAGCACTATCCCTCCTGGTATGGTTGCACACGCAATGGTTGACACGTTCTTTGTGCCGTAAATGGAGCCTTCATTTTTCATGGGAGATCGTACCCGTTGGCAGACGGAATTACTTAGTCAACCGAGGCTTATAGGGAAGCTAAGGGAACCAATCTAAACGCTGATGGAAACGCTGGTGTAAGATGCTAAATGCTAGGGTAAGATACTAAGTGCAAGATACTAATGTAAGTGCCAGGACATACAAATATACAAGAAGTGTTTAAGGTTTTTTTTTTGGTTGTTTGTTTTAGGGGAGGAGAGGTAGTAGAGGAGGGAGGCTAAGCAGAGTCCAGGTGAACTCAGAACAAGTTGGTCTAGAGTCTCTTGCAGAAGCTGGTGAGTGACTTTGCAGTCCTCACATCGGCAGGGTCATTCCACCATAGCAGCGCCAAAACAGAGAAGAATTGTGACTGAGCTGTGTGACCTTTGCTTGCTCTTAGCGATGGTGGTACCAGCCGGCCAGCCAAAGTAGTTGAGGGGAGTGCTCTAGCTGGGGTGTGGGGTCTGACTAGCGCTTGGAGGTAGGTTTACAGTAGCCAATAGTACTGAATGTGCCGCCAGACTGACAGTAGCTAGCAGTTCAACATGGAAAACCATGACAACAGCCTGCTCTCTGTTGTGGAGAACTTAAGGAACAGCAAAAACAGGGATTTTGATGTAAAAATACTTTAAAAAATGATTTTTTTTACATATAATATGTATATAACCCTAACCCTTTTTTAAAGTATGTTTACATCAAAATCCCTGTCTTTGTTTTATAATTGTATAATTGTTCATTTGCCAAATATTATTTGGCATATAACAAGATAAATGAACAATTAACACAGGGACACAGGATTATTTGGGAAAATACATTTATTATTTCATGGGGCCTTTAAAGTGACGTTCCACTGGCACAGCCACATTTTTATTGACTCATAGTGTCATCATAGTTTTCCAACTGGAAACTATTGGACTGGACCTGAATGCTCCGCTGTGAAGCTAGCGCTAATGGGAGGCTAGCGCTAATGGGAGAGAGAGGACTTCCTGTAATTTCTCATAAAATGAAAGCAGTTATATTTCTGTTGAAAATCTTAAAAACAGTGAATTATAACCGCTGCATACTTTTTGCGTCATGTCCAGCCTCCTGCACCACTCATCCAAAACAAATTAGTATTTACATTAAGAAGAAAAAAAATGTCTAGCTTTTTTATTTTTTTTTATTTGAGTCAACTTTATTGTTCTCTGACCAGAAATGCAGTTGTAGCCTTTTTTCTACTCTGTGTTCAGACTCGGAGAACAAATACAACAGTTGCCTTGATGCTGAAACCTGGCTGTGTAGACCTACTTTTTTCCACACAGAAAATTGATCAGGAATTGATAAGGGAATCGATAAAGAATCGGATCAATAAGCAGAATCGATAATGGAATTGGTATCAATAAAATCGTATTGATTCCCATCCCTAGTGGATAACATCATGAGTCTCATTGTTTCTATTTGTCGGCCTGTGGACTATGTGGATAACATCATGCCATCTTATTGTTTCTATTTGTCGACCTTTTGTTCCTTGCTTGGTTGTTCAGGATATCGAGTTGCTAAAGCGACTGCCATCACATTTCACATGTAACTATTGAGTGTTGTGAAACAGTAGCTGTAAGCTCAACATATGACATAAAAATATATGCATGTCCCTATTTGCATTTCAATAATAAAGTAATGAATACAAAATTACAAGCTTTGTATAAATACACAATTTTATTTGAGATAGTTGCCTGCCATATCACCGCACGTACCATAAAGAAAGTTCAACATGGTGTTGAAACTCCTGTGCTTTAAAACACATTTGCTGATCTTCTTCAATCCTGTCTGCATTATTATAATGTATCCTGTCTGTGTTATATAATCCTGCCCGCGTTATAATATATCCTGTCTGTGTTATTATAATATATCTGTGGTCTGTAATAGTTATTATAATATATCCTGTCCGCATTATTATAATATATCCTGTCCGCGTTATAAGATATCCTGTCCGCGTTATTATAATATATCCTGTCCGCGTTATTATAATATATCCTGTCCGCATTACTTTTTTTGTAATTAGTATTTTATTGAGTGTTTGAATGCCACCGTTACATTGTAGTCAGCATTACTATTGACATCTTAACATATATCCATTAGTGATGATACATTTTGGAATACAACAAAATAAAAAGTTTAGCCAAAAGCGATAATAGAAATCAGATAGAAATAATTAAATAAAACAATAAAATAAATAAACTAAAAGAAGAAGAAAGTTTTACAATAAGCGCTCTCATCTGGTAGCAATATATTGCACATAATTTCCCCATTTCGCCACATATTTTTCAGCACTGTCATTGATGTTGAAAGAGATTTTTTTGTATGATGCCACTTTTGCCAACTCTGTGCTCCATTCCTGGAAAGAGGACTCACCTGGGTTCTTCCGGTTCTATTTAATCCTTACTGACCGCCAGAGGCAGTGCTTTAAGCACTGGATATATCCGTCTCACGCATGCGCAGTTCGAGTACCTATACCAACAAAGTCACCTGTTCCTCGTGACACCGGAAGGCTGTATAGCCCGGTGTCGACAGAGGATCTGTTCCTTTCATCTCCTCACAAAGACACAGGTACCGACTTGCGGATAACATATTCGTTTTTTGAAGGGATCGCGCTCCAGGTTATTGGGCAGCCTCGCGACCAAAAGGTCGGAGTCACGGGCGAGTCGCTCTTCCTCCAGGGGCTGTTTAACTGTACAGCGCTGAGCTAATTGCCGCTTACTTTGCTGATGGGGCAGCTTGTCCACTTCTTTCCAGTGTTGTAGCAGCTAATTATAGCTTCCTTTGTTTTTGAATAGAAGCACAGCTAGGCTGTGTTCTAAATTTACACATTTTTTTGACTGGTAAACTTTTCCTTAAAAAAAAAACAAAAAAAAGTTTGTAGCCGCTAATTGCAGCTTCCTTGTCTTTGAATAGAAGCAGCTCGGCTGTGTTCTAGATTGCCACATATGTCTGGTAACTTTTTCTTTTGTTAAAAGACAAGAAACAAAAACAAGAAAAAGTGTAGCTTACCGTTGAAGGCAGCGCTTTCGCGTCCTCTCCTGGTAATACTGCCGTGTACTTTTTGGTGTAAGTGGCTTGTTGGTGAAGGCAGCGTGCTCGCGTCCTCTCCCAGTAAAACTGCTGTGGATTTCTGTTCAGTTCCTTACCGGTAAAGGCAGCGCTCTCGCGTCCTCTCCTGATAATACTGCTGTGTATTTGAGATCAGTGAGATCAGTCTCTTACCGGTGAAGGCAGCGCTCTCGCGTCCACTCCCGGTAATACTGCTGTGCGTTTCTTTTCAGTCACTTACTGGTGAAGACAGCGCTCTCACGTCCTCTCCTGGTAACACTGTACAGCGCTAAGCTACTTTGTTGGTGAGGCAGCGTGTCCGCTCCCTTCCAGCGTTTGTAGCTGCTATTTATAGCTTCCCTTGTTGTGACAGTCACTTACCGGTGAAGGCAGCGCTCTCGCGTCCTCTCCCGGTAATACTGAGGTGTTTTTCCTTTCAGTCCCTTACCGGTGGGGGCAGCGCTCTCGCGTCCTCTCCCGGTAATACTGCCGTTTGTTTTCTGGCTTAGTAGCTTACTGGTGAAGGCAGTGCTCTCGCTCCCTCTCCCAGTGTTCTGCTGATGGCTCATGTGTGTAGCGCCTGTGTGGCCTCCCTTGAGCCTGACGATGGCCATGACCGTTGCCCCTCTTGCCTCGGCTTCGAGCATTTGAGGGAGGGCCTTACCGAGAGTGCCTGTATGAACTGCGGCTCCATGCCCTGGGCACTTAGGGTGACAAGTCTCACGAGACGCAGTGGTGGAGCGTCCAGCGACCTTCCCTCAATGGCACCACTTCCTTCGGCCCAGCCCGACCGGCCTCGGCGCCGGGGTAGAGCAGTGGCTATGGGTGCCCCCCCCAGGAAAAGGGCTAAGGGCGAACTAGCGTCAAAGGTGGATCGCTTGTCGTCTGATATGGTGAGGATACAGGAGCTCCTCCTGACCCTGCAACCTGGGGCGGGTGGGGGGGTAGCTGACGTCCAGCCTGACCTTTCCTTGGGGGATGTTCCTAACATGGACGCTGCCCTGTCACTGGCGGCTTCGGCTAGGATGGAACGGAGGATGGAACCTTGAACACTGTTGGGGAGACCTCCTACTCCTCTGCTCGGAGTTCTGGGCACAGCACAGAGTGTACCCCCATGGGGGCCGTCATCCGTACGGCCCTGGCTCGCCTAGAGCTCGATGCTCCTCCGGCAGACTTGGCTCAGCCTAGCGCCTTCTTCAGGGGCAGCCCTGCCCCGACCTCTTTCTCTGTCCCTCCTTCAGAGGAGTACTTAAAGGAGCTACACTCTTGCTGGAAGGATGCCAAGGCCCTCTCCCGTCCTTCTTCCAGTGCTCGGCTTTGAGGCTAGATGCCAGGTGTCCCCGGCCCCAGTGCAGGGTCACAGATGACCTGCTTTCAAAGGCCTATGATGCAGCGGCCCGTATGGGTCGGATAGGCAACTCCCTCTCCCACCTAATGCTGGCACTCTCAACCTCTCTGCAACAAGCTGCAGGATTGTCACCAGGGTCGTGGCGGCAGCACTTGCACCCCTGCAGATGCAGGGCATGAAGGTCCTGCCGTATTTGGACGACTGGCTGGTCTGTTCCCCGTCCAGGTCCCAGGTGGCCCAGGATACGGCCCTGCCTACTGTCGCACGTGGCCCGGCTGGGCTTGACGGTGAACCGGGGAAAGAGTTGCCTGGACCCTTCCCAAAGGGTTACCTATCTGGGGATGGTTCTGGACTCAGTCGCCATGAGGGCCTGCCTTTCACCTCGGCGCGTGGACGACATCCTCTGCCTCCTTCCTCTCTTCAGGGCCGGCAGGAGGCTGCTTTTTGTTCAGTTTCTACAGCTTTTGGGCAAACTGACAGCTGCCTCAGCTGTGGTACCTCTGGGCTTACTGTCCCTGCGCCCACTGCAAATGTGGATGAACAGCCTGCACCTAGATGCCAAGTGGCACAGGCAGAGGAGGGTCAGGGTGACTTTGCAGTGTCTCGTCTCTCTCTCTCCATGGAGGGAGAGGGTGTATCTGGCTCCCCCCGGGAGCTGGTAACAACGGACGCCTCCCTCTCGGGATGGGGCGCAGTGTGGCGGGGCAGGACTGCGCAGGGACGGTGGTCTGCCCAAGAGGGTACACAGCATATCAACGTGCTAGAGCTCAGGGCTGTGCAGCTAGCACTGGCCTGCTTTCTGCCCCATTTGGCGGGCAGGCATGTTCTGGTCCGGTCGGACAACATGTCCACGGTTTCCCAGGTGAACCACCAGGGGGGCACCAGGTCGTCACGGCTTCTCTGGGTATCCCGGAGCCTGTTGACTTGGGCGTCTCCCCGTCTGGCCAGCCTGCGGGCAGTCTATTTACCGGGGGACAGGAATCGGGTCGCAGACTTCCTCTCCCGACGGAAGCCCCCACCAAGAGAATGGCGGCTTCATCCCGAGGTGGTGGAGTCGATGTGGGGCCTCTTCGACAGGGCGGAGGTAGACCTCTTTGCCTCGGAGGAGTTGACGCATTGCCCCCTCTGGTTCTCCTGGACAGAAGCGACCAGCCCGTTGGGGCAGGACGCGTTGGCGTATGATTGGCCGGACAGGCCTCTGTATGCCTTTCCACCATTGCCTCTGATCCTACCGACACTCCAGAGGGTCCTTTTGCAGGGCCACCGGCTTCTGCTGGTGGCTCCCTTTTGGCCAGGGAGGCTCTGGTATCCACTGCTGCTCAGACTCTGTTGCAGTGCGCCATGGCGCCTCCCCGACAGGAGGGACCTCCTGTCACAGCTGAGGGGTCAGATCTGGCATCCTGACCCCTGTCGCCTCCAACTCTGTGCTTGGCCACTGCAGGGCCCGACCCACTGCTGAGGGATTGCACTGCGGCCGTCAGGGGTACTGTCCTGAGTGCCAGGGCACCGTTGACCAGGCTGCAGTACGAAAACAGGTGGAAGCTGTTCTCCAACTGGTGTGCGGCTAGAGCCGTGGATCCAGTACACTGCACTGTGGCCACTGTTCTGGAATTTTTGCAGTTCCTCCTGGATAGTGGCCGTTCCCACTCCACCTTGAGGGTCTATGTCGCTGCTATCTCCTCCCTACACGATAGGGTGGACGGCGCCACGGTAGGACGCCACAGGCTAGTGTCCCTCTTCCTTAGAGGGGCTTTGAGGCTGCGTCCCCCCACAGCCATGAGGGCTCCAGCATGGGACCTGCCGCTGGTGCTGGAAGCCCTGTCATCGCCTCCCTTTGAGCCCTTGGGCCAAGTGAAGCTGAAGTGGCTGTCCATTAAGGCTGACTTTTTACTCGCCATAACATCTGCGAAGCGCATGCCCTATCTGTGAGTGATACATGCTTGAGGTGGAACTCCGATGGCTCGGGTGTCACTCTATGGCCGAATGTTGCGTTCCTGCCAAAGGTGCTTCCACGCAATCACCTTAACCAACCCATCCAGTTAGCATGCTTTGACCCCCCATCTGAGGAGGGTGGGTATGAGCTGCTGTGCCCGGTGTGGGCTCTAAGGGCTTATATTTCCGCTACCGCCGATATTCGTCAGTCAGAGCAGCTTTTTGTTTGCCATGGTGGCCCTAACAGGGGTCGTGCTTTAACAAAGCAGAGGTTGTCCCACTGGGTTGGGTGGGACAGGTGTGGACAGGTGTCGCTGTTGCGCTAAGCATCGACTCATTTCCGGTCTACCTCTTGCTCTGTGTACACTGTTTGGTGTTGTAGCTGTCGGTGAACGCTAAATATACATTTGTTTTACTCGTTAAAGCGGTTATTTACCCGCTTAAACATTTAAACTTAAAATAGCGACAAGTCGCTATTTTAAGTCTTTACACGCTAGTTACATTAAGCATTAGCAGTTAGCGATGGCTTCTCCCTCTTCCTCTGCTCCTCTGTCCTGCTCAGTGTGCCAAATGTTTAGTTACTCCTCCACCTCTTTTAGTGATAATGGTACCTGTATTAAATGTAGTTTATTTAGTGCGCTGGAGGTGAGGATTAGTGACTTAGAGGCCCGGTACCGCACCACACCGTCTCCGGTAGTCTGTGCGGGCCGGCCGGCGGTAGCCCTAGTTAGCCGTCCCCCGGTAGACCCCGAGCAGCCGGGAAGCCACGGAGAGTGGGTGACTGTCCGGGGGAAGCGTAGCGGCAACCCACTGAAGCCCACGGCTCACCACCAGACCATTCACGTTTCTAATACGTTTTCCCCACTCAGCGACGCACCCGCTGAGGAGCAGACTCTGGTTATTGGCTCTTCTATAGTCAGAAACGTGAAGTTAGCGAAGCCAGCGGCCATAGTCAAATGTATCCCTGGGGCCAGAGCGGGCGACGTTGAATCCTATTTAAAACTGCTGGCTAAAGACAAACGTAAATATCATAAGATTGTTATTCACGTCGGCGGTAATGACTCCCGATTACGCCAATCGGAGGTCACTAAAATTAATGTGGAATCGGTGTGTAGATACGCCAAAACAATGTCGGACACCGTAGTTTTCTCTGGACCCCTGCCCAATGTGACCAGTGACGTCATGTATAGCCGCATGGCGTCCTTCCTCCGCTGGCTGTCCAGGTGGTGTCCAGCAAACCATGTGGGCTTCATAGATAATTGGCAGCCTTTTTGGGGAAAACCTGGTTTGATTAGGAGGGACGGCATCCATCCCACGTTGGATGGAGCGGCTCTCTTATCCAGGAATATGATGCAGTTTATTTCTAAAACCTGACAGTCCAGAGTTGGGACCAGGAAGCAGAGTTGCTGTTTAACACACTTCTCTGCGCTTCCTCTAGTACAGTCCCCCACCCACAACCCCATAGAGACTGTGTCTGTCCCCCGACCGCCTACATTATGTAAAGAAATAAAAACAAGAGAAGTTAACCATGAAAACCTAATAAAAATTAAAACCAACTCCTCAGTAGCACAAAATAAAATAATTAAATGTGGACTGTTAAATATCAGGTCTCTGTCATCCAAAGCTGTTCTAGTGAATGAATTAATATCAGATTATGATATTGATTTGCTTTGTCTTACTGAGACCTGGTTGTCCCATGAGGATTATGTTAGCCTAAATGAATCCACCCCCCCCAGTCATATTAATACTCACATTCCCCGAGGCGCAGGCCGAGGAGGTGGAGTAGCAGCTATATATGATTCGAGGGTTTTAATGGACCCTAAACCAAAACTAAATTATAATTCATTTGAAAGCATTATTCTTAGTCTTTCTCACCCAAACTGGAAAACACTGCAGCCAGTCCTATTTGTTATAGTGTACCGCGCCCCTGGACCGTACTCTGATTTTATATCTGAATTCTCAGAGTTTCTATCAAGTTTAGTTCTTAAATCAGATAAAGTAATTATTGTAGGTGATTTTAATGTCCATGTGGATGTTACAAATGACAGCCTTAGTAACGCATTTACCTCATTAATAGACTCAATTGGCTTCTGTCAGAGTGTGAATAAACCAACCCATTGTTTTAATCACACTCTTGACCTTGTTCTATCATATGGCATGGATATTGAACATTTAATAGTTTTTCCACATAATCCTCTCCTATCTGATCATTATTTAATAACTTTTGAATTTCTATTATTTGACTATAAGCCATTAAGCAAAACTTCCTACAGCAGATGTCTATCTGACAGTGCTGTAGCTAAATTTAAGGAGGAGATTGCATCAGTGTTTAATTCAATGCCATATCTGAATATAACGGAGTCCTATATTAACTTTAGTCACTCCCAAATTGATAATCTTGTTAATAGTGCTGCAGGCTCTCTACAATCAACATTAGATTCTATCGCTCCTAGAAAACAGAAAATAATAAAACATAGGAAACTAGCACCGTGGTACAACCAACAAACTCGTCAATTAAAACAAGAAACAAGGAAATCAGAAAGGAAATGGCGCGCTTCCAATTTATTAGAAAATCGCTTAATATGGCAAAATAATCTTAAAAATTATAGAAAGGCCCTCCGTAATGCCAGAGGGGCCTTTTACTCGGCACTAATAGAAGAAAATAAAAACAACCCCAGGTTCCTCTTCAGCACTGTAGCCAGGCTGACAGAGAGTCACAGCTCTATTGAGCCATGTATCCCCATCAACTTAAGTAGCAATGACTTCATGAACTTCTTTTATAATAAAATTATTACTATTAGAGAGAAAATTAGTCACCAAATGCCCTCAATAGGTATCGCTGGCTCTCCAACATCAGACACTTTGACTGGTGCAAACTTAGATGTGTATTTGGAGTGTTTCTCTGCTGTCAGTCTTCATCAGTTAACTTCTATAATTTCTTCATCAAAGTCATCAACCTGTCTGTTAGACCCCATCCCAACTAGGCTGCTTAAAGAAATTGTACCCTTAATTGGCACTTCTTTACTGGAAATGATTAATCTTTCTTTATTATCAGGATATGTACCACAGTCCTTTAAAGTAGCTGTAATTAAACCCCTTCTTAAAAAGCCCACTCTTGACCCAGGGGTTTTAGCCAACTATAGACCGATTTCTAATCTCCCCTTTCTGTCTAAAATTCTGGAGAAAGTAGTCGCCAAACAATTGTGTGACTTTCTACACAACAATAGTTTATTCGAGGATTTCCAGTCAGGATTTAGAGTTCATCATAGCACAGAGACAGCTCTGGTTAAAGTTAATAATGACCTTTTGATTGCTTCTGACAATGGACTTGTCTCTGTACTTGTATTATTAGATCTTAGTGCTGCCTTTGACACCATTGATCATAGTATTCTTTTACAGAGACTCGAGCATGAAATTGGCATCAAAGGAACCGCACTAAGCTGGTTAATGTCATATCTATCAGATCGTTCACAGTTTGTACATGTGAATGATGAATCTTCAATAAATACTACAGTTAGTCATGGAGTTCCACAAGGTTCTGTACTTGGACCAATACTATTTACTATATATATGCTCCCTTTAGGCGATATTATTAGAAATCACTCCATTAACTTTCATTGTTATGCAGATGATACGCAGTTATATCTATCGATCAAACCCGATGAAATTAATCAATTATCTAAATTACAAACATGTCTTAAAGACATAAAATCCTGGATGAGCTGCAATTTTCTGATGTTAAACTCAGAGAAAACCGAAATTCTTGTACTTGGCCCCAAAAACCTTAGAGACTTAATGTCTACAGATATAGCTACTCTAGATGGCATTACATTGGCCTCTAGCACCACTGTCAGGAATCTTGGAGTTATCTTTGATCAGGATCTGTCATTTAATTCCCACATAAACCAGACCTCTAGGACTGCCTTTTTTCATTTACGTAATATTACAAAAATCAGACGCATCCTATCAAAGACAGACGCAGAAAAACTAATCCATGCATTTGTTACCTCAAGGCTGGATTACTGCAACTCCTTATTATCAGGTTGTCCTAATAAATCCATTAAGATGCTCCAATTAATTCAAAACGCTGCAGCACGAGTACTGACAGGAACTAGGAAAAGAGATCACATCTCTCCTGTACTAGCTTCTCTGCATTGGCTCCCTGTAAAATTTAGAATAGAATTTAAAATCCTCCTCCTCACCTATAAAGCTCTTCATGGGCAGGCCCCTTCATATCTCAAAGAGCTCATAGTACCCTACTACCCCACTAGAACACTGCGTTCTCTGAATGCAGGGCTACTGGTGGTTCCAATAGTTTCTAAAAGTAGAACCGGAGCCAGAGCCTTCAGTTACCAAGCTCCTCTTCAGTGGAACCAGCTTCCAGTTGTGGTTCGGGAGGCAGACACCCTCTCCACATTTAAGAGTAGGCTTAAGACGTTCCTCTTTGATAAAGCTTATAGTTAGGGCTGGATCAGGTGAGTCCTGAACCATCCCTTAGTTATGCTGCTATAGGCCTAGACTATCGGGGGATTTCCCTTGGTGCACTGAGTCTCTCGCTCTCTCTCTCTCTCTCTGTGTGCACACATTCATGTCCCATTAATGCATGTTACTAACACTTCTTCCCTGGAGTTCTTGTGTTTTCTCGTCTCGCAGGTTCTCATGGATCCTGGCGGAGCCTCCATGGTCCTGCTTGACTGCCATTGCTAATATCAGTTACCAGTTATATATAGTTACTGTTGATGCTGCTCGCTGTCCCCCATCATTGGTGCTGTCTTCATCATCATGTTCATTAGTGTATTGATGTAGTCTCTCTCTCTCTCTCTCTCTCTCTCTCTCTCTCTCTCTCTCTCTCTCTCTCTCACCCCAACTGGTCAAGGCAGATGACCACCCACCTAGAGCCGAGGGGTCTGTCCAAGGTTTCTGCCTTTTAACAGGCAGTTTTTCCTTGCCCCCGTGCCAAGTGCTTGCTCATGGTGGTACTGTTGGGTCTCTGTAAATGTTATTAGGAGTTTGGTCTAGACCTGCTCCATTTGAAAAGTGCCCTGAGATAACTTCTGTTATGAATTGGCGCTATACAAATAAAATTGAATTGAATTGAATTGAATTGGGTTGTGGATACCATAACACATGCCTACGGGGCCAGTGGTCGCCCCCCGCCATCCGGTGTTAGGTGTCACTCAACCAGGAGTGTCTCAGCATCATGGGCTGCCCTGAGAGGGGTGCCCCTGGGGACCATCTGTGCCACGGCGTCATGGGCGTCGCCTAGCACATTCTCCAGGTTCTACCGGGTCAACGTCGCCATTCCCCATCCGATGGGTGTGGTCCTGATGCCAAGTTCTGCTGTCTCCAGTCAGTGAGACGAGTGCTTGGGTTCTTTGTGACGTTGTTGGTATAGGTCATCCAGTGCTTAAAGCACCGCCTCTGGCGGTCAGTAAGGATGAAATAGAACACAGAGTAACTCTGGTTCTATGAATCCTGGATGACCAGGTCACTCAGAAGTCTCGTGGTTTGCGAGAAGATTCTGGGAACAGAATGGTCTTGACTGCTGAGGTTCTATTCATCTCCCTATGACAGTAACTAAGGTGACGCATTTGTAAATACTTCCATAAATTATTTCTGGGCAGATTGTATTCACCAGCCAACCTCTCAAATGACTTATATATATTATCCGTCATATAGGCTTGCTAGTGTAATAATTCCCCTTTCTACCCAATCTTTCCATAAAAAGGAATGTTTATTAATACGTAACTTTGGGTTATTCCAAATACAATATTCAGAATTAAGATAAACATTGATATTAAAGGCTTTAGAAAACTTCTTCCACACATTACAGAGGTTGGATATGATAGGGTGAGATTTTAATCGGAGGGTATATTGCTAGACAGAGCATGTATAGGGGCAAGTGCGGAGAACAATCTCCATTCAATCTCAAACCAGGGAGGAGCTCTCTCAGGTGGCAGTGTCCACTGAGCTATGTCTCAGGCAGAAGGCATAATGATACAGGGCTAGTTTGGGGAGGCCCATGCCACCCTTATTGATTGGCATCTGAAGCCTTTCCAACTTTATCCTTACACGTTTACCATTCCATAAAAACTTTTTGCAAATTTGGTCGAACCTTTTACAGTACTTTTGGGGTATTGCAATAGGAAGACATTGAAGCAAATAATTCAACCTTGGAATACAGTCAATCTTCAGGATGTTGACCTTTCCCCATAATGATAAGAATAGTGGTGACCATCTATCTGTATCTAATGAAATTTTATTAAAAAGTGGGTCCAAATTATTTTCGATTAATTTATCAATTTGGTGAGGGAAGAGAATGCCAAGATATTTTATGCCTTCAGTAGGCCACTGAAGGCCACAGTACGACACTGCCCATCACCGCACCATGATCAGGAAACGTTTTGCCATGACTGGTGACCTTGACCTGTGCCAAGTCATCAAAAGTCTCCTCAACAACAGGCGCTTCTTCGTTCAACTTAATGACAAGAAGAGCAAATGGAAAGCCCAAAAGAACGGTCTACCACAAGGCAGCGTACTGGCCCCCCTCCTCTTCAACATCTATACCAACGACCAACCACTTCCCCCACAATGCCGCCGCTTCATCTATGCTGATGACCTCTGCATCACCACCCAACAGGAGAACTTCCAGAAGAGCGTGTCTGTCCTGGAAAGTAGGGATGTCCGATATTGGCTTTTTTACCGATAACCGATATTGTTCAACTCTTAATTTCCGATACCGATATCAACCGATACCGATACGGATATATGCGGCCACGTGAAACCTCCACTTTAGACTCATTGCAAACCGCAATAGGCTTTATGCCGAGCGTCACGTGACCAAACCGCAAAACAGGTCTCCTGACTTCTGCTTGCCGGAAAAGCCGGTAGCAGTGGTAGGAACTGACGGCGACAGCTATTGACTTGGCCTAGTTAGCCCTTTTTACTGTTGGCGTTTTATTTGATTTTAACATCTGAATGTTAGTGAGAAGAAAAGATGGATGGAAAAAAACAGAAAAAAAACAGCGGTTAAAGCTAGCGAGTGAGTCCGGGAGAGGGCTACTCTCCTCGGACACATTACTCTGAAGCCCCGGTGACGGTCTGGAAGTGTGGATTAATAAATAAATAAAAAACAGCGGTAAAACTAGCGTGTGTGTCCGGGAGAGGGCTACTCTCCTCGGACACATTACTCTGAAGCCCCGGTGACGGTCTGGAAGTGTGGATTAATAAATACCATTTTTTTTAAAACAGCGGTAAAAGCTAGCGTGTGTCCGGGAGAGGGCTACTCTCCTCGGACACATTACTCTGAAGCCCCGGTGACGGTCTGGAAGTGCGGATTAATAAATAAAATAATGTGAGCGCGGTACAGCGGACCTGAACCGGTTGTGATGAGACCTGTTTCGCAGAATGCGGAAGTATGTTGCGCATAACCCCTATTTTACTATTCAACGTAGAAACTTTGAAATAATTCCAAACCACCGACATAACTACAGCTACAACTAGCGTCCCGCTACACGGCCGCACACGCCCAGGCTTGTTATTGAGACGGCGCGGCGCGTTTGATGATGTCATCAAACCACGTCCTCACTTGAAACATAACAGATGTCTGAAATTATTTCAAACAAAGTGTTTATTTATTTCACACTGTCTTTGTACTAACAGAAAATGGTCGCTTGCATTCGACTCAGGACAATTAGAGCTTTCCAACAAGGTATAACATGCCATAGGCCACTTTAGTCATTTTGAGCTTTTTTAAAAACCGATACCGATATTTTCCGATATTGATTTTTTATGCCAATATCGGCCGATAATATCGGTGGGCCGATAATATTGGACATCCCTACTGGAAAGCGCCCTCCAAGAGATGACAACCTACTACAATAACAACCACCTGAAACCCAACCCATCAAAAACCCAACTATATAGCTTAAAAAACCGAGATGCAGGAAAAGAACTGAGCGTCTCATGGGATGGCCACAAACTCTCCAGCCACCCCCACCCCGTGTACCTCGGAGTTACTCTCGACAGGACACTCTCTTTCAAAACCCACCTTCAGAACACCAAAGCCAAGGTCAACACTCGCAACATCCTGCGCAAACTGGTAAACTCAAAGTGGGGCGCTGATCCATCAACCATTCGTGCAACTGCCCTAGCCCTGTGCTTCTCCACAGCCGAATATGCTCAAGCTGGAGCCGCACCCGCCACACCAAACTGGTTGACACAGCCCTCAACGACACCTGCCGCATCATCACAGGATGCCTAAAGACAACGCCAGTCCTGTGCCTCTATGCCCTAGCTGGCATTGCCCCCCCCCTACATCAGACAATCCATCGTCGCGCAAGCCGAGCGAAGAGCACAGGAGTTTGATACCAGACACCCCCGGCATGGACACACAGCACCTCCACTCCGACTGAAATCCAGAGCCAGTTTCCTGCAGACAGTCCCACCTCTCAAGACAACCAAAGAAACAGCAAGGACCAACATCTGGAAAGATGAATGGAACCAGCTCAACACACAAGCCCATGACTGGATGGAGAGAGGAATCACTCTGACTGAATGCCTCACCAGCGGGCACGACCTCCCATGGCCCACCTGGAAGACCCTCAGCAGAGAAGCCCTGGTGACAATGCAGAGCCCTGCCGGGTGCCTGTACCAAGTATGAAATAAGAGGAAATCAGACCATTTGTTCTCACTGCGGCCTGTGGGTCTTTGTAAAGAATATCTATCCATCTGAGAAATGTTTGACCAAATCCAAAGGCTTTAAGCGTATGAAACATATATCTCCACTCCAACCTATCAAACGCTTTCTCAGCGTCAAGTGAGATAGCTGCTGTTGGATCGTTGGAGTCCTGAACCGACCACATAATATTTATGAGGCGTCTCACATTATCAGAAGAATGTCTCTGTCTAATAAAGCCCACTTGGTCAGGATGGATTAGTAACATAAGTGTTCTATCCAATTTATTTGCAAGTATTTTAGATAAAAGTCTACAATCAACAGATATTAATCTTATTGGACGATAGCTTTTACAGTCAGTCAGGTCTTTTTTAAGTATAAGTGTGATAATTGCTTGGTTTAAGGAGGGAGGTAGTCTGCCAAATTCAAATGTTTCTGCAAGCATATTTTCAAATAATGGTAATAGGTCTTCTGCATAACATTTAAACAATTTTACTGTAAACTCGTCTTGGCCTGGGGATTTACCTGCTGGTAGGGCCTTAATCGCATCAAGTATCTCCTGTGAACTAATAGGTAAATCTAACTCCTGTTGGGTGCTACTCAGCTTAGGGAGTTTTAATTTGTCAAGAAATGACATTATCTCTTTGTCTGTGGCAGTGCTTTCAGATGTACAGTATATAAAGATTAATATAACATTTCTTGAATACATCATTTATTTCCCTAGATTTAGTTGCCAGGCTTCCATCCCCAGTCGTCACTGCTGCTACAGATGATTTGGACTTTTTTGGTTCCTAGACAAAAAATGTTCCTGCTTTATCCCCCGATTCAAAAATAGTCTGCCTGGCCCTAAACAAAAGATATTCCGTTTTTTTGGATATTATAATATTATATTCATATTTAAGGTGAGTCAATTCTTTTAAAATATATTCAGATATAGTCCTTTTTAATTTAGCTTCAGTGTTCTTAATTCTCCTTTCTAGATCTGTGAGTTTAGCATCATTGACCTTCTTCTTATGAGAAGAATATTGAATAATAAATCCCCTTAGAAAGGCCTTCATGGCCTCCCAGGCCACTATGGCAGAGGGAGCTGTGGGGACATTGGTCTCCAAATGCAGCCTAATCTGGACTCAAAGATCTTCCTTAAATCCTACATCTTGTAATAAAGATGAATTAAAACTAGGGCTGTCAAAATTAACGATGATTAATTTCTGGAATTAATGGCGATCATTTTTTTAACGCATTAACGCATGCCCGCCCTGTTTTACCCACAATTCAACCCCCGGCACGTTCATTCCTCGTTGCGTAAACAGCATTGCTGACACAAGCGAGATGGAGGAGTCCGACGAACCGGTTGGCCCTCTGGATGGACAGTTGGAGTATAAAACAATATTTGCGGGCCCTGCTTGCAAATATGGAGAAATTGCTTGCAGTTTTTTGAAAATCCGGAAGTCCCCAGGAATAGCCATTTGCCGGGACATTCTGCAAACCCACAAAACGCATTAACAAGCAGTTTTTTCATGTGTAGGCTTTTGTTAGGCAACTTGGAGACCATTAAATTATCGAAAGTGGTGGAAGGTCCCTTTAAGTTAGACACAAAACTTACACAAAACGAAAGTACCAGTACTTGGCAAAGAGAGAGGGAAACAAACCCACACTATTATTTTTTGCTGTGTGGTACAAAATAATGCTAAAAATAAGCTCAACTTTAGCTTTAATGCAGCTTTAAGTGTCCCTGTGCAGAGTGCTGGGTTCAGGTATGCTATCAGATCTGTTTCTGGGTGGTTGAATCCTGCAGCTCGTCTGTCACTAATGTACATCTATAATAATTAGTGTTGCACCGATACCATTTTTTGGCCCCCGATACCGATACCCGGCTGTGCAGTATCGGCCGATACCGATACCATACCGATACCACGCCGGAAAAAAAAAAAATATATATATATATACACAAGCTTTTTTTCTTCTAATACTAAAGAACTGCATACTCACTTGGATGTAAAATCATTGCTATCATGGCTTAATTACTAGTATAATTAGATAATATAGTATAACTAGAGATAATTACTAGTATGTAGCGGGGGGGGGGGGAATCGGGGAGAAGCTTAACTCGTCGTCTGTGATGCGGTCACTGTCTGTCCATTTGAGCGATCTCCCGCCTGTGAGCAAGACGCGTCTCCCTCTCTCTCCTGCTTTTTCCCCTCTTCTCCTTGTTTGTGTCCGCATGGCACCCCGGGGAGCGGGGGGGGGGGGCATGGGTGGTGACCGGGTGCGTCGCACCGGCAGGCGGACCCGCTCACTGAGTTTCCCCGCACCGGCGCGTCCGCAGGCGGAACAACTTTTCTGTGCGCCGCGCGGCTGAACCTCGCGCCCGCCGCGTCTCCGGTGCTTTTTTTTCTTGCTTTTTTTTGGTACTTTGTCGTCGTCGCTTGTCGGTCGGTCAACATGCGCGGCCGGAGTGGGCCAATAGGATAGCTGCTTGGCACGGCATGCACTGAACACGTGTGATCACACGCAGCATTGAGTGAAGGGAGAGAAAGACGCAAAGCGCTGCGTTCCAAGTTTCATATTAGTATATGTAAATGGCATCGGCGCATTATTTGTTCGTACTCGCCGATACCGATGCCAGCATTTTAGCGCGGTATCGGGGCCCCTCCCGATACTAGTATCGGTATCGGTGCAACACTAATAATAATGCCTATCCTGAAGGAACCTCACCTTCAAGCGTGTTTGTGTGTGTGTGTAATTTACAATGAGCCCAGAATAAGGACAATATATGCAAAGAAACATATGAGACTACAAGCTCATAACATGCTACATATGCATATCCTCTCTCCCTCCCTCCCTCCTTGACCAGGCTCCTATAGTCTTGATTATGGTAATCAGCTGGTCTGTAACATATTTATAACTCCACAACCCTCCTGCTCTCATTCTCTCCTGGCGGCCTTCCTGTCTAATTACAAACAAAACACTTTGCATACATCTCTCTCTCTCTCTCTCTCTCTCTCTCTCTCTCTCTCTCTCTCTCTCTCTCTCACTCAATCTTGTTGCAGGATCCTATATTCTGAGTGAGTGTGGCATATCTATGCTGCGGCTGATTTTGTGTGTTTTAAACTTGCTGTGCTCGATAACACACCATCCGACCTAGCAATGCACAGTGTCCCACCGTGTCTCAAGTGAATGCAGCAGCTTCCTGCATATCGCAAGGAATACTTGCAAAATCTGTGGATTTTGAGAAGCAGTAGTCTCTTTATGTGAGGAGGACACAAAGGTGGAATACTCCGCAGATGTAGGCTAAGTAGGAAAACGGAGCCTGAATCACTATCATCTACCATCATAAAGTAATCTCAGCTTGTTCAAGTGCAAAATAGGCCTATATCAAAAAGCTCTACCTACCAATAATGACAGGCAGATAATTGGTAATAGACGCCAGTTAGGATGTTTTTTTTCCCTCCTTGGCGATCAGCCATCCAGAATAGTGAATGTGTTTTGGATATAGCTAGTGTTGCGGGGCAATTTCACTGAAACTTTGCACAATGTATAACCACCTTTTTTGTTCTTTGATCAATCGAAGCCCATATGTTCAAGGCCTGTGTATCTTAATTTAGGACTTTGAATCTTCCGACATGTGTTTTCCTTTTTACTACGTGACACTGTCCAACGCGGCGCTACGTGGCTCGTCTGGTGTGTGACCCACTTTACATAGAAGCTCTTCCGTAACCGAGTCGGACTTGGAAGAGTGGATCCGAAAGCCACTGACTTCCTCCACACAGCACTTACTTGTGATTAGGGTGACCCCGAATATTCGACTATTCGACGATTCGATCGAAGGAGCCTGATTCGACTGCCAATCTCATAGTCGAATTGTCGGCAAAACATTCCATTCGGGCTATAGGTGGTGCTGAATGTCTGATTTTACATATAGTTTCTTTCTCCCAATAAATCATGATATATAGCCTATTTTTGTATAAATATCAAGTGCAAAACACTGCCACCGCAGTGCCGCGGCACGTCTATGACACAAGTGCCGCCCCTAGCACTCATAGGAAGCGTCGCGCTGCGGCGCGTCAACAGGAATATAGTCGTCTCCGGAGCAGAAGAAACCGCGACGCGGTGAAATAGGACAGTGGCGTGAAATGTAGCGGGGCGGCGCATTGCCACCGCCGCCGGGGTGGGGGCATACATAGAAAATAATAGAGGCGGCTGTTTTGACGCGCGCTGTTCGGCGGCGGTGTCCAAAACACACCGCCAATGTTGCAAATGAGAATATGGATCAACATGGACGTTGTTAGACCTGGGCATTCGAGGCTATAGCCCCGGATCTTTTGGGAATAGCCCCGGATCTCTGTGCCGTGAAATAAAAAATTTGGTCGGTTGTCGGTCCAGGCTGTATTGCGATCGCGCCCCCCCGTGTCAGTCGCCGGTCCGGGGTGTGTGACGATCGCGCACCCCCCCCCCCCCCCCCCCGTCGGAGAAAATTGCTACAGTCGACTATAGGCAAGACTTGACGAATCGGATTTGACTATGTAAATTCTTAGTCAGGGACACCCCTACTTGTGATATTGCTTTTTTTTGCTTTTTGAAGCGTTCAAATAAAACATGTTTTAACCAATTGAACCGTTTCAGAAACTAAATGTCCACGTCACTACAGCCCTATTTTGCAATGTTACATGGTGGCGCTGTAAAAGACCATGGTGTTAAAGCGCTTCTCAACTGCTTGATTATTATTACTAGTTGGTTCATATAGCCTAATTATAATAGGCTACCATTGTTGACTTGTCGCTGAAACAAATATGTCTCTCAAATTTCTTGTGTCAGACACACATCGCCATATTTTTAAGAATTGGGGCCCACAAAGAACGTTCCGCCCCCTCTGTGCTGATACCCTAGTCCTGCCACTGCATGCATGGGTTCCCAGATGACAAGTTTTGAAACAGTAAGGGTCAGGATGGTGCACATTATGGCTGGCGAGCCCCAGTCTTCTTTGACATATCTTTGTGGTCACCAGCGGTAGACCAGTGTAGAGGTCAACATTGTTCCATCCACAAGACATCCTAGGCCAAACGGCGCATCCTGGTCTCACCCAGCCCCAGAGTCTAATCAGACTGACTCAGGCCAGGTGTGGCTGCTTAAACCAGCTATCAACCACACACACACTCCACAATCAAATACAATAAAATGTTATCTCAAATTCGGGGCAGCAACCAGTGGCACTTACAGTGGATTTAATCTGCTACAGAAGACAGACAATTCATTTTAAATTCACACAAAATTAATTTACAAATGAAATCAATAACAAATCTAAATACACAAAATAACATCAGAAAAGTATGTATGATTTATGGATAATGGCAGAGATTTTCTTAGGTAGAAATTATTTTGGTGGTTCAGATCTATCGAAGATACAGGCCATATTTCAAATGAAATTGAGTTGAAATTAGACTAACTTGAACCCTAACCCAAATGAAAATAAAAATTAAATATTCAAATTTTGATTTTCAATTTCATATGTGCCAGTGCTAGCCATTCATCCAGAGCAATTCACATGTTTTGCAATGACTGTCTGACCTTGGCAGGGCAGTAATTGATTTCCAAATATGGCCGCGGCTTTACGTTGTTCAAAATCCAATCAGAGTGACGTGCTCTCTTCGCTTCTAACAAATCCGGTTGAAAGTAATGCAACAACATATTGTGACAGCCGGCAGAGGAGCAGGAGAGGAGAAGTGAGGGAGCACCGGTATGTGCCTTTTCCCATATTTACCCTCATGCCCAAATATGGAGTTCCTGCACAATCAGCCAAAGCCACAACACCTGCACCTCGTTGGCAGAGGGCAGCTGCAGCCAACCACCACACTGATGGCAAAGGCACAAAAAGGAGAGTTTCACACACACAGGGGAGAGTGTGATGGTGGACGTGGTGATAAGAGAGAGGAAGAAGATTGCTAATATACTGTGTATGACCTATTTTGGAAGGAGAACCCGGCTGTGTGCCGAACCCCTGGACTGTCCGAGAACCCGCTTAGTGCCTGACCCCTGCCTGTCTGACCACCCTCCGCCCTGCCGAACCCCCCCTTCTGGACCTCGACCCCTCTTCTGGATTACGGACTGGCTCTGGTGGCTACCAAGGACTGTCACCCGTTTCTCACCTCAACCAGTAAATAAAAGCTTGGTTTGCATCAATTTCAGTGTGGACAGTGATTTTGTTACTTTCAGTCCAGTGAACACTTTACACTACCTGGAGTGTGTCACAATATTATAATCTGAGAAAAGACTTCTGTGCAGATTTCTGTTAATCTTTTAACATCGTTAGGGTGAGGGTTAGGGTTTAGGGTTAACCTACCTTTCAACAGGATCAAGGAGTTGCAAGCCAGAATTGCAATTTGCGAGATCAGGATGACCTCAGGAGGCTATGACAATGCATCCTTTGGGCCAAAATTTGTATTTAAATGTAAAGTCAATTTGACACTCATTCTTCTATGCATCATCAGGGATAATTCTGCCAATTCTCAAAGCGCTGACAGTGTGTCTGTGTGGGTGGGCGGGGTTATGACACCTAATCAACTCCTCAAATTAAGTTGAAATAACATTTACAACATTAATCCAGGGTGAAGAGGGAGCTGAGCCGAAAGGCAAAGCTCTCGATTTACCAGTCGATCTTCGTTCCTGCCCTCACCTATGGTCATGAGCTTTGGGTAGCGACCGAAAGAACAAGATCGCGGGTGCAAGCGGCCGAAATGAGCTTCCTCCGCAGGGTGGCTGGGCTCTCGCTTAGAGATAGGGTGAGAAGCTCGGTCATCCAGGAGGAGCTCGGAGTAGACCCGCTACTCCTCCGTGTTGAGAGAAGCCAGATGAGGTGGCTTGGGCATCTAGTTAGGATGCCTCCCGGACACCTCCCTGGTGAGGTGTTCAGGGCACGTCCCACTGGTAGGAGACCCCGGGGAAGACCCAGGACACGCTGGAGAGACTATGTCTCTCGGCTGGCCTGGGAACGCCTCGGGATCTCCTAGGTTGTTGGCATAACCTGCCATTGGGCGACTGTAGGAGTTGCCCAAAGGCAGACTCTGGGTTGGCTTATACCTTATACTCCTCCCCCTTTAGCCATCTGCCACCGTTGCTGCATCCTGGGCTTAGCGCCGCCCAAGACGATTGTGATTGATTAAAGAAATACAAACAACAAAGCATTTTTTCCCCTATGCCAGAATGATAGTGAGTAGAGTCAGACCTTTCTCCAGCGCTGTACTAAAACGAAGTATGGAGATAGGTCTGGCTGTGTGAGACTGTGTTGACTGAGTTAGCCAAATCAATGGAAGCAGATGAGACCGATAAGTTCCATCAGTGAAGTGAGGGTAAAATACACCATTCCACACACACACACACACACACACACACACACACACACATAATCCTATGCTGACACACACACATGTGGTGATTTTCATTAGGATGTCCTGCTGTGCTATGGCTTAGAGCTGGAGATGGGATTAGTGTATTCATCATGCATACTGCAATAAACACACACACCAACACAAACTGGCACTCATGTATGCAAAGCCCACCCATGCAGAGGTCCAACAAAGTCTAACTGGACCTAGGTATAGTTCCTCAAATAAGGGGCTTTCAGGTTTGTGTTCCCCATTCCCAATCAAGGAGCAGTTGCATTTGGATAATATTGATTATGAATGACCTGACTAGTTTGAATGGTTGCTGTCCATGGTGCTGCACTCATCTTACTAATGTGGAAGGTCTTGGCTGCCTAGGTCCTGCACACCGTCCACCAGCTTGTTCTTCTTTGGGTGTAGTTATTGGACCACTCTGTTTTCCCCTGTTCTCTGAGAATGTTCCTTTACTTCTCTATCACGCTGCTCTAAGCAAGCTTTCCCCTTGGTCCCCTTCACACAGCCTCGCTGAGCTGGTCAGCATCAGAGATGTAGGGGCTGTCCAACTCTCTTCTCTCTTCTCACCCCACGGTGTCCCCCTGAGAGAGGAGTGGACATGCTGGTAATCCTTGGATCCTCTCAGTCATTAGAAGGAAAGAGGAGAAGAGCCTTGCGAAGCCCGCCTAAACTGTGCAGTGCCGTTTTGGATGTTTCTACAATGGCTTAATTAATATTATAATATGTATGCTGCTTTGGGATTAATTTTATTTGAACGCAATATGTTTTTACGTCAATGAAAATGGGAACGTTCGCTGATGGTGTTTACTTTGGAAATACGGCACTTCAATGTACGTCATTGGGATTGCGGGATCCGACTGGCTGAAGCAAATCCCAATCGGCTGCAATGCGTAAAGGTTGGCTGACAATGCCCCTCAACAAACACTGCAGACTGTAGGCTTTCTAGACCTAATGAGCAAAGTTGTGCAAGGCAAGGAATCAAACAGTGCAAGTGGAACAATGCAGACAAGATTTATTTTAGGGATTTTTTTCCCATGTTGCGTTGCTTTCCCCTGTGGGAAAAAAAAAATACTTCCCTAACATTACCCACACCAAACCCAAAACTAACTAAACACTCTCTAATCTATTACATAATCCAATACATTCATACCACCAGCGATTATTTGTGTGCTTTTACCAAAATCTGCAATAACTGCTTACTGCAAATACTTATCAAGTTTGGCAGTCAATTAATTGTCAATCATGTTTGTGGATTTCAAATAGCGATTAGCATTATGTCTGTAACTTCAAGAAGGATCCATACCATCTGTGGAATCTGCCTTAATGTGTCGTTTTTTAAAATGATGTCTCAAATATTATATTATCCAGCCCATTATTACGAGTTGGTCCTCCATTTCCTCAATGACTAGGATAGCAGAGAAAACATTCCAGCTGAACTATGTCACACAAAGTCCGCGTAAAGTTGAAATCTGCTCAACTCTTCATTCGCTCCGGAGTGATTTTGTCTGTCGTGACTCTGCCCCCTGTTGCCGTGGGATACCATTGGAAATGAATGGTCGCTAGTCGCTGGCGGTCTGACTGTACGGTAAGTAATATTTCTTTTACTAGGATGGTGAAATCAAGTCCCGCCCTACTGTGCTTTGATCTAGAGTGCGAAGTTTTTCCAATCATAGTGAACAAACGTTCTTGATGTCAAACCCTTTAAGGAAGGTCTATTTAATAGTACATATATATAAAGTACAATGTTTATTATTTTTGTGCGACATGTGGTCCTGTAGTAAAAGGACTAACCAAGGGCAGGCGCCAGGGGCAGGCGCCGATGATTTTGGAGGTCAGGATTAAGTGAGATTGTCTGTCTGTCTGTACTAGTTAGCTAGCCAGCTATTGATTTGTGAAACGTCAAAATAAGCCACTTCTATCTATCTATATCTGTCTATCTGTCTATCATCTATCCACCTAGCTATCTATATCCAAAGTTTCGAAAGTGTAGCGAATTAGATAGTTAAGATAATTTTTGACAGACAATGGTATTGTGAGGCTCAAGCCTTGGTTATAGTGCTATGGTAGTTCGCTGTGATTGACAGGTAGGCATTATTTTAAGTCAGGGTCCTATTTTGACAGAAACTATTGCCAGAGCAGTACATTCACACTGTGTGCAGCTATGAGACAACAGGAGACATCAATTTCACGGCAGCCTTCCAAACACCCACACGGCCTAATCCAAAATGTCATGATAAATCATCTGTTATTGATTTGATCCTGACTAATGCTCCTCATAAATATACCACTGTTGGTGTATTCTGCAGTGACCACTGTGCTTTTTTATTCTAAAAATAAATGTAAAGTGTTTAGACGAGCAGGCCTTTAAATAGGACTTGCATTACTTTGATTAGAACAGGATTACGCTCATCCTGGATGTGGAAAATGCGTGGAATTACTTTTAAGTCAGCTTATTGGATACTGTAAACAAACATGCACCAGTCTGTAGGTATAGCGTCAAGGGAAGGGATAACGCCTTTTCTCTGGAAATATCTGCTCTTACTTGTGATAGGCTAGAAAGTCTTGTACAGATGGTGATTGTTCAGGCAACTACGCAACAAATGTACTAGCCTGGCAAGCCAGACCCACATCAGAAAGATGTAGGGTCTGGCATTGCTCCATTGGCAGTGTGGGCGGGATAAACGGGTGTCTTTCAAGTTCCCTCTGCACGCAATAGGATAGCGCTACAACCAATCAGAGCAACGAAGAAGGTGACAGCGACGGCTCTGACTACGTAATTAATCAAAACTCCGAATACATCTTTCTTTTCGAGGAAAGACTTCAGTGCCGTTCTTTGTTCTTTTCTCAAAGAAAATGTTAACTTCAAGTCTTGAAGGCCTGACAGATTTTCTGTTTCCAGCAGCGCAAAACGACGACAAAAGGCTAGACCCCCTGGCTGTAAATTAAATTTGCTGCCGCTAGGGGCGTCTAGATTTCTAGGCTACAAATGTACAGCTGTTGTCAGAAATTAGCAGATTTGTACTTGACAATAACTTAAAAAAATCTGATGGAACCTAGGAAATTCTCGAAAATGTTAAGATATAAAAAATATTAAGTCTATGTCTGTGAAAAGTGGTACTCATGATCTGCCTGCTTGTGTTATGAATGACTATGTTCCTGTATATGATCATACTGAAATGTTGAATTGTGTGTCTTCTGGCTCACTCTTTCACTCAACCTCTTCTTTGGCACTAAACCCTTGTTCATCTGAGACCCAAAACAGGGGACTCAATTTTGGCTTTTCATCCTTTTCAATCAAGGAAGTACACAATGTCCTTACTGCTCTTGATTCTAGAAAGCCTGCAGGCCCAGATCTCCTTAATCCAAGTTTCTTCAAAATTTCAGTGGACTTAATTGCTGAACCCATCACATATATTTTATCTCACCTATATCATATATTATATCTCACCCTGAAATATAACAAAATTCAGAGGATTTGGAAATCAGCATTTGTTCTCCAACGCTAATCTGCACTTTTATGCAGATGACACCATTATTGTATTGCATCTTCACTTGTGTCAGCCTTTGATCATCTTCAGACTGCTTTTGATGTTGTACAACACGTCTCTGCACTAAAGTTTGTCCTAAATGCAAACAAAACCAAGCTCATGGTTTTCTTAAGAGCAAGGACTCCTACATAGCAAATCTTGGTTTCCTTATTAATGACTTGTATTTCAATGAACGCATTCAAAGCCTGACCAAGAGACTAAAGCTGAAACTCGGTTTCTTTTTAAAAAATAAGTCTTGTTTTTTTTCTGCGTCCAGAAAAATACTTTTATGCTAGTCCTTGATTACAATCATGTTTTATACTCATGCATCTGCCGAATGGTTGCAGATGGTGGATGCGGTTTATCATAGTGTGCTAACTCATTACCAACACAAATGCTCTGACACATCACTGCGCTTTGTACGCTAACATCGGCTTGCCCTCACTAGCCAGGCGCAGGCTCAGCCACCTACAGATTTTTATTAACAAAGGTCTTCTTGGCCGATTTCCAACATATTTATCTGCCTGTCTTTGTAGGAGTAACTCTATAGTGTGTAAATGTTTTTAGTATGGACCTTCCTGATGTATCTCTGTGAATGTGATTATGTTTTCCCTCATCCAATGTGTTATTTGTTTGTCTGTGGAAATTGTATGTGATATGTTGTACTGTTTTTTTCATGTCAGGACACTTTTGTAAAAGAGATTTTAATCTCAAAAGGCTCTGCTGGTGAATTAATGGTTAAATAAAAATAAAATTGAAGCTGTCCAGTGAGAAAGAGGAAAACATATGGCTCAATGACTTCCAGAGCTCCTCAGGCTTCAAATGGCAAAAGTCCAAAACGTACCCTGATGTTCGGCGCTACAACAACTATCGAGTAAGTATTACCCACTCAACCATCCACCCACCCTTATAATTGCACCATGAAAGAATTAACTTTTAAAGGCATAGGAGCGGTAAAAATCGAAGAGGTTTTTATCTCTATGTCTATTTATATCTATGTCGTCTTTATCTCGTTATGTTTACAATTGTTGCCTTCATTTAGGATGCATGATTAACTTTTGCCATTTCATTTCACTGGTGAACTACAGGTGCTGACATAACACCTTGGTGCTTGAGCAGAATGAGGAACAAGAGCACTTCTTGCCCTGCTACTCTGTTCCTGATCTTGAAAAGGTAGCAGAAGGATGGACTCTTCATGTTAACCTACGCAATGAGCACAACTATCGTGTTTCATGTGCTGAAGCCATGACGAGGAGAGAAAACATTGAAAAGCTGAAAAAGCTATTTGAAAGTGGCCCACTCCTTCATTGGCACTCGACTTACTAAAGTATTAAGTTCTGTTGAAATGTTTTAATTGTAATGTAATTTCATTAATGTTTTAAATGCTGTAACAGTCTTATTCTTTATTGTAGACTGTACCACAAACTGTTCCAAAAAGCATACAGCGCAGCAGGGGAAGAAATTTCAAAGATCTTGAACAAACCCTTGATGATTACAAGAAGCAAGGGGATGTCTGTTCCAGGATGTGCAAATCCACTGATAATCAGTTGGTGATTGCCATAAGCACTCCAATGATGTGGAGGGTCCAGGCCAGGCTAAGAGAGAGTGGTAAGATAGTGTTTGTGGACTCCTCAGGGAATTGTGACCACCACAGCCACTGCCTTTTCCTGCTCCTCGCCAATTCCTCAGCTGTGACATGAGGGTGGTAAAAGAGAAGTTCCTCCACCGACTGAAGGCCTACAATGTGATACAGTTGGTGGACTTTGTGTTAACAATCGGCTGCAAACTTTACGTTAGGGAAAACAGAGGATATCGGGAGAAACACCATTATGCAGGTACCCTACTGTGGCATGCAGATGTACAGTTGAGGCCAATTGTGAGCTTACACCAGGGCAAAAATATTTTACAATTATTATAACACTATCTACAATGTAAATAAAGGTTGTCAAACTGATCTGTAAAAGAGCCAATGTGGTTTCAGGATTTTGTTCCAAACAAGCAAGAGCACACCTGATACAACTAATAACAGTCTGAATCAGAGATCAGTTGAGTCATTGAGTTGAGTCAAGTCTGGTGTGCTTCTGCTTGGTTGTAATGCATCTATTCAGGTCCTTTACTAGAATGGGTGTGACATTCCTAATGTAAATAAAGTAGATACGTTTATTTACGTTTACGTATGTTAAAGAAAGGCACAGTGGAATGTATTGGGTGAAGTTTGGTTATATCTAGCCCAGTTGTATGTGTATGTTGTCAACTGTAATATTGAAAATGAATATTTCAAAATGTTCCACACATTCCAAAATAAACTTTGTCTCTTCATTTTTCCTGTGGCATTTTGCCAATGCCACAGGAAGACCAAGACAACTACTCTGTGGCAAGGTCATCAAATGCTGCAGTGTCCTACAATGTTGACATGGCCATCAGCATCAAAGTGCGGTAGCCAGGAAGTTTGGTCATAATGACAGCTTCCTTCATGGCTTGTCACCAGACACACAGAAGCTGTACTATCAAATTGCCACTGGTGAGTTTCCAATATAACATAACATAAATTATGCGTGTGTGTGTGTGTGTGTGTGTGTGTGTGTGTGTGTGTAAGTGAGATCAGAAGCAACAAACAATTGCCATTTGGTAACATTCAACCACTGAACATTTTCCCTCTAACAGGAAAGGACATTCCACCCACGGCTCAATCAGCCCAGGAATGTTTCAGTTTGAGTTTGGTCCATGGAGAACCTTGCCTGCACAGTTAGTGGTGGAGCGCAATGGACTCAAACTATAGTCCTTTTCGACTGTGTACACTGGTATCTGATCTAAACAGATGAACTCTGCCACTGCTCTGTTGAGTCTCTGTGCCTCACTTTAATTGGGTTCATATTTTTTGTGCTGCTGATATTTTAGGCTGTGTCTGACTCTGTGGCAGTGGAAGGGTCTGGGTGTCCTTTGCAGCATCTCTCTGGTGCTACAGAAAATCATAATTAGATTTGATGGCAAAATTCTTAAATTGCATGTATTTGTATTTTTAATTTTTTTTATTTTCTATCAAAATGTCTAATTGTTATGTTGTCACTATTGTTTATGTAATAATTTTCTTTGAAGCAATTCATATTTGATACATTAATTCAGATCATGGAATGGTCTGGATGGACACAAAAAATGAACAGTGGCCAGAATGGTCCGTAAAAAGAAAGAGAAAAATTGTGTGGGGGGGGTGCGCAATTGTCAACGGGGGGGGGGGGGGGGGGGGGGGGGGGTGTGCGCGATTGTCGACGGGGGGGGGGGGGGGGTGCGCGGTTGTCAACAGGGGGGGGGGGGGGGAGATGTCATGTCATCGTGCGCGCCTATCGCATGATTTAGACTTGACAGTTTCGGTTGAGTATGTGGGGATGTGGGTACTCGTCCCCAGCGTAACTGACGCCTATGGTTAACACACCCACCACCCTCTCCTCATTCCAATTTGTGAATGGAGCCAGGGGTGCGTTCGGATTACGCAGTTTATTCAATCAATTCATAGTAACGCACCGCATTTAACGTTCAGTAACAATAACGGTGTTGTAACGACGGAAACAGTAATTAGTTAGATTACCCCGTTACTGAAAAAATAACGGCGTTGCTTTTTGTAAACAAAACAAAGCAACAAGAAAAAAGTTTTCGCTTCTGTGGCTATAGTGGGAGCAATTCTGAATTCCGTTTGTCACGCTGTTGCATGGGCAAACAATGGGGACAACGCATACGTCCATCTTTCTCCCGCAACCATAACGAGCGCTACCGATATCCAGTCGTCTGCATGCAGATCCCACGTGAAGCCGTTGGTTTCATTTAAAAACGAGAGAATGCGCTCATCCTTGTACAGGATGAAGAGGTGCTGTACAAAAACGTAATTATAGTTTGTGTAAAAAAATGTATTTGTGTTTTTTTGTTTTGTTTTGTTTTTCTTCCCCAAGCTCATAAAATAATTTGGGTCGCACATAAATTGACAGGGTTGGTCGGAAACCGGAACCAAACAAAAAATCTTTTTAGGCCTTAGCTGTCAGTCAAATGGACAAAGAAGAAAATGTCTTGTAACTTTATAGAATCAAAACAGACAGTGGAGACAGCTTCAAACAAATAGCGTGTTGTTGGCGACTGGCGAGATGAGGATGAAGTCAAACTAATTTTGGATACACTTAACGATATGTTGCTTAGCCACAGCTGTCACTGCGTAATTTACAACATGAATAACTTTACTAGTATCGGTGTTGGTAATGCTAACACAGCTAGCCAGTGAAGATTAGCCGTGCTCTGATGTAAAAAGATTGCTAGCTTAACGTTTACGTTAATGATAGCTGCTAACGTTACAGTAGCTCGCTCGGGGGAAACTTTCTGAGCTTATCAGCATCACATAGCAGCATCATAAGCCACTTGGTTTTTCATTAATGACAATAACTGTACAATTATTATTACTTAGTATTATATTACCGCAACATTACCTCTCTCAAAGATTTCTTAAAGAGATCAGGGTAAGATGTTTTGCTACATTTGTAGAGTTCCCTCGTCTTGTTGGCACCTTTTGCAAATTGGCTTTTGCAAATATTTTGCCTTCCCTTCTGCCTCATAGGCAAAATATTGCCAAACAGCACTCCTGCCGTTTTCTTTTTTGACTAACTTTAGTTGTGGAGTCGGACTTGCCATGGCTAACTAGTTAGTTTCTTGAATAACACTGACGGGTCGCTCGCTGGCTGTTCTCACATCCACTCACATAGTGGTGCTGCCTACCTGCTTGTGCCTCTGTCTCGTCAGGTGGTGCCATAACAGCCACAGGTTGAGGACAAGCTGATATTCTTCCCTGTTGTTTCGTCTGCACAGCCTTAGGTTGAAAACCAAGTGTTTTATTTCATAGCTTAAGTACCATAGCTTTCGATATTATCGAATGTGTAATTAACAAAGATTGTATCGTTTAAAACACGTATCGAAAAGTATCGAAGTATCTATACTTTTTACAACCTTAGTATATATATATATATATATATATATATATATATATATATATATATATATATATATGTGTGTGTGTGTGTATGTGTGTATGTGGCATTTATGGACAAGACTGGGAAGATGGACAGGAAGGTTTGTTGAAAGAGAGGGGGAATTCATGTAGCATAGGTGGGTCGCTACAAGAGCCTCCATTTCATAATTATTTAATGGCTACTCAAAAAAATGATTCCTGTAAATCTGTGTTAAAACATCTTTGTATGACTGCAACCGCAGTCCCGACAGCTCAAGTTAGTCAGCGCCTATTAAGCCCCAACATCTCAGTGATGCCGCCGTACCTCCAGGGCTGTACCACTGGGGCTGTACCGCTGCTTCTTGTACCGCTTGGCTCCAAGTTGGGCCACTTGTGGGGCGCTTGTGGGTCTGGACTGGAAAATACTCTAATTGCCACATGCTAATGTGATTCTTTTAGCATTTCTGCTGGCTGGACCATAACAATCCACAAGGGAGAGCTTTGTTTAGCTGTGTATGGATGAGTGGCAAAGATATCTATGTAGCTGTGGCAGTGATATTGATTAACTTATTAATAAATAAAAGATCGGACAGCCAGAAATAGCCTGCGATCACTATTGAAACCTTGTCTCTCTCACTTACTCATACACATCATGACACTCAAATATTTTTTTCAAGTAGTGATGACTCCTCGACCACTTCTCTTCCATTTCCTGTACCCTCTGTCATGATCTGAGACACAGTTCTGAAGGACTTAAATGCACGACTCCGATGAGGTAATCAACAAAAGTATTTATTTCCCAAGGAACAAATGAAAGTCGCTCTCAAAGATGATCAAAAATAATAACTCAAACTTGAACCTTACATGAAAATACCTAAACACTGGGTGGTCACTCTTGACATACACTACAATGCACAGAACAAGACGAACTGACAAACGGGCGGGGCAAACAATTATAATGGCTGGAAAATACCACAAAGGGAGGAAGTCAGGGTCTGAAACGAGAGGGCAAAGTTGAGTACAAAATAAAACAGGAAGTGCTCGAAACATAAACCACTGAACATGAACATGACTAAAATTAACACACTTGACAAGACATAACACCCTCCCTCCCACTTCCTCTAATCAATTTTGTATCCAGTAATCTTCACCCCCTTTTTATTCACTCCCTCTCTCTCTTTTTTCTCTCTCTCATTTTATGTTTTAAATATG